>CM053770.1:611419741-611464762 GCA_028658325.1 Potorous gilbertii
GGCAACAATTTAAAGTCAACACTCTTGGGGAGGGACAGGATCAAAAGAGAGAATAGAAGCAATGGGGGGCAGGATAGGATGGAGGGAAATATTGTCAGTCTTACACAACACAACTGTTATGGAAGTCATTTGCAAAACTGCACAGATATGGCCTATATTGAATTGCCTGCCTTCCCAAGGGAATGGGTGGGCAGGGAGGGATGGGGAGAAGTTGGAACTCAAAGTTTAAGGAACAATCGTTGAATATTGTTCCTGCTACTAGGAAACAAGAAATACAGGTAATGGGGAATAGAAAGTTGTCTGGCCCTACAGGACAAAAGAGAAGATGGGGACAAGGAAAGGGAGGGATGAAAGAAGAGAGGACAGATTGGTGATGTGGGTAATTAGAATGCTCAGTGTATTGGAGAGGGGTGAGGGGACAAATGGGGAGAAAATTTGGAATCCAAAATTTTGTGAAAATGAATGTAAAAAGTTAAATAAATAAATTTATTTTATAAAAAAAAAGAAATCCACAACAACCCTGGGAGATAGATACTGTTATTATTCCCATTTTGCAGGTGAGAAAGCTGAGGCAGACAGAGGTGAAATGACTTGCCCAGATTCTGACCAGTAAATATATGAGGCTGAATTTGAACTCTGCTCTTCCTGACTCCAGGACCAGCCCGCTGTTCACTGCACCATTACAGCTTATTCAATATAACTTTTCAAATATAGGAAAAGAAAACAGAGAACAATGAAGCAAGTATTTGTTAAGCATCTACATACGTGCTAGACAGCAAGGTGGCACATTAGATGGAGCACTGGGTTTGGAATCAGGAAGACTCATCTTCTTGAATTCAAATCCAATCTCAGACACTTAGTTGCTCTGTGATCTTGGGCAAGTCACTTAACACTGTTTGCCTCAGTTTTCCCATATGTAAAATGCGCTGAGGAAGGAAATAGCAAACCATTCCAGTTGTGTTTGCCAAGAAAACCTCAAATGGGATCACAGAGTCAGACATGATTGAGAATGACTGAACAGCAACAGAAACATCTGTCCTAAGCAATGGATATACAAAGACAGAAATTAAATGGTATCTACCCTCAAAGAATTGACCTCATCAACTCTAAGGAGTTTACAATCAATTGTTCACAATAAGAATGACATCTGACATTAATTTTTTTAAAAAATAAAGGTTTGCCAAAATGAGTTACATCAAAAAAAGAAGAAATTACATATTATTTTGATTACCTCTAAAACTGAAACCTCCCACTGATTTTGTAACAGAATTTTTCCCCCCTGACAATAAGAAAAGCAAAATTTCTCTCTCATAAGTGTTACTTAGTTTCCTATTTTGCTTTTGGTTTTTGTGATTCAAAATACATCTATTTATTCTATAAAAATATTTGAATTACTTAGATCAAGCAAACATTTTTATATGGTTTCATTTTACAAAAGCAGTGATTGTGTATATGGGTACTTCTAATACTAAACTTACTCAGAATGTCTCACCTTAATCTGGTAAAAACTACATTATTGAATTTTATTCTTTCTATATGTTTATTGTTGCTGTTTTTATTATGTTTTCATTCTATGCTTTTAAGAAAGGAAACGTGCAAATGCTTTAATTCTTGAAATGCACACTCCAATGACTTTTAGAGATATTGCACTGACTGTTATTTGAAGGTCAAGCATTTCAAGGATTATTGAAGCCAATGATGAATTAGACTCTGTCTCAGTAGAGAGAAAATAATAGCACATTTCAAAATGATAGACAAATCCTAGAATTTATCAGTGATTGTAGCAAAATGGTCTAATTATTCCTCAGAATACAAGTAAAGACCTTCAGAAGAAGCTTGAAACTGAAGAGAGTGTTACTGATTACAATGTATCCTAAGCTTCTTGAAGTCTGAAAAAATGCGATCATAAATGTAAGCTTGTGTACAATACAAGTAAATATGTGAAGGTATGAATGAATGAAGAGGTCAGCTCCTCACCACAGTTATGAAGGAAAAGAAATCTCTTTGGCAAGCAATGCAATTATTGAGATGATAAAGGGTGGGAAAATGATCAAAAATTTTTATCCAAAGTTATACCAAAATCATTTTCAGAAGAATCTAGATGAGCCTTTATGTCCAGCCTCACGAACCATTGTCAAACATCTGCCTCAAACATTTTTAAAACTTTTATTTTTAAATTTATTGCTGAATTGGAAAGTTTATCCTCATCCAGGGAATATTGAACTTTGATAAATACAAGGATATATTGAAAATCACAATTGTTTTGGAATAAGAAATTCCCAAATAGAGCTGGATTACTGCAACTAGACCTTACACCTTGACTTATTTTAAAAGGTTAAAAAATTATCCGAGATGGAAAATAACATACTTAAATTGTCTAATAAATCATTTGATTTAAGTATCATAGTAATAAAAGCTAGTCTTAGAAAAATATTCTGACTGTTGAGAGCTTGTTCAAGACTCAGTCATAGAATTTGATTTCTTGATGAGGAATTAAAGGATATATATATATATATCAAAATAATCCAAACTCAATGCTTTATTATGTAAAATGATTCATTGAAGCAAAAAAAGGACATGCCGCATATTAAAAATGGTTAAATATTTTTAAAAACTTAAGATTTATTATATATACAAATTCACTTATATTATTAAACCCCAATTAATTCACATACTGTTGAATCTTTCATTTGCATCATTGTATTGCTATGAGAGTAAAGATTTTTTAATTTGAAAATTTTAATCTGTGCTAAATATGAAAATTTTATTGGACATATCAGTGTTCCCATTGCAAATATATCAGTTCTACTCTGCTATTATTTCCACAGGTATAATAGATTGTCTTTGCAATATTTTCCTTTTCAACAAGAAAAGTTCTTTGGCAATAAATTAATCACTGTCTGTGGTTAAATATATTTTTTCCTGTTTTATCAAGAAACTTGACTTGAAAATGACAATTACTGTGAGTATATTGCAATGAGTTTTCAGGATATATATGTCAGTTTTATACCCTCTGCTAACTCTTGTAATAGTGTTTTGAGATACCTAATGATACTGTTTTTACATATTTCTCCAAAAGATAAGACTGTGAAGTTTTTTCTTTTTATTTATTTATTTTAGTTTTTAACATTCACTTCCATAAGATTCTGTTCCTTATTTTTCCCCTTGTATCTCCCCTCCCCTTGCCCCAAAACAGCAGGTAACATGTAAAGAACAATTGGTTGGTTGGTATCTTTTGTTCTCAAAAAGCACCAAAATGACATCACTATGCTAGTGTTAAGGTTTGGATGTGTCTGACTATGACTGGTCAGACCAAAAGGAGCTTATAATGCTCTGTCATAGGTTGGGCAGGAATAGTCCCTGTGAACTTTTGGGGTGGATACTCTAAATTTGTGCATCCTGTGTTTCTTTTGAGCTGTTTCAATTCTGCTTTGCTCATAGAAAACAGCACTTTCTCTGATGTGGGCAAGCCATGCTGAGTGGTCCTATGCCAGTGTCTCCCATGTCAGACAATCAATTTCAAAGTTCTTTTTTTATTATTTTATTTGTTTTCAGTGTTCTACAATCATTTCCATACAACTTAGATTTTTTCTCTCCCTTCTCCTCCTTCCCGCTGCTTACCTCTTCCCTCCCTGAGATGGCATAAAATTTTATATAGGTTCTACATGTGCATTCTATTAAACACGTTTTCACCTTAGTCATGTTGCATAGAAGAATTAAAATGAATGGGAGAAATCATAAAACAAACCAAATGTAATACAAAATAAAATGATCTGCTACATTCTGTGATCGAATTCCATAGTTCTTTCTTTGGTTGTGGAAGGCATTTTGCCTTAAGAGACATTTGGCAATTTTTTAAGTCCTTTCATTGAAATGAAATACTAAGTCTGCCAGAAAAAATCCTCATACACTGTGGCTGTTGCAGTGTACAAGGTTCTCCTGGTTCCGGTCCTTTCACTCAGCATCAGTTCATATAAGTTTTTCCAGGTCTCTCTAAAGTCTTCCTGTTCATCATTTCTTATAGCACACTAGTATTCCATTACATTCATATACTACAGTTTATTCTGCCATTCTCTGATTGATAGGCATCCCCTTGATTGCCAGTTTTTGCCCACCACAAAGAGAGCTGCCATAAATACTTTTGCACACATGGGACGCTTCCCCATTTTCATGATGTTTTGTGGATACAGTCCTAGAAGTGGTATTGCTGCGTTAAAGGGCATGCACATTTTTGTAGCCCTTTGGGCATAGTTCCAAATTGCTCTCCAGAATGGTTGGATCATCTCACAGTTCCACCAACAATGAATTAGTGTTCCAACTCTCACATCTTCTCCAACATTTATCATCATCCAGTTTTGTCATGTGAGCCAATCTTATAGGTGTGATGTGATACCTCAGAGTTACTTTGATTTCCATGTCTCTAATCAATAGCGATTTAGAACATTTTTTCATATGAGTATAGATTCAGTTTCTTGGAATGGTTGGTATACTGTCCAGGTTTCACAGGCATACAACAATGAGGGCAGCACAATGGTTCTGTAGACCTTCAGTTTGCTAGTCAGTCTAATAGATCTTCTCTCCCATACTTTCCTTTGGAGCCTCCCAAACACTGAGCTAACTCTGGCAATGAATGCATCAACCTCATTATCAATGTGTACATCCCTAGAAAGTACACTGCCAAGGTAAGTGAATTTGTTTACAGTATTCAAAACTCCTCCATTGGCTATAACTAATGGTTTCACATCTGAATGATGTGGTGGTGGCTGATGGACCACCTGTATTTTCTTGATGTTAATTGTTAGGTCAAAATTAGCACAAGCAGCAGAGAACTGACTCATACATTGTTGTATCTCAGCTTCAGAGGCTGCACTGAGTGTACAATCATTTGCAAACAGAAAATCACGCCCCAATATTCCTGCCACTTTGGTCTCCATTGTCCATGCCTGGAAAGGTAAAGGAGATAGACTGTCACGTCACAATCACAGAGGGGTCCCTCTCTTAGTCATTGCTAGCAAAATTCTTGCTAGAGTCTTCCTTAATAGGCAGATCCTTAACCTGGAAGATGGGCATATACCTGAGAGCCAATGTGGCTTCAGAAAAGGCTTAGGAATAGGCTATATGGTGTATTTTTGTCTAACAACTCCAGGAGAAATGCCAGGGGAAGAACAGAGGTCTGTCCACAACATTTTTCGATCTGACCACGGTCTTTAATACTGTCAGTCATGAGGGATTGTGGAAAATTATGCCAAAATTTGATTGCACCGTGAAGTTCATCAGCCTCATATGTCAAATCTCATTTCAATTCAGGCATACTTGCCTGGATTTCAGATAATGGACAATGCTCTCTTGCTTTCCTGCTTACCAATGGAGTGAAACAAAGTTATGTACTTAGTCCCATGCTTTTTTAGCATGATATTTTCTGCCATGTTCTGAAATGCTTTCAATGAAGATGAACACAGCATCAAGGTCAGCTACCACAGTGATTGTAAATTCTTCAAAGAAGAGTTAGAACCAAAGGAAGAAACCACAAGAAAGAAATAAAAAAAAGAGAGAGCAAATAAAATGATTCTATCTGTGTTCAGACTCCATAGTTCTTTTTCTGGACGTGGACAATATTTTCTAGCATGTGTGTCTTTTGGATTTTTCTCAAATTCTTGCATTGCAGAGAAGAGATAAATCTTTCAAAGTTAGTCATCTCACAGTGTGACTGATACTGCATATGTATTCTCCTGGTTCTGGTAACTTCACTCAGCATCAGTTCATATAAATCTTTTCAGGTTTTTCTGAGGTCTGTCTGCTCATTTTTTTCTTCTTATAACACAATAGTAGTCCTTTAGATTCATATAGCACATATATACACATGTATAGCACAACTTGTTCAGTAATTCAGTAATTCCCCAATAGACATCCCCTCAACTTCCAATTGAAGAAATTATTTTTAAAAATTATTTTGTATTATTTTGTGGCAAAGACTAAATCCCCTTCCTTAACATTTAAATAAAAGTAACTAGCATTTTTAAGTTTAATATTTGCAAATCAATTTAAATGTCATTTTATTTAATCCTCACAACAGTCTTGTGAATTAGTTTTGTTAACTTTGAATTAATGATCTTGAAAGTATTTCAAATTATTTTTTACAAAATATTAATATATGAATTGTTCCCTAGTAATACCTGAAATTCTAAGAATGTCTTGGACAGTTCTCAAGAAGAAAACTGGAGGGAAATATTGGATTGATATTTTTAATCATCCATTCAGTGAATTATTTTTTGAAAGCCTATATTGGAATTAGTTATGCAAACCCAATTTTCCAAAGAACCATCAGTAACCTAATTTTCTCTTTGAAACTTATTATTAATATTCTGTATGATAAATTATATCAGGGTTGACTAGGAAAAGTATTATATTGAAATTACCACTTTGTGTCTTTTAAAAAAAGACAGAGTTTATTTCTTTTACAATCCTTTCCTCACACCTCTTCCTAGGTACCCTCCCAAAAACTGAACAATAAAAAAACCATTAAAATCTCTGATAAGAAACAGAATTGCGCCATAAAGCAAATCCCCTTATTGACCATGAAACGTGTATTTCATTCTGCTTTTTAAGTCCATCATTCCTCTGGAAGGGTGCAGACGACATTTTTCACCTTAAGTCCTCTAACTTATGTATGGTGAAAAAGACGAAATGACTGAGAATACAAAAGTTCAAATTTTCAAGCATATAAATTTATTTAGCAGTTCATGCCAAATGCCTGCACAAAGTGGGACTGGTACATCTTAGCTTTGCACTGGACCCTGAATACAGAGAAAGAGAGACATTGAAAATAATCGATCAACTAAGTAAAAGAAAGTAATTGGCCTGGATGTAAAATTAGATAATTTGATTTCTAATTGAAGCAAAGATTAAGGACTTTACAAATATAAACCAATACTAAATAATAGCATCTTCCTGTATCATAGTAACCTATTCCCAACTGAATCATTGCATTTTTTTCTTAAGTCCCAGATGTCCCAGGTAGTCATCTGGACCTTTGAAGTGTCTTCTCAGGGAAGTTCTGAAACTCGTTATTGGGACTCTATGTTGATCTTTGTAGTTAACGCGTCACTTCCAAACAATATATTCCTAGAGTCTTTTATCTTTTCTAACCCACTTCATACCCTTTTTCCATTAAATGGGTGGATTCATCTCATCATGCCCCCTGTTATCCTTATTAACTATGCATATCATGTCACTTTGTCCTCTTATTCTTTTTCTTCTTTATGCCTCTACATCTCTCTTTACAAATGAGAGGTTGATAAAAAAGAGAAAAATTTTGCTCAAAACTTGTTATCTCTATGGGAAATAGCCCATTTTTACTCCTGTGGCTCTCCTCTTCCATTTCCTTCTCCTGAACCCAGGATTTTACTTTTCTTTTCTTTTTTATCTGTACCCTCTTCATATTTGTTTCTGTGACACTGGAGTTTGTTTAGTTTATGACTATTCCCTTACCAATTCTATCCTCCCTCTAAAATCCCTCTTTCTCCTTCCCTTGTCCCTCTCTCCCATTTCCATTATGAATTTAATATACATTTATACCATAACATGTGCGTGTATGTGTGTGTGTATGTGTGGAGGGGGAAAATTTGTGCAATTGTGTTAAATTATTTTTTATTTCAAATGAAATCAAGACCTCTTTCCATTCTTTTCCCATGTTTAAATTGTCTTCATCTTATGTACCTCTACTTTGTGAAGCTAATCTTGTCCTGAGATCATAAAAATAGAAAAAACTACCCACAATTACTGTCATATTTATAATACTCTTTGACTCTTACTTATACTAAGATTCTCAAGTAAATATTTTTAATTCCCCTTCTTAGCATTAAAAAAAAATCTCCACTTGTCTTCCACTTGAGGAAAAAGGTGTACCTTTCTATGTGTCACCTGGCTCCTGTGTTTCCATTTTAAAATGACTCCCTAATCCTACCTAATGACTTAATCAGGAATGATTAGGAAGTCTTCATTCCATTAAATACTTTTTTTTCTTGACTGTAGGATTATATGTTTTTTTTTCCTTTCCATGTAACACCACTTACATGGTGGGCTTACATTGTGGGAGTCTCTAAGACCAAGGTATTTTTTAATTAAAAGGCGTGTTTTATTTAATTTACTATTCTCAGCAACAACAGTGCCTAGGCTGAGGAATGGATATTTGGTCCAGTTGTGTTATTGCACTTTTAAATAGTTTGATCAGGCTCTGCCTAGTCTTGAGTATGTTGGGCAAGGAAAGGTCCTACTTCTGTAGAAATTGATTAATTTTGTCTCTAATCAGGCTTGCTGGATGCTGTTTGGCTGGGGTTGCCAAAATACTCCTCAGAACTCCTCTTCTACTCTTGTAGCTGAAGAGTTTTGTTTTTTTTTTTCTTGCTTTCTGGACAAGCTCCTTGGCTATCACCACAACTGGAGACTCTTTTTCCTTCATTGCTATGTGGCTAAGTATCCCCAACCTCTTCACTTGCTGTCCCCTGGAGGGCCCTACAGGAGTGGTGATTAAGTATCTACTTTGGAGTCAGGAAGATGTAAATTCAAATCTAGCCTACAGTACTTACTAGAGATCCCTGTTTTCCTCGGTTTCCCCAAGTGTAAAATTGGTATAATAATAAAACCCACCTCCCAGAGCTGTTGTAAAGATCAATGCAATAATAGTCTAAGTGCTTAATGCAGTACTAAGAACTCAACTCTTGTCATGAGATTCTGGGCTATGGCTGAGCAGTGTTTTCCTTAGAACTCCTTTCCCTCTGCAGAGTTTTGGGGCAGCCCTTGCGGCTGATTCTTTCCAAGGGATTCTAGGACTATTTCTGCACCAGGATTTCCCAAGAACTTCCTTCATTCCATAATGCACCAGGCTGCTTCTTGCTTTATACCCAGCAAGGGATCCTTCCCAGTAGGGCTGCCTCCATGCTGGACTTCTGTTACTGGACTCTTGTCCCTATAAAACATGATTTGGCTCGGAGTTGACAGTAATGTTTCCAAGGACTGACTGATTAAATTGATGAGCAATTGTTAAGTGCTAAGCGCTGGGGATACAGCAATAAAAATTAACAGAGTCTCTGATCTCAAGAAACTTGCATTCGAATAGGGAGAGATTATATCTTTATGGTGGCCAGCAGGTGATATTTTTGTTTGGAAAGTTATAGGGATGATGATTAGAACCACAGATGAGTAGAATGGCATGTCCTTTTCAGGATCAGTGGCAGAATTGCTTTGATTAAAGTCCTAGAAATTGCTAGACAGTGGTGGAAGAAAAGGGCAACAATAGAAGCCCCACACCCCTCTCCTAAGACTAGAGTCCTAGAAATGAAAGCATTCCATTCCCTAAGATTTGTTTGGTTCTCTTGGAGAAATGTTGACTAGTAGACAGAAGTCCTAGGAGTGAAGTAAAGGATGATTGATGCCCTAGTCTAGAGAAGAGGTTTGCTTATTCTTTATTGTTGCTACTTAACTGTTGCAAAACAGAATTTTGCCTCATGGTCCCGGTGCCAAAATATGATGAATAATTACATAGTGCTGGGGTTCTAAGTAACACCCATAGCAGCAGGCAGACAAGGGGGAATTTTGCCTCTAGGTCTTTGCCTGCAGAAAGTCATTAAAAGATAAGTGAAAAAACAAGTCAGTTCCCTTGGTAGCAGGAGTTCCACTCTCTGGAATCTTATAAGCCTATTTATTTGGGGAAAGCAGGCACAAATATGTATAATGCAATATGCTCTCATGTATTTATATATTTCTTGCAAATCATTCCCAGAATTGCAATAGAACAATTTGGCCTGTCTTTACTTTTATTCTATTTAGGAAAAAAAATTCTCTCCAAATAAACTCACCCTTTCTGAATGAAATACCTTTCCATGCCCCTCCGCCTCCCTTCCTTGAATTTAATAGTTGAGCTTCATTAAATCAAACAGTAGTCTATTTGAGCTCCCTTAATGATTTTCTCTTCTTTGGAAGATAGTATTATTTTCCAGCTGTGCATCTCCTGCAATTTTGTATTCCAAAATGGTTGATGCTTAGACTAAAAGTGGTGATTGAATCCAGGTGCAGATCATTAAACTTAATACTTAGTGCTTTCCCCTCTCTCCTCTAAATGTCTGCAAGATTGTACAAGCTACTTTCTCCATCTTGTTTGATTGCAATTGTCTAGATGACTAAAGAGAAGGTATAGTTGCTTTTGCAATATTGACAGCCTTGATCGGTTAGTACAGTAGCAAAACAGATTTTTCTCCATAGAAGAATAGACTTCTTTCTCTTTTTAAAACTAATGCTATGTTTTAAGTAAAGAAGGAAAAAAGGAAGGATTCAGGCAGCTGAATCATAAGTGAGATTTGTGCATCAGGACACAACATATTGCAATAAAGCAAAATATATTGTGCTGCAGTGAGGATTATGAAATACCTAAGAGTCCCATAAACTATAATTAACAGGGTATCAAGGATTTATAAAGCTGTAATGCCATAAACTTGCTTTTCATAAATTAAATCAAGCTATGCAGTTAGAGGGCTCAAAATTTCTCCCCTTAAGTTTCCTGAAATAAGTAAATGATTCCTCTGAAATGATAAAACATTGGGCTTGGTTTAATACACTTTTAAATTACTGTATGTTTAAAATAAAGATGCTGGGAAAGCAATGTTTCATTTTTATGTGCTTTTAATGTAAGCAACTTAATACAAGGCCTAAATTGCCAACATAAATTTCAAATAAGATTGGGAATACATATTATAAATCAGATTGGGGAAGAGCACTATCAATCTGAAAGCATTTAGAGATAATGTTTCCTGGTTTATCAAGAGAAGAAAAAAGTTGAAAAAAGCTTTGACTTTAGTAGCATAATAAGACTTAATTACCAAAAGTTCATTTACCAGACCTTTGTGCCACAGAAATCAGAATCAAGAGAAAGTGATTTGAACTCAGGTTTCAGCTATTTCCTTGTTTCAGAAACCTGTAAAAGATATTGGGGGATATTCTACCTTGGACATTGCCTATGCTGTTCAGTTGTTTCGGTTACATCTGACTCTTTGTGACCTATTTTGGTGTTTTCTTGGCAAACATAATGGAATGGTTTGCCACTTTTTTCTCCAGCTTATTTTACAGATTATGAAACTAAGGCAAACAGGTGAAGTGACTTGCCCAGGGTCATGGAGTTAGTGAGTGCCTGAGGTGGTCTTCCTGATTCCAGGTTTCCTGCTCCTAGCTACGCAAGGACATGCCTATATTAGAAATTAATGTGGCATGATTTGAAAAAGACTGGATTAATGCTTCATTGACTTGGTCAATGAAAGTGACTTGAGGCAGTTCAACTCCATGTCCTAAGGCCCTATGTTCCTGAAATATGTCACTGTCTATATTGCTGAGAGGCATTTTCTTTTTCATTCTTAATGGTAGATTGTGTGAAGTTGTAAGAAGTGGATGATTCTTTATTTCATCACTTCTTTATTAGTCCTCACCTTTGGGGAAATTATAAACTCATCCTTGGCAAGAGGTACTCTCTGGCATCAAGTTCTTGAATTTCAAATGATGGTGCAGGACTATAGTCCTTAATGGTTCTAAGACTGAGAATCCTTACAAAATAGTCACTAGATAATATGCACTGTAAAAAGTACAAAGTAATAACAGAACCTCTTCATTAAAGGCTCCTTGGATTTGCCTAGTCAGTAGCACCCTTTCCCTTATTCCAATTTATTAGTACTTTTGTTATGCACTTAATCATGTATTCCTGTGTATTAGTGATGCTTATGAACCTGGTTTCATACATGGACCATAGTAGGTTTTATGAAAAGGGCAAGCCTCAACCTTTTTAATCCTTCCTATTACCTAGAACAGTTCCTTATCCATAGTACGTGACTTTAATGGACCTGTCTTTAAAATTGAATTTTTTTCCTTTTGGGGTCTCTAGAAACTAAAGAGTACATACCACCAACCATGACTTCAAGGTATGTTATTTAATATTAAACAACAAGTAGAAAGAAAATTTTATGTAAATGGTAAACAATTTGAAAATTACTCGTCTTAGCAATGCAAAGATCTAAGACAACTTCAATAGTCATGATGGAAAATGCTGTCCACATCCAGAAAAACACCTATGGAGTCTCAATGCAGATTGAAACATATTATTTACTTTCTCTATATTTTTTGTTTCTTCTTTCTTGTGGTTTCTCCCATTGGTTCTAATTCTTCTTCACTACATGACTAATGTGAAAATAAGTTTAATATGAATGTATATGTAAAGCCTATAGCAAATTACATTCTGTCTTGGGAGAGGAGAGATGGGAAGAAAATTTGGAACTCAAAATCTTAAAAATCTTATGGAAGTGAATGTTGAAAACTATACAAGAATGAATTTATTAAAACAAAAATTTTATAATTATATGATCTAGGGAACAATGCATATCAGATTGTTAAAGTCCACTAAAATCCAATTGTAATGAATCAGTATTGATTCAAATTATCCTCAAGTCTTTAATGATTTTTACTGGTGAAATAGAAACACTGTCATGTGTTATCAAGCTTACCAATTGACCCAGTGATGGACTAACTCTCTCTCTCTGACATTCTGATTTTGTCTCTCTGTCTCTCTATGTCTCTGTCTTCTCTCTTCTGTCTCCTCTACCTCTCTCTGACTCTTTGTCTATCTGTCTTTTTCTCTGTGAATATATACACATACACATATTTGTGTGTTTCCTAGGATGACAAATTTAATGTCACAATAATTTTCAAAGACTATCCGCTAGTTCATAGAGGAGTTGCAGTTTGTGTTGTAAAGAATACTAACACTGTCTTCACATTTACCTGAGGTTGAAGTGAAGAAAGCCTAATACACTATACTCTAAGTATATAAATCAATAAAACCTGACCACCTAGGTAAAGCAGATAGAAAAGACAACAAAACCTCAAACAAGGTCATAAATGACAAGAACCAAATGAGTGGAGAAAGAAATACCATCAATGTTCAAGAAAACAAGAATCATTTTAAACTCATCAAAATAATGGAAAAATTAAATAGTCCTCAGATGTCCTAAGCATCTTCGTGACTTCAACGTCAACCAGCATCTATACCTATGCACAAACAAGTTCGGTAATAATAAGGTGCCAACAAAGATTATGAAATATCTCAGTGCCTATTAAACTATAATTAGCAAGGCAACAAGGAGTTATAAAGCAATTATTAAGTCATCTCATAAGTTTAATCATTCCAGATAGCATGACTTTTTCCTCCTTCTTCCAAAAGCGGGACCTGAATGGATTTTCTTTGCTATTTATAACTGTAGAGGAGAAAGGGGAAAGTGAAGGGCTCTCTGGAACTGCTGAGAGTGCCCATGAATACTAAAGGAAAATCAGGAAGCATATTAATGGGGAATGAGATGTAACACTTAGCAGCTAGCACCATACTAGGCACATAGCAAATACTAAGAAAATTAATACTTATTGAATTTCAATATACTTTCAAGAAGTCTTCCTAAATGCTATAAATGTTTTAAGGAAACAAATTCAATCTTACCAGTGTGCTTATTTTAAAGGAGTAAACTGTTCTTGATAGTGAATTTTCATTACATCTATTAAACAAGTGAAGTCAAGGCAGAGAACATTAAAAAAAAAAAAAAGCAAAACACACTTTGTGCCAGAGCTAAGCACTGAGGATGCAGGTACAAGTTAAAAGGTAATTCCTGCTCTCAAGGAGCTGAAATTCTAATGTATGAAGATAACATATAGGAAGGAGAATGAAAAGTTGAAGTTGGAGTCAAAATGGTAGAGTGAATGGAAACAATAGAGTCAATAACTTCCCCACTCCCAGCCCTCAAAATAGATATAGAGAATGCGCCAGTCTAACATTCTTATTGAGCAAACCAAGAAGTCACAGTGATGCGTTTTTCTTTTCTTTATTCATTTAGGAAGGGTAGCTTAGGGAGACAGAGAAGTATGCATACACTGGAGTAAGATTTCTGGGCAGACATGCTTTATAAGGAACATTACAGAACTCAGAGAATGAGGGAGCAATGAGATAGGGCAGAATGAGATCCTAGGGGATCACTGAACAATTTCTAAGTGCAAGAATGGGGCCATCTGGTAGCTGGCTCTTCAGAAACTGTGACCCTGAAGTTTCCCAAGAAACCAATAGTGGTTGAGTCAAGTGGCAGTATGATGATAATTCTAGTGAAAAACTAGCTGATAGACCCAAACTTGGGCCAAGAACTTGCAGAACTCAGATTAGAAGGGCAGTGGACAGACCTCCCTTTGTATCAAACTACTTTGAATGCAATGAAAACTTGTATGACCCTATACAAATCTGTGAAAGCAGCAGAAGGAAATAAGAAGTTAAAACCTTGAAAAGAGTTTTTGAAAAGTTAGTCATAATAGATCTCTGGAGAATACTTAATGGGAATAGAAAGAGTATCCCTATTTCAACTGTGTATGACAAGTTCATAAAACTGACCATGGATTAGGGTATAAAAAATTTACAGACAAATACAGAAAAGGAGAAATATCAAATGTGTCTTTTATTGACTATAATTAAATAAAATTACATTAAATTAAGTACCTTTGAATCAAAGATTAAACATTAATTGGAAACTAATGACTTTAATCCTAAGCAATGAATGGGTCAAATAATAAATAGAAACAATCAATGATTTCATTTAAAAATAATGACAACAATAAGTCAACATGCTAAACTTCATGTGATGAAACAAAACAGTGTTCAATGGAAAATGTATATTCTTAAATTCTTTCATCAATAAAATAAAGAATGAGCAGAGCATTGAATTGGACATGGAACTAAAAATGTAAGTCCTAGACAACTAATGAATTAAAAAATCTCCATTAAAAATCACAGTACAGTACAGCTAAATTCCAGGAGCCAAGATGGTGAAGTAAGCAGTAAATCACTATATATCTCCCATATTTCCCTCCAAACAACCATAAAATAGAGACCCAAAACAAATCCTGGAATAGTGGAGCCAGTCAAGGGTCAAGAGTCAAGCAGTCTTTTAGCCCAGGAGACTTGGATGATCGGCAAGAAATATCATTCTCGGGTAAAAAGCAAGCACATTCCTGGAAAGGAAGCATCACAGCAAGCCCCACTTCAGCAAACCAGTTGGAAATCCAGAGCCCCAGTGTAGTGGAGCAGGCAAACTCTAACACCAGTACCCACACTGACCTTAGCATAGCTGGGGAAACTGGCAGACTCCAGATCCAAGAACCATGATGTACTACAGCACAGCCCTGGCCAAACTCTCCAGTAGACAGACGTCCACATGTTTAAGTGTAGACCTGGAGAAATGCAGAACCATACTATCAAGGCCTCAGGATATGCTGGACACCACCTCTAAGACCTCAGCTCAGCACCACACAAGCTGCCATTCCCCTATGGTCACCAATAGCACTAACCACCCCATTCTAACTTCACAGCAGCCTACCAAACATGAGGATTCCCTGTGGATCTCAGGGCAACAGCCACACAGCACTAGGCAAATAGCCAGGCCTGCTAACCACTGATATAAGATGCCTGAGAGAGAACCCTTTCCACCCAGGGAGCAGAGATCAAACTTTAAAGAAAGGAAAAAGGCTCTTGAAAAAAGATGATCAAAAATCAACCACAAAAATGATCTGACCAAAGAAATTTATTGTGGTTATAGGAAAAACTAAGATACAATCTCAGAAGAGGACAACAATGTTGAAACAATTATGAACAAAACCCCAAAGAAAAGTGGGAAGTGGTCTCAAGCCCAGAAAGAACTCATAGAAGAGCTTAAAAAGGAGCATAAAAATCATGTGAGAGGTAGAAAAAAATGGGAAAAGAAATTAGAATTATACAAGAGAATTATGAAAAAAAAGAGTCAACAACTTGTAATGCTGCTTAAAAAGTAGAATTTTCCAAATGTAAAAGGAGATACAAAAATCCACTGAAGAATATAACTTCTTAGCGTACAATGGTACAAATGAGGGGAAAAAGTACAAAAGCTAATTGAAGCAAACAACTCATTAAAAGTTATATTTGTTCAAATGGAAGTTACTAATTCTCTGAATCACCAAGAATTAATTAAAATCAAAAGAAGAAAGAAAAGAAGAAAATATAAAATTATGGATGGGAAAAACAACTGATCTGGAAAATAGATCTACGAGAGATAATCTCAGAATCATTGGACTACCTGAAAGTCATTATCAAAAGGAGAACCTAGACAATGTCTTACAAGAAATTATAAGGAAAACCCCTGATGTCATGGAACCAGAGGGCAAAATGGGCATGGAAAGAGATCACAAAATAAAATCTCCAAGGAACATTATAGTCAAATTTCAGAACTATAAATTCAAGGAAAAAAATACTACAATTGTCCAGAAAGATACAATTCAAATATCAGGGAATTACAATCAGGATTACATAAGATTTGGCAGCTGCAACATTAAAGGATCTGAGGTCTTGAAACATATTCTGGAAGGCAAAGGAGCTAGGACTACAACATAAGACATCAAATGGGGAAAATGGTCATTCAATTAAATAGAAGGATTTCAAGCTTTCATAAGAAGACAAGAACTAAATCCAAAATTTGATTCAATAGAGCTAAACTATTTGAATCACTATATTAAAAGACTTTAATCCTATGGAATGAACAGGTTAAATAATAAATAATACAAACAATCAATAGTTGTGACTCTTAAAAATGTTTCGCTAAGGAGCTAACATGGAGGAGTAAAATCAGGAACTTGTTACAACTTTTCCTCCAAAACTATCTAAATACCTGTAAAAATGACTCTAAACCAATTCTGGAGCTACAGAACCCACAGTATGAAGAAGAGAAGCAAATTTCTAATCCTAGACAACCTGGAAGATCAACAGGAAGCATCTCTCATGCTGGGCTGAGAGTAGAGTATGTGGGCCACGCTAGCACAGAGGAGACCTTAACAGCCCTGGGGAGACTGAATCTCTGGGACATTTGGTGGTTTCCAGACTTCGTGCCAACAAAATGCTGAGGACAAATTGGAAGGTCAGTAGAAAAAACCTGTGGGACCTATGTAAGAGAGTAGAGTGGTCCAGTCCCAGGGTGGAGGAACTTGCCCAGGCAAGATCAGGAGCAGAGGAAACAGCAGCTGCTGTTTATGGAGTTCTAGGCCCATGGATTGTGGGAGAATCTAACAGCTGACTATACACCCTACCCACTCTGAAAACAGAGAACTACCTTGATAAAGAACTCTAAAGTCAAGAAAATGCCTGGGGAAATGAACAAAAACCAAAATAAAAGAATCAGACGATAGAATTTTACTTTGGTGACAAGGAAGAACAAAATATACAAACAGAAGAAGAAAGCAAAGTCAAAGCTCCTCCATCCAATGCTTCCAATAAAAATATGAGTTGGTGTCAGGCCATGGAAGAGCTCAAAAAGGATTTTGAAAATCAAGAAAGAGAAGTAGAAGAAAAATTGGGAAGAAAAATGACAGTGATGCAAGAAAATCATGAAAAATGATTCAAAAATGCTGATAAAAATGATACCTTAAAAATAAAGTCCAAATGGCAAAAGAGATCCAAAAAGTCAATGAAGAGTAAAATGTCTTAAAAAGCAGAATTGGTCAGATGGAAAATAAGGTCCAAAAGTTCACTGAAAAGAAATTCCTTAAAGATTAAAATGGAGCACTTGGAAGCTAATGACTTTATAAAATATCAAGAAATTATAAACCAAAACCAAAGGAATAAAAAAAATAGAAGACAGTGTAAAATATATTAAACAACTAATCTGGAAAATAGATCTAGGAGAAATGATTTAAAAATTTTGGACTACATGAAAGTCATAATCAATAAAAAGAGCCTAGATATCATCTTTCAAGAAATTATCAAGGAAAACTGCCCAATATTCTAGAACCAGAGGGTAAAATAAATATTGAAAGAATCCACCAATCACTTCCTGAAAGAGATCCCAAAAGGAAAACTCCTAAGAATGTTGTAGTCATGTTCTAGAGTTTCCAGGACAGGGAGAAGCTATAGCAAGTAGCTAGAAAGAAACAATTTGAGTATTGTGGAAATGCAATCACAATAACACAAGATCTAGCAGCTTCTATGTTAAGGGATCAGAGAGCTTGCAATATGATATTCCAGAAGTCAAAGGAGTTAGGATTAAAACCAAGAATCACCTATCCAACAAAACTGAGTATAATACTTCAGGGGAAAAATTGGTTATTCAATGAAATGGAGGACTTTCAAGCACTCTTAATGAAAAGATTAGAGCTGAATAGAAATTTGACTTTTAAATACAAGAATTAAGGAAAGCATGGAAAGGTAAACAAAAAGAAATCATAGTGGACTTACTAAACTTGAACTGTTTACATTCCTACATGGAAAGGTAGTATTTGTAACTCTTGAGACTTTTATCAGTATTAGGTAGTTGGAGGGATTATATAAATATAGACAGAGGACACAGGGTAAGTTGAATATGAAGGGATGATAACTAAAATTAAAATTAAGAGGCAAAAGAGGAATATATTGGGAGAAGGAAAAAGAGAGAAATAGGATAGGGTAAATTACTTCTCACATAAAAGAGGCAAGAAAAACCTTTCTCAATTGAGGGGAGGAGAGAGGAGATGAGAGGGAACAAGTGAACCTTGCTTTCATTGGATTTGACTTAAGGAGGGATTAACATGTACACTCAATTTGGTATGAAAATCTATCTTACACCACAGGAAAGTAGGAGGAAGGGATATGTATTAGGTGGTGGGGATAATGGAAGAGAGAGCAAATGGGAGGAGGGGTTAATAAGAAGTAAACGCTTTTGAGGAGGGAGAGGGTCAAAAGAGAGAATAGAATAAATGGGGGTGCAGAATAGGATGGAAGGAAATATAATCTTTCTCAGCATGACTGTTATGAAAGTTTTTTGTTTGATTACACATGTATGGCCTATATCAAATTGCTTGCCTTCTCAGTGAGGGTGTGTGGGGAAGGAGGAAGGAAGAGAAGTTGGAACTCAACATTTTAAAAATGGAGGTAAAAATTGTTTTTACATTCAACTGGGAAATAAGATATACAGGCAATGGGGTAGAGACTAATAGAAAAGAGCACAGACCAGGGGAGGTGGTAGACAGAAATATAGCTTGCCCTACAAGTAAATAGAGTGGAAGGAGTAAGAGAAGGGAGGACAGATTGGGGGAAAAGGTAATCAGAATGCATGTTGTATTGGGGTGGGTAGAGAGGAGAGATGGGGAGAAAATGTGGAACTCAAAATATTGTGGAAAGGAACGTTGAAAACTAAAAGTAAATTAATTATTTAAAATTAAAAAAAAATGTTTAATATTACCGCTAGAAGGAATCTACATACAGGATACAGACACAAGATGAATTTGAAGGAATGACATAAGAATTAAAGGGTGAGAAAGAGGAATACAATAGGTGCTGAAGGAAGGGAAGGGTAGAATGGGTTCATTATTTTACATGTGTATGTTTGTCCTTCGCTGCCGAAGAAGACCATGCCATCAGAGAAATGATATGACTTGCACTTGACTTTGTTTTGAGTGAAGGAGGACTGAATCCAGTGACCAGATATTCATCAGGATGACTTCAGATGACCTAGGATGAGGAAATTGGGATTTAGTAACTTGCCCGAGGTCACACAGATAGTGAGTGTCAAGTGTCTGAGGTGAGATTTGAACTCAGGTGCTCCTGACTCCTGCACTGGTGTTCTATTCACTGCACCACCTAGCTGCCCTCATTATTTCATATTAAGAGGTGAGAAAGACCTATTACAGTGGAAAGTAAGATAGAGGAGTGGGTGAAAAATATCACTTGAACCTTACTCTCATCAATATTGGGCCAAAGAGGGAAGAGTATACAAAACCAGTTGAATATAGGAATCTATCTGACCCAACAGGGAAGTAGGAGAGAAGATGAAATAAGGGAAAGGGGTAGAGACTAATAGAAAGGAGCACAGACCAGGGGAGGTGGTAGACAGAAGCAAAACACTGGTAAAGAGGGACAGGGTGAAATGAGAGAGAAGATAAAGAGGAAGAATAGGATGAAGGGAAATACATCGGTAGTAATCATAACTGTGAATGTGAATGGGAAGAACTCTCCCATAAAATGGAAGGAGATAGCAGAGTGGATCAGAAATACAATGTATTGCTTACAAGAAACACATTTGAAGCAGACATACACAGAGAAAAGGTATGATGGTAGGGTAGAATAAATTATGCTTCAACAAAATTAAAAAAAAATAAAGCAGGATAGCAATCCTGATATTAGACAAAATAAAAGCAGAAACAGAACCAAATAAAAGAGATAAAGAAGGAAACTATATCTTCCTAAAATGTATCATAGACAATGAAGTGATGTCAATATTGAACCCATATTCAACAAGTGGCATAACATCTAAATTCTTAAAGGCGACGTTAAGTGAGTTACAGAAACAAATAGACAGCAAAACTATACTAGTGGGATACCTCAACTCTTCCCTCTCAGAACTTGATAACTCCAACCAAAAAATAAGCAAGATAGAAACTATGGAGGTAAATAGAATATTAGGAAAGTTAGACATGACAGATCTTTGGAGAAAGCTGAATGGGAACAGAAAGGAATATACCTTTTTCTCAGTAGCACTTGGCACCTACACAAAAATTGACCCATCTAATAGGACACAAAAACCTCAAAATCAAACCTGCCTATAAAAAGACAGAACTATTATATGCATCCTTTTCAAATCACAGTGGAACAAAAATATCATTCAACAAAGGATGGTGGAAGTATAAATTAAAAATTAAATGGAAATTAAATAATATAACCATGAAGAATGATTGGGTCGAAGAACAAACCATAGGAATAATCAATAATTTCATTAAAGAGAATGATGAGACAACACAACGAAATTTATAGGATGCAAATCAAAGCAGTAGACTAGGGAAAATTTATTTCTCTAAATTCTTACATCAACAAAATGGGAAAAAATAACATATTAATGAATTTGGGGGATGCAATTAAAATAGAGAAAGAACATTAAAAATACCCAATTTAGTACCAAATTAGAAATCCTGAAAATCAAACATGAGATTACTATGACTGAATGCAAATGAATAAATAAATAAAACAATAATATAAAAACAAAAAAATCAATTGAACTAATAAATAATTCTAGGAGCTGGTTTTATGAAAAACAACAATAAGATAGATAAGCCATTGGTTGATTTGATTTTAAAAAGAGAAAAAGAAATCCAAAGATCCAGTATCAAAAATGGAAAGGGTAAAATCACCACTAATGTAAAAGAAACTAAAGAAATCATTTGGAAATATTTTGCCCAGTTATATGCCATTGAATCTGACAAGGTGAGTGAAATAGATGATTATTTATGAAAATACAAATTACACATATTAACAAATCAGGAAACAGAAAGCCTAAATAACCTCATGTTAGAAAAAAGAAATTGAATAAACCTTTGATAAACTCCCTAGGAAAAAACAATTCCTAGGGACAGACGGGTTCATGGGTGAATACTACCAAACATTAAAAAGAAATACAAAAACAATGTATTCCAATACTATGTAAACCGTTTGAAAAAATAGTCAAAGAAGGAGTCCTGGCAAACGCCTTGTATTACACAAATATGGTACTTATACCTAAAACAGGAAAAAAAAAGCAGAGAAAGAAAATTATAGACCAATTTCCCTAATGAGTATTGATACAAAAATTTTAAATAAAAACATTATCAAGGCAATTACAGCGATATATCACAAAAATTATACATTATAACCAGGTAGGATTTATACCAGACATGCAGTCTTTGTTCAGTATTAGGAAACTATCAACATAATTTACCATATAAATAATAAAACCAACAGAAAACATATAATTATATCAATAGATGTAGAAAAGGCTTTTGATAAAATACAGAACCTGTTCTTACTAAAAATATTGAAAGTAATAGGAGTAAAAGGAATGTTCCTTAGAGTTGTATTATCTATCTAAAACCATCAGCAAGCATTATATGTAATGAAAATAAGTTAGAATTCTTCCCAATAAGAGCAGGAGTGAAGCAAAGATGGCCATAATTACCACTGTCATTCAATGTAATACTAAAAATGTTAGCTATATCAAAAAGAGAAATAAAAGAAAGAGATATGAATATGCATAGTGGGCAAGACAAATATGATACGACAACAAAGGTAAATGAAAACTGTCAGACAGAGAGTGAGGTGAGATAAGTATCCAGAAACTTCAGGAAACAGATACTGAACAAAAGTCAGATTGCTTGACTTCATGTGGTTTGGATTTGTTTTGTGGTTCCAAGGTACAATATAAGAAATGGCTTCCATCTCTATTAGACGCCATTTATGTTACTAGGGAAAAAGGCTCAAGAAGTATATAGTTTGGGGAGTGCCTTTAGTCAAAATTCTGGTCTTGAGGACAAAAAAAGAAGAACTACTGTGGGGATACACAGTTACTAGCCAAGCCTTTGTATTTTATTTTGGGTAAGCCTTTGATTGGGAAATAGTGGTTACTGCCAAGAACATTAGCTTTAGTCCTGAATAATGACTGATGTCTTTTAAAAAAAATGAGGATATCTGGAAGATAAAGGACCACTAGACAGAACATAACACAAGCTGGGAGTTATCAGAGAGAAAGTGAAGCAAACAAGATTTATGGAGGGGAAATACTCTGAAAAGAAGGAAGAATCAGGGAGAGAGAAACAGGTTAGATGTTTGGGGATTCAGGAGGAATAGATTAACCCAAACTGGTAAATCTTAGTGAATTGCTTCAGAGTTCTGATTTGAGTCAAGCATGGTCAGCCAGACATTGTGGGAAGAAACAGAGAACCTGGACCTGGTGAATAAGTCAAAATTTCAGACTGGCACGAATTCATTCGGGGGGTACACCTAGAAAATTTTAGCTAATTGATATTGAAAATCCATGGCTATAGGAAAAAAAGGAGTTTTCAGTCATCACTGCCATAGTTACTCTAATGGAGTGACTCAGAAAATTTGAGCTTCTTCAACATCTTCTTCATTTTGTAGGCAAGTGAGGCTACTGAAGTCCACATGATGTTCAACAGTTGTCAGTCATTTTAGTTCATGATGAATGTGGAAGAAGAAATCCACCCATTAGTTTTAGTAATGAATACAAAATGCAATAGAAACTACTTCCTGGGATCAACACCTGGTTTGCACCATTTTTCTTCACTCTTAGCATGCTGGTATTTTTCATTTGAGTAAAAGTTATTAAGCTACCACATGACTAAATCCATGAAAACTATCAGTGTTTGGTTTTCTTCTGTGGATGAAGAGTTTGGTTATTTCCCTTCACCCCTTCTCTGTCACTCATACTTGCCACACAACTATCTGGTTAGGTAGTGCTACAGATATCTTACTTATAAAGAGAATCAGTCACTATATAAACATATACACTTTTAAACTTAGTGAAAATATTCATAGATGGTGTATATATATATACACACACATACATATATACATAGATGTAAATATACATTTGAACATATATATGGTGCATGCATGTATGTGAATGTAAGTACACAATCACAAATTTATTTCAACTTGAATGAAATCAACATTTTATATTCCACATTGGATCCCTTTATCCATTCTCACTGTTTTCTTCTTTGACTTTCAATTTTAATGCATTTATTTCTACTTTCATGCATTTGTTCATGCTATATTTCTACTATATTTTATTTGTCACTACCTACTTCTTTGCTTCTCCCTAGACAAAGCATGACAATTCTTAAAAGAACATTAAAAATGATATCGTTAGGAACCCTTTTGATATTCCAGGAAGAAAAAAATTACTATTTACCTTGGAATGAACATACTTATTTGAATGCAAAAGTTTGTGTATATATTGAAGAATTAGCCTCAAGACTGCCATGATGACTTTTATTTCTATTTCATTTCACAATGAAATTCCTCTTTTTGGATCTTCTATGGACTTTATATAAGCTGCAGTTGTTTTATGTATTTTTATTTAGTTTACCACACTACATTACAAATATTTGGGGAGGAAATTGAAAGGAGACTTATTTTATAGAATTTTTTGGTATTTATTTCTTTTTAGATTTCGGCATTCATTTCCACAAAATTTTGAGTTCCAATTTTCTCCCCATCTCTCCCCTCCCCCCACCCCATAATACCTTGCATCCTGATTACCCCTTTCCTCAATGTACCCTCCCTTCTATCAAACCCCACCCTTTAATTATCCTAATCTTTTCTCTTGTAGGGCCAGATAAATTTCTATATGCCATTACCTATGTTTTTTATTTCCCAGTTATATGCAACAATAATTCTCAACCTTCATTTCTGATATTTTGAATTCCAACTTCTCTCCTGCCTTCCCTCCCCATCCATTCACTTTGAGAAGGCAGGCAATTCGATACAAGCTATATATGTGTCACTTTGCAAAAGATTTCCATAATAGTCATGTTGTGTAATACTAACTATATTGCCCTCTATCCTCCCCTGTCCCTGCCTTCATCCCGTGAGATAGACCTTTCCTGTCAGCCTTTCAGGTTACATTTGGCTGGAAACCTCTTTCACTCTGTTGTTCTGTGGCTTCTGCTGCTCTAGAATTTGATTCGAGTCATTTTTACTGGTATCTTGTGGGCTGCGGGGGAAGCACTAGAGTATATACAGCTTTCTACTCCACCATCTTGGCTCTGCCCCCGAAAATTATTTTTGTAAAATAGGAGTAAAGCCTCTAACATCACAGTTACTCATGCAAGAAAATAGGAATGACCTTAAAGAAAACAAAGATGATAAGTGCGATCAGATTAAACCAAATGTACAGTATCCACATGCATGGTCCACATAGTATTAGGATTGTAGGGAAAGTGTAAACACAGTTATTAAGCACTTACTGTGTACCAGGTCTTGTGCTCAAGTGCTTTACAAATATTATATTATTTGATCTTAACAACCTTGTGAGTTAGATTTAATAATTTTCCCTATTTTATAGTTGAGGTAACTGAGGCAGACAATCTTCAAGTGACTTGCCAAAAATCATACAACAAAAAGCTATCTAAGGTCGGATTTGACACCAGGTCTTCTAGTTTCCAGGCTTAGTTCTCTATCTACTATGACACTCAGCTGCCTAATTACCTGATTTAATTTCATTATATCTGAAAAAAGGGAGCATGTGAAAGACTTGAAAAAAACCTAATTATTGCCAAGCAAAGGTGACCAGAAGAATGTTAATAACAACTGTTCAACAAGTCTATTTTATTCCCTTTTTTAAAAAAGAATGATTTGCACATGAAAAATCAAGGTAACCAGAGTAAGGCTTCAGAATATTTTATGGACTCTTTGTACAGGGCATAGAAAAGAGTCATACAAGAGAGGTTATAGATATATCATAAACATCACTGAATGAATAATGAAAGTCATAGATCTATTGAAGCATCAAAAGTAATGAGAAAACCATGTATTCACATTGAAGTGAATCTATTCACCTTTCCAAGGTAAAATTCCATTTTGGTATTTCGCTAATTAAACTTGCTTAGATGCATCCCATACTAAATCAGTTATTTTGATTCTTCCTTGTGTCAAATAATGTTGTAGTTAAAACTTTCTAATTTATTTTATCAGTCTCATGGACAAAGAATAAAAGCAAAGAAAAATATTACAGTTATGCTACTTTTACAGTATGATTTCCTTGAAAGATGTAGTTTCAACAAAATCTAATAAAATATTCAGGTTTGAGAACATTTATTTGTTCAATTTAAGCCTGTTTCTTTGAGTTCATATTTCAGACATAATATCAGGGTCCCTTTTAAAAGTACTTTGATGTTATTGTTATTCAAATTTGTATGAAACCAAGCCTTTCCTATACAGGTAGAATCCAATTCTTTAAATACTTTAAAACTAAAAGGGAATTTTGCTGAATTCACAGAGTGACATTTCAGAAAGAAAAAGAAAGTGATTTGAAAGAAAAGCTACTTTCCTCTCTCTAACACCAGTTTCTTTCTGACAAGATTTTAATTTTTCATCTCCAAGTGGAATAAAAGAAATAAACCTTTCTGCTTTTCTAAAAATTAGAAACACCTTTCTGAAGTGAATGTAGAAATGATAATACCATTTGTCTTAGGAAATCTACATTTTGTCCTTTCCAAAAACTTAACTTCTGGAAATTCTTTTATATGCCTGGACACCTTCCATTATGTCTTGCCTGTGAATAATTACTCATTTCTTCTTAATTTAACTAGTAGTGTACTTGGAAATTCAGGCTATACAATTTGGACTTGACATATGGAAATGGGAAAATAAATGGTTTTCCTTTTGAACTTTGTCTTTTTTTAATTGTCTCATTTTTAAAAAATAAAACTGGAACAATACAAATTGCAATCTCTAAATTCAAAACACTGATGTATTTTCTGCAGAAAAATCGAACTTTTGCATACAAGTTTTAAAAATTGATAATGGCAAATCAAAATTCATAGGTGATACACCAAGACCATAAGCTCTTTGATGGAAAGAACCATTTAATTTTGATGTTTCTCTAGGGCTTAACATAATGCCTCACACATAGAAGGTGTATAATATATGTTTAATTTAATTTAACATGAACAATTTGATAAAGTTTTATTCACTTGTTGATTAAGTGACTGAGAGTATTCATGAAGAAAACAAGTCAGTACCATTTCTCAGAGTAATGAAGCAACTTGAAATTTTGTTAACTTTTGAATAGTGGTATGACTAATTCCTTTTTATTTTATTTAGAATACATTAATAGACTGATCATAGTGCTTCCTTATCAGTTAATAAAGGTGGTGTTGTTTGTAAGCTTCTTTTTTAAATTTAGATTAAAGATTACATCAATGTCAATCATCTATAGATGAAGTAATGTCACGCATTTGTAAATAAAATTCACTGTTAACTACTAACCCCATTGTCATGGTACGTTTTAACATTTTCATTGATGCACTCTTCTGTAAACCATGGGTCTTTACCTGTCTTTCTCACCTTCCTCTTGTGGGTGTTAATTAAGAGTGAAACTCAAATATTGTGGCAGCAGGACAATACTTATTTTACAAGCAGGCTGATTGTACTTGTTAAAGAGAATATAGATTTGGAGAGAGAACATGGATAGAATTTTGGTTTTATTTTTTTGATAATTGTGTGCTCTTAGACTGGTTTCTTAAATTTAGCAACTTTGCTCCTTTCCCATCTTTCCCACCTCTAAAAGGGGAATGGTTAGATTAGGTGTCCTCAAAAGGCCCTTTCCTACTTGAAATATATAATTCCAAGTACAAAAGAACTCTCAGGCTTCATGTGTTTAAAAATATATAAAAATGATTTTCTTTCCAAAAAACTTACTACATGGCATAACAATTTCTAATAGTGTCAAGTTACAGATGTAATATCACCATACCCAAAGGCATTTTGGCTACATGAACACATTTTAGGATGTAAGAAATTTTAATTAGAAAAGAAATCTAATATGATGTCTTTCCTCTTGGCATAATTGCCACAAGATCAATCGCCTTTCATTTCCAAGCTCAGAGGTATAAATATAAGAAATGAACCAGATTGTACACTTTCATTCATTCTGAATTCTTAGATGCATGCTAATATGTATGTATGTGTATGTATGTATGTATGTATGTATATATATATATATATATATATATTCTGGTAACATATATACATATATATATATATATAATACATATATGCACACATATCGTGGTATTAGCATTTTATTTCTCTCTTTGGGTTCATTGCCATATTTTAATGCTTTATTTTTTTATTTCTGTGTTTTCATAAAGAATGAAATGCTAAAATCTGTAACATATAAAACAAAGACAAAAGTCCAAGTACACCTAATAGTGAGATTATTTAGAAATAATCTTTTCACAATAATTCTAAGCTAAGTGTAATAAAAAGGCTATCATTTCTCAACAAAATCTTTAAAGAAAAATTAAAATTAATTTTTGAAATAAGCAGAATATGTTAGTGAATCCCTTCTAATTTGGGAAAAGGAAAGCATAACCATCTTAGTATTTGTTATATTACTCTAGACTTTCATGTCAATGTCTCCTAGGGAACTATGATAGCCCTATAAGCCATAAATTATTTTTAAACAACTGTATGTTATTGTGTATATTTGTACATAGATTATGGACTATATAAAATACAAGACATACTGTATAGGCATACAACAACAAAGGCTTATTATTTATTTTGAAACTCATTTTTATTTAATATTTTATTTTCCCCAATTACATGCTAATGCAATTTTTAAACATTTCTTAAAGTTTTGAATTCTATGTTCTATCTTTCCTTCCTTTCCTGCCTCCCTGAGATAGTAAGCAATCCAATATAGGTTATGCATGTTTAATCATGTAAAATATTTCCATATAATCATTTTGTACAAGAAGACTCATTTTTCAAAAATGAAAGAAAAAGAAAACAAGAAAGTGAAAAGTAGCATGCTTCAGTCTGTATTGAAACAGTATCAGTTCTTTTTCTGGAATTGGATATCATGCTCATCGTGAATCTTTTGAAACTGTCTTGGATCATTGTATTTCTGGGAATGGCTAAACCATTCACAATTCTTCATTGCACAATGTTGCTTTTACTCTGTACAATGTTCTCCTGATTCTGCAGGTTTTTCTGAAATCATCCTGCTTGTTATTTCTTGTAGCACATCAGTATTACCGCAGCTTGATTAGCCATCCACCAACTGATAGACACCCACAAAATTTCTAATTCTTAATCACCATAAAAAGAACTACTTTGAATATTTTCATACAATTAGGTCCTATTTCCTCCACTACCACCACCACCATCCCTTTTAAAAATCTTTTTGGGATACAGACCTAAGATTGAATCAAAGGGCATGCATAGTTTAATAAGCCTTTGGGAATAATTCCAAATTCCTCTCCAGAATTATCAAATCAGTTCACAACTCCATCAACAGTGAATTAGTGTCCCAGTTTTGTAACATACACTCCAACATTTGTAATTTTTTGTTTCGTCATATTGGACAATCTGAGAGATGTGAGGTGGTACTTTAGTAAAATTCTTTTTAAAATATATAATTTATTTTTCAGTTCTCATCATTCACCTCAACAAGAATTTGAATTCAAAATTTTCTCCCCATCTCTCCCCCTCCCACAGCCCAGGACAATATGTACCCCATCCACTCCTTCCTCCAAATTGTCTTCCCTTCTATCCCTACCCTGCTTCTTTCATCACCCTTCCCTCTATTCCCCTGTAGGGCAAAATAGATTTCTATACTCCATTGCTTTACATCTTATTTTCCACTTGCATGCAAAAAATTTTAAACATTCATTTTTAAAGCTTTGAATTCCATATTCTCTCCCTTCCTCCTTCCTTACCCACCTTAACTGAAAGAGCAATTCAATATAGGTCATTCATGTGTAGCCATGCAAAACACTTCCATAATAGTTTTGTTGCAAAAGACTAACCACCTTGCCCTCTGTCCTATCCTGCTCTTTATTTGTTCCATTCTTTCCCTTAATCTGTCTTCCCACAATAGTGTTTGTTTCTGATTATCCCTTTTCCCAATTTGCTGTCCCTTCTACTATCTTCCCTCTCCTATTCCCTTCCCCTCTGCCTTCCTGCAAGACAAAATAGATTTAGATACCTAATTGAGGATGTATTATCCCTCCTTAAGCCAGATCCCATCAAAGTAAGGCTCACTTATTTCCTTTCATCTTCTCCCTGTACCCTTCCATTGTAAAATCTCTTTCTTGCCTCTTTTATGTGAGATGATTTGCCACATTCTACCTCTCCTTTTTTCTAACTACTAGTACATTCCATTCAACAGTAAATTTTATTTTTTAGGTATTCTCCCTTCATATTCAGCTCACCCTGTGCCCCCGTGTATATATATATACACATACATACACTCATACACCCATGTATATATACATACATAATATACACATATATACATACACACCTACACACATGTTTATATATGCATATACATATATAGTATGAATGTATATATGTATGTATATATATATATATATATATATATATATATATATATACACACATAGACACACAGAAACACACAGAAATACACACACACACACCCTCTACCTACTCTAACACTGAAAAAGGTCTCATGAATTACAAATATCATTTTTCCGTATAGGAATGTAAACAGTTCAACTTTCATGACTTCCTTAAGGCTTCTCTTTTCTGTTTACCTTTTCATATTTCTCTTGATTCTGGTATTTGAAAGTCAAATTATCTATTCAGCTCTTGTCTTTTCAACAAGAATGCTTGAAAGTCCTCTATTTCATAGAAATTCTATTTTTTCCCTGAAGTATTATACTTAGTTTTGCTTGGTAGATGATTCTTGGTTTTAATCCTATCTCCTTTGACTTCTGAAATATCATATTCCCACCCTTCAATCCCTTAGTGTAGATGCTGCTAAATCCTGTGTTATTCTGCTTATATATCTGTAATACTTGAATTGTTTCTTTCTAGCTGCTTGTAATATTTTCTCCTTGACCTGGGAACTCTGGAATTTGGCAACAATATTCCTAGGAGTTTTCCTTCTAGGGTCTCTTTCAGGAGGTGATCAGTGAATCCTTTCCATTTCTATTTTACCCTCTAATTCTAGACTATCAGGGCAGTTTTCCTTCACAGTTTCTTGGATCATGATATCTAGACTTTTTTTTTTTTATCATGGTTTTCAGCTAAACCAAAAATTTTTGAATTATCTCTCCTGGATCTGTATTGCAGGTTAGTTGTTTTTCCAGTGGGATATTTCACATTGTCTTTTATTTTTTCATTCATTTGGTTTTGTTTGATAATTTCTTGGTTTCTTATAAAGTCATTAGCTTCCATCTGCTCAATTCTAATTTTTAAGGAACTATTTTCTTAAAAAACTATTTTCTTCAGTGAGCTTTTAAACTTCCTTTTCCATTTGGCTAATTCTGCTTTTTAAAGCATTCTTATCCTCATCGGCTGTTTGGACCTCTTTTGCATTTGGGTTAGTCTATTTTTAAAGGTGGTATTTTCTTCACCATTTTTTGGGGGGGGTGTCTCCTTTAGCAAACTGTTGACTTGCTTTTCATGATTTTCTTATGTTGCTCTCATTTCTCTTCCCAATTTTCCTCTACCTCTCTTACTTGATTTTCAGAATCCTGTTTTGAACTCTTCCATGGCCTGAGACCATTGCGTATATTTTGGAGGCTTTGAATGTAGGAAGCTTGACCTTGCTGTCTTCCTCCATTTGCATGTCTTGGTCTTCCTCTGATTGCATGCTTTGCTCTTCATCATCTTAAAGAATGGAAAATGCCTTTTCACCAAGAAATTAACCTTATACAGTCATTTTTCTCAGCCAATTATCTGACTTTTGCATCCTTTGCCAAGTGCAGGGCATACTACCCCAGGCTTCAGACGTTTTGTGTAGCTGTTCTCCAAACTATCTCTAGAGACCTGTAAGTTCTCAGTTCCTCCAAAGTGGGATAGTCAAGAGAGAGGGGTTTGCTCCTCTCCTGGCCTACACTCTAGTCTGTGAGCAACCACATGCATTCTTTTCTGCCCTGGAATTGTGAGTAGGATTCCCTCTCCACAGCCACCACCAGCTCTGCCATGCCAGCACTCTTCTCCACCCTGAGACTGCCACTCAGGAAGACCCAGATCAGCCACTCGATTCTTCCAGGGTGTGTAAGCCAAGAGCTCCAGAAGTAGCTACTGCTATAGTGGCTGCTGCCACCCTGGGGCTGGACTGGAGCCTGACCCCACTACCCTCTCACCTAGGTGAAAGAGCTTTCTCACTGATCTTTTAAGCTATCTTTGGCATTTGTGGGTTGAGCAATCTTGCTTTATTATTTCTTTAAAATAACATGTAGATTATTCTGTAGGTGTGTGTTTATGTGGGTGAGTTAAAGTGAAATGCATAATTAAACTTAATGACCAATGTATAAATACATATGTATGTGTATTATACACACACACACATACACACATAGATGCATAATAGATAGTGAATGGATGAATGGATAAGGACTGCCACTGTGATTTATTTAGTATAGGGAAGTCTCAAATAAAAAACTCTATTGTTGCAAGTAAGCTCCACAAATTATAGTTTTAGAAAATTAGCCAAAATGAGTGAATAAGTGATTTTCCTAGGGTCACAATAAATATTTTTCTGAGATAGTAATAAAATTCAAATATTTTGATAGTAAGGCAAGATGCCTACTTCTATCCAAGTTACTGTTACAAATATTCTATGGTCCATATTCACCCACCATGCATCTTGCCATTGTACTTTAAGCTACCCATGATTTTAGTTTTTCAGATATCGTGGTGTTATACGATTTGAAGTCACATAGAATCACTGGTAGAAAATTGATATTGAGAAATTAAGCTTTGGTGTCAGAAAGAAGCTTGGGATCAGTGAAAGTGATTGTTTTCTAAATGAAATCTAATCAATTCTTGAAAAATTCAATGAGAAATAGGACTTTATTTAGCAATCGTATTTATCAGACTCAAGTGAAATATTAAAGAGGGGATATGTGCTTAACAAAGATGTTTGTTAGAGAATTCCTTACTCGAAATTCAAATGAAAGCTTCTAGGAAAGAGCCTTATGATATAACCAGAGTTTTAAGTGGTGAATAAAAATGATGATAAAGTAAAAGAGACTGAAAGAATTATTAGATTGTAGGAGAACCCAAAGATAGGAGGAAGAGGAGGAGGAAGATGTCTAGTCTAGAAATTACTAAATATACTTAGAAACGTATCTATATTAGGGATATGATATTCATTAAATTGAAATGAAATATGGGAAAAACTCAAGCTCAATGGAGATAGTACTATAATTACTGATATTTAAGATTCAAGTCAATCTTATCTAACCTAGATATTACTAAGTGTATGTCTCAACTGAAACAGAAGAATCAGGCTCTCTGAAAAGTGTTAGTACCTACAGCACAGTGAAGGGTTGATGGAAAATCTCAAATCTATTTTATATATACTTTTTTTTTATAGAGTTCTCTGTTTAATATAACCCAAACTTCATGAGGAAAAAGCTGTTTCATTTTTGCCTTTTCATCTCCACGATTCTTGACACCAGGGACTCTGTTATTCTTTATATCTCCAGCCATTGGCCCTGTGCCTGGCATTTAGTAAATAAGTACTTTATAAATGCATGTAGACTAACTGATTTTGTATCTCCAGTGTCATTCAGTAGGGGCTTTTTATTGAACCAGAATTTGGGGCATCTCTAATTCCTTAGCTGCAAATTAGTATGTAAGGAAAAGATTTTTTTGGCAGTTTTTTGTCAAGAAGCTTGGGAATATTTTTCCTCTAATATGTAGTACTGCTAACATTCAGTTTCATAGATAAGAAAAAATAGTTGTAGATTTTTGAAAACAAGTCAAAATCTGTACATTAAAGTTTTAAGTCTTGGCCTGCAAACTGTGAAGGCACAAGATTTCTTGAAGTGTTGAAGTCATTTTGGCCTTATTATCATTCTAGTTTGCACATTCGTTAATAATAGCACTCTAAGGCATGACTTTTGTATTAACATATTTTCTTTTCTTGATGCCACCATTAAGGTTTTCATAGGTTGAAAAATGACTGCTGCCCACTGTCACACTTGCTCCTTTTTCCATTAGAGGAAAAACATTTTAATACATTTGATTTCCTAGAAATGTTCATTTCTGTTTTCTGCATGTGTGAATGACTTGATGGTTATAGATATCTGGAGCAGGATGATTGTATTTGCTGGCAACTATGTAAATGTACATTTAAGCCAAGTTTGTGAAAAATGAAATGAAATTTAACTTGACTTAGCATTGTGCTATAACATAATATAAATGAAAGTGTAAAGAACTTGAGCATAATAATGTCCAAATAGAAAACTAAATACCTCTTGTAATCATTAGACCTAAGAAGAATGCAGCGCTTGTTCACTGAACAGTTTTTTTTTTTTCAGAACAATGCTATACTTAGTATTGTAGCTGAGATTGCCAGAAAAGTCATTAAACCTCCTATTTGGGGAATGTATAATTTGGAAACAAAATTATGCTCTCCTACTGCTTAGTCTAAGGTAAAAACAGAGGGACAAGCCAGAAAATTTCAAAAAGCAGAGATTTATTTCTATGCAATTAAAAAATATTTGGTGATATTAACTGCTGTTGAGTCCTTTTAGTCCTGTTTGACTCTTTGTAACCCCATTTGGGATTTTGTTGGAAGATACTGGAGTGGTTTCCCATTCCCTTCTCAGTTCATTTTACAGATCAGTAAACTAAGGCAAACAAGGATTCATGACTTGCCCAGGGTCACACAACTAGTATGTTTCTAAAAGTAGATTTGAACTCAATTCTTCCTGATTCCAGGTCCAGCACTCTATCCACTGAAGCAAGTAGCTGCCCATTTATCTATATCTATCTGTCTATATCTGTATCTATCTGTCCATATCTATCTATCTACATACACATACATACATGCACATATGTATATATGTATATATATGTGGATTATTATTTTAAACTGCTTAACAATATTTATTTGAGGAGACATTTCTCAACAAAAATATCTTGATTATCTATAAATTTGACTCTTACTCCATCTCATTTGTAGGACCTTCTCTTAATTCTGTGTAGATAGTGTAAAACATTTTGATTTAAAGGTTGGGAAATGATTGTTTGGAGCATCCACCAGCCTACTTACTCTTCTTTACACACAATGGTCCATCTGCTGTTGCTATGACTTTGTACCAGTAATCCATGCAAGTGATCCTAGCTGTCTGTGCCTCTTAGCTTCCCTGGATTCCTTCTAGCCTCCAAAACACTCCTGCTGCAGGAAACCTTTCCTGGTCCTTGTTTTTTTCCCCCTCCTTTTTCTACTTTGTGCCTTGTCTTGTGAGATTATTTCCCATCTTACTCTATATATACATCTTGCATACACTTAGGTTCCTTTTTATTAATATGTTGTCCCATGTCTTACTCTGAAGGTCCTGGAGAGTAAGTATTTTTTTGTATTCTCTTATATTCTCAGAACATACTGCATGACCTGGCATATCATAAACCATTAATAAATACATATTGACTGGATCCATTGTTTCACTGATGAGTATTAAAAGATTCAGTGTTAAACTGATGAATGAAATATTTGTATTCCCACTGCTCAGCACAGTGATTACCACATATTAAGTGTTTAATATGTCTTTATTAATTGAAATACTTTAGAATATTTTAGATAATAGTTAGTTGACAATAAAATATTTTGAAATTTTTATTACTTTTTTTCTACAAAATAGGAAACTGTCTCCATTGTCTTCCTCCCAAAAAAAGTACAAAGAGAAAACATGAGATAATACCATTTTCTTTAGGACTCATTGTATTGTGACAGAATCAGTAGAAATAGCATTCTTAAAAAAATGTATCATCAAGAATGGGCAACTAGGTGGTATAGTAGATAGAGTGCCAGGCCTGAAGTTGAGAAGATTCATCGTCCTGAGTTCAAATCTGACCTCAGACACTTACTAGCTGTGTCTCCCTGTGTCACTTATCTTCTTTGCTTTAGTTCTTCTTTTATGAAATGATCTAGAGAAGAACATGACAAACCCCTTTCCTATCTGACAAGAAAACACAAAATTGTGTCACAATGAGTCAGACATGACTGACATGACTAAATAGTAAGAATAATCACTAAGAAAACTGTGCTTTATAGGCAAACACTATGATTTTACAAATAAGCCGTCATGAAAGACAATTTCCTAAACACTGACTAAAAAGTGTCCTTTGCTGAGAAAACTCAGCTATGTGCAATGTGTAATAGACTAATAGTAATAAGGAACTCTCCACAGATGACATTTGTAGAAGGTTAGCAGGGTAGAGTTGAGTCTTACATTCTAGGTCTTTAAGTAATGAAACCATGGCCTTTATTCAAGGTGATTCTACTGGTGAAGTCTGATGTTTATATGAGCTCCAACCTACTTTGGATACTTAATTCTTTGTATTCCTGCCTGGCCTTAGCACATGCTTTCCAGATTTGTTCTTTGAGTATTAGTGTCCCTGAAATATGAATCAGCAATTTTCAACATTCAGTATGTTTCCAACCTCTAGTCTTCTTTTTCTTTACCCCCAGATTAAGCCAACCTGCCAGTAATACAATACGTTCCATCATGGGCTCTTTGATACAACTCCTGGCTGGGGAGAGAACAAGGATATATTGAAAGTAAAAAGCATTTTAAAATGTCTTTAGATTGGAACTTTTTCAAAATCTATATGAAATAATATCGAGAAAAGAGAATGATTCCTCTGAAGAAATTTCAGCCTAACAAGTTAACATATGGCACACCCATAAGAATGTTATCTTTTGAGTAAAATATACATCCTATAAATTGATACTTTAAGGAAAAATAAAGAATGTAAAAGTCTTTATATTAAAATAACAGTATTAATGAGCATGCATTCAAATCATCTGGTTCCAAGAGCATGGATAATCTACATCTAATGCTAGCACAGTGATTGTATGTGTCAGGTATTTAATGTTTGTTCAGTGAACCAGAATTAATTTCCACCTGAAGATCATATAGTGAGAAAGTAGGAAAATATAGAAATGTGGAATCAGATTTTTTCTTTTCCTTCTTTGTTTTGTTGAATATTATTAAGATTTTTTGGGATATGACCATGACTATACTTCCATTGATGATGAGCTACCCCCTCCAAAAAAAAAATTCTCATGCAGATCAGGATTCTCAGATTTAAAAGGGGTCAAGGTTGTTTATTGTGTTTAGCAAGGCAAAATAGACTCAACTCAGGTTGACGTGAAATGTGTGTAAGTGTGTTATATTCATACAGTAAATATTGTATAACATATCAATATCTAAATATCTATCTATACACATGCATTAAAATTTTATTTTAATTTAAAAAGTTCTAGGTATCTCACTAGATAGACTTTAAAGGAAGGGAAGGAAAAAAAATAATAAGGGGAAGAAAAAGGGAAACCACATTTATTAACCAATCGTTTACAGTATGTCAGGCATTGTAGATGTAGAACGTAGATAAAAGCAAAAAGTAAGATATTCCAGGACTGTCGTGGGCGATCTGACCCCCGTACCCCCCTCCTGGGAGTACTGCTACACCCTCTTCCCCTGCCCTCGGGGCTTTGGATGTCTCTGGCCCTCCTCCGGGGATCAGGAGGAGGGAATCACCAGGCAGCGACCCAGAGTAGATAGAGCAGATGTTTATTGTGGAATGGTCAGCACGCAAATCCCAAATTCCCCCCGGCCACCGCTTTCTCATATACCCTGAGCTTTGCCTTGCCTCCCCAGCCCCGTCTCCTTAGCTCTGTATTGCCCCGTCTCCTTAGCTTCTGCATTACCTCATCTCCTTAGCTCTGTATTGCCACACCTCCTTAGCTCTGCATTGCCAGGTCTCCTCTCTCAGGCAGGGCGGTGGCTCCGGGCCTAACTGGGCCTCCACACAGGACCTCAATGAATTTACATTTTAAAGGGGTTAAGATAACACACAAAAAGGATCTGAAAGCATTGAAAGAAAAGAAGATATCCAATCCAGGAATAAGGTTCAGAAATCTAGATAATTAGGGGTAAGGAGAAAAAGAAAAAGAAAAAGAATGAAGCCTGGCTAGTTAGGGCTTCTTTGCAAAACAAAGATCCTAGACTTATCAATGGGAGAAAGGGATGAGTTTTGCCAGGAGATATTCAAGAAACAGAGCTATTAACCTTCACTTTTCAATCTAAAGAACAAGATTCCAGATTCTAAAAGCATAGAAATGAGATAAAGTATAGACTTTCCTTTAGATTGTGACTGTACATTAAAGGAAATGGTATTTTTTTCAGTGACATCAAGAATTTCCCGCTTTCATTTTTATGAATGATTTCTTGTTAATGAGTAGTCTATTCTATTAATTTATCTCCATCATTTAAAGAATCTCAAACACCACACTGATAATTTTTCAGTATGTTATTTTTCCTTATATATATGGATAAATCATACATATGTAGACTTTCCCTTACTCTTACATGCATGGTGTTACAGGACTTTGCCTACAGAACCAATTTATGTATTTTGTCCAAATTATTACAAAAAAAAAATTAATTCTGCCAGTTTAGAATTCCTGGTTCTTGCAATCCTCATCTTCCATCAAAGCATAGCTCTAAAATTAGGTATCACAAGACCTTTCCTGATCCTCCCAGGCTTCCCCCTACAAAATTTTCTTGTGTTTATTCTGAATATATTTTATATAGTTACAAATGGATATGTTGTCTTCTTCCAGTCAAAAGTAACTTCCTTGAATTGTATGCTATAAAATTCTACAATAAATATACTATGTAATACATAAATATTATATAATTCTTAATTAATACTTTTATCTGTTATAGTTATTATTCTAATAATTTGTTAATTTGATTAGTAAAGTACTGAGTAAAAAATTATTTTAGGTAGAATTGTCATTTTCATTATATTTGCTTAGTCTACACATGAACAATTATTATTTCTCCAACTGTTTAATTCTGTGTGTGTGTATGTGTGTATGTATGTGTGTGTGTATGTGTGTGATAAATGTTTTGTAGTTGTGTTCATATAATCCCTGGGTTTGTTTTGGCAGGTAGACTCCCAAATATTTTATATTATTTGCAGTTACTTTTAGCGCAATTTCTTTTTACCTCTCCTGCTGGATTTTATTGGTAGTATATAGAAATGCTAGTGATTTATATATGTTTACTTTCATCTTGCAACTTTTCTAAATTTATTAACTGTTTTAACTAGGTTTTAGTTGACTCCCTAGGATTCTGTAAGTATAACATCACATTATTTGCAATGAGTTGTAGCTTTATTTCCTTATTTTCTATTCTTATTTTTTTTTTCCATGTCTTATTGCTACTGTTTCTAGAACAATATTGAGTAATAGTTGTGATCCTACTGGGAAGGCTTCAAGTTTATCCCCATTACAGATTATGTTTATTCTTGATTTTTGATTCTAATTATCATTTTAAGAAAGGATCCATTGATTCCTAAGCTTTCTCATTTTTTAAATAGGAATAAGTGTTGTATTTTTTGATTTTGTTATTGATATGGTCAATTATATTCATAGCTTTAATAATATCGAGTCAGCCCTGAATCCCTGACTTAAATTGCACCTGGTGCATGATCTCTGTGATATATTGCTGTACTCTCCTTGCTAGTATTTTATTTAAAATTTTGCATCATTATTCATTAGGGAAATTTGTCTATAGTGTTCTTTGTTTTTGTTTCCCTTGGTTTAGGTGTCAAAATCATATTTGTTTAATAAAAGGAATTTTATAAAACTTATTTTCCTATTTTTTCAAATATTCTATATAGTATTTAGATTAAATATTTGGTAGACTTCACTTTCAAATCCATCAGGTCCTAGGGATTTTTTTAGTGAGGTCTCTAAGGAAGGGTTTGTTCATTTTTTGTTTTTTTCCTAAGATATGGTTGTTTAAATATTTAACTTCTTCTGTTAATCTGGGCAGTTTATATTTTTATACTTATTCATGCATTTCACTTAGATTATACGATTTGCTGGCATATAATTGGGCAAAATAAATAGAAATAATTGCTTTAATTTTCTCTTCCTTGGTGGTGTATTCAACCCTTTCATTTTTGATACTAGAAATTTCATTTTCTTCTTTTCTGTAGATGATTTAATGGTTTATTTATTTTTTATTTTCATAAATCCAGCTCCTAGTTTTGTCTATTCATTTTTTTTACTTCTAATTTTATTAATCTTTCATTTGATTTTTAGGATCCCCATTTTGGTATTTAATTGAGGATTTTTATTTTGTCATTTTTCTATTTTTTTAAATTACATGTTTAATTCAGTTATCTGTTCTTTGTCTCTTTTATTGACATGTGCTTTTAGAGATATAATTTTCCCCCAGATTGTGTTTTTGGTGTGTTTTCTCACTGTTGTCTTTTTCTTTAATGAAATTATTTTTCATTCAAAACTCTATGATTTGTTCATTGACCCACTCATTCTTAGGATCAGATAATTTAGTTACTTATTAGCTTTTAATCTGTGCTTCTATGGCCCTTTATGTAATGTAATTTTTATTGCCTTATGATCTGAAAAAATTTGCATATAATACTTCTGGTTTTCTGCATTTCTTTGTGAAGATTTAATGCCCTAATACATGACCAATTTTTAAAGGTGTCATACATAGCTGAGAAAAAGGTGTACCCCTTTCTATTCCCACTCAGTTTTCTCCAAAGGTTTATCATATCTAAATTTCTAAGATTCAATTCATCTTATTGACTTCTTTCTCATGGTGGTGCAGTGCATAGAGCACCAGTTGCAAGAGTCAGGAGGACCTGAATTCAAATCTCACCTCAGATACTTGACACTCACTAGCTTTGTGACCTTGAGCAAGTCATTTAACCCCAATTGCCTCATCCAGAGTCATCTCCAGTCATCCTGATGAGTATCTGGTCACTGGATTTGGATGGCTCTGGAAGATAAGTGAGGCTGGTGACCTACACAGCCCTCACTCACTCAAAACAAAGTCAAGTGCAAGTCATGTCATCATTTCTCTGATGGCATGGTCTTTGGCAATGAAGGATGAGCACACATGGTTAGCTTTACCAAGCTCTGAGAGGAGATTATTGAATTCCCCCACTAGTATATATTTGTTATTTATTTCTTCCTGTAATTTGTTTAACTTTGCCTAAGAATTTGAATGTTATGCCATTTGGTACATATATGTTGAGTATTAATATCACTTCATTGTGTATGGTTTCTTTTAGCAAGATATAGTTTCCTTGGTTATCCCTTTTAAATAGCCCTATTGTTGCTTTTGCTTTGTCTGAGATCCTGATTTCTATCTAAGCTACATTCCAAACCCTTTGCTCCTTTATTATGGTATTTGCTATGTCTTGTGTGATCCTGACTGTGTCTGTATAGTACTGAATGCTTTCCTTCTTGCTGCTTGAAGTATTTGCTCTGTGGTCTGGGATCTCTGGGATTTAACTATAACATTTTTGGGGCTGTTCATTTGGGAATACTTTCAGATGGGGATAAGGGTGTTATGTCAATCTATATTTTATCCTCTGGTTCTAAAATACTCGGGTAGTTTTCTTTGATAATTTTTTTGTTTGATTATGGCTTTCAGGTGTTATAATAATTATTAAATTGTCTCTCAATCTATTTTCTAGGCCAGTGGTTTTTTTCAATAATCTCTTTCACATTTTCTTCAATATTTTTCATTCTTTTGATGTTTTTTAATTGGTTCGTGTTGTTCCATGGATTGATTAGCTTTTCTTTGCCCAGTTAAACTTTTTAAGGAATTGTTTTCTTCAGTGAACTTTTGTACCTTTTTTTTTCATTTGGCCAATTGTGGTATTTAAGAAGTTATTTTTATTAGTGAATTTTTGTGCTCTTTTTCCATTTGGTCAATTATCTTTTTTAAGGTATTATTTTCATCTGTTGTTTTTTTTTTGTTCTCTCACCAATCTGTTAATTGTCTTTTCATAATTTTCTTTCTTTGCTTTCATTTCTTTACCTGTTTTTTTCCTCTACCATTTTTATTTCTGTTTGTGTCTTAATCTTCCATATAACCATTGTACTTTTTAATGGTCAGGTAGTGCATGAGAGTCTTTCTTCTAGACTTTTAATATTAATGCAGTATCAGGGCAACATAAAAGCTGTTGATCTGTTACCCATGGCTGTTAATACTTAAATGATTTTCTCATTTGATATGATGATATTTTATGTTTCTACTTATATGCATTTGTTGTAATAACCACAATTTATCTCTTCATTGCTCTTTAGATTGATTCTCCATTTTAAATATTTGGGAGTTACATTTCCCTAATGCCAGGCATAAAAACCTATGGGAATAAAAAGTGGTATATTGATGAGAGATTAAATATTGTTTATGAAGAACAGCAAAGATAGGAAGGCCAGTTTGATTGTACTGTAGAGTGCCTGAGTGGAAGTAATATATAATGAGGTTGAAAGGGTAGGTTGGAGTCAGGTTTTAGAATATTTTAAATCCCAAACAGCTGAATTTAGATAGGATCCTTCCTTACAGAATGGCTCCCCAGAATTCAAATGATAAAAATTTTAGGACAATAACTTGATTCTCATTCTTGAAATTTTTTCTGTCAATTTTTTTTCAAGTCAATCTTTCTAAGGAGAAAATTTGAGCATGTTGCCCCACTCCACCCTCACTATTCTCTGGCTTCAATGTTTTCTGTTACCTTTAGGATCAAATAAAAAATCCTCTTCTATAATCTACCTAGACCCTTTCTAGTCTTCTTATACCTTAGACTCCCCTACCCACCTACTCTGCTGTCCATTGACATTGGTCAACACTGCAACACTGCATGCAACGCTGCATCCTGAGAGTGCATTCTCTCTGACTGCCTCACATTGTCTTTATATTTCTGTCTCTCCCCATTTGTGCCTGCCTCCCACTTCCATGGCTTTTTTGAAGGCTGAGCTAAAGGCCCACATTCTGAAAGAACATTTTCCTGATTTGCTCCTTTATGTTGGTGCTTTTCCTCTATTATCTCCAGTTTATCCAGCATAGACTTCTCTTTGAGAGTTTTTCTTTGTATCCTTAGCTGTTAACATGGTGCTTGGCATACAGTGGGTGTTTAATAAATGCTAATTGAAAGACTGACTTTTCTGAGGTTCTCAGACTCTGACTGGTGAAGTCCTAGGAATGAGGAGAATATTATTTCTCTTCTAGTTTCAATCCTTCATTCTCTGCCAGTTCTCAGCACTTTCCCCTGATTGATGAGTTCTTCCTATATCCATTTAAAGGGAAATGCCAGTCATACCCACTCCTTCCTTGCTTCATTTTTTAGCTCTACTTTTGATTCCTCAGATTTCTTACATCTTCTTCCAAAGTCTACTCTTTTCCCTACTCCATCTATATCACCTTTTCATGCCTGATCTTCCACATTAAAATATAAGTTGTTTGAGGATAGGGGCTATATTTCTTTTTTATTTTATTTGTATTCACATTATTTGCATTAGCACAATTTCTGGGCACATACTAAACACTTGATTAATGGTTACTGACTTGTAGACATTAAGGAGATCTTAAAAGGTCTCAAGGATCTGTTAAAATAGCTCATTTTTTTTTTCTGATGTTATTTCCCAAACTAAAACTGTTTAAAATGTTCAACTTGGGAGTTCATTCAATGGAATTTCCCACATTCACAAAATCATTGATGTTGTCCCTAGAAGATGCATATATGTAGATATTTACAGTATATCTAGATTATCAGATGAATAAAATGCAACAATCTTACCCAATTCAGCCATAACCCAAATGGCAATATATAACATAATTTAGCAAAATATTTGCATCTCAAAGTTAGTTCTGGGTTTGTTTGTTTTTTTAATATTTATTTATTTTTATTTAGAATGTGGTTATTAAGCGGAGTCTTGAGGATCAAGAAATTATTTTAAAAAACAAGTGCCTTCCTGTTCATCTACTGATGGATAAGTCAGACAAAGTGGAGTCATTTTTGTTCCCAGTGGTTGTAAGATAAGTTTTATAGGTGTAATAGTGGTGTTTCAAACCCCTAACCCCAACCAATGTAATGGATATGATGCTCTTTTTCTTGAAACCTGAAAAAAAAGAATTTTTAACATATTTAGGTTATAAAACAATGCTGATATAAATCTTTTCCTTACTAGTTGCCCAGCAAATAATTGTTAAAAAAAAGATTTATAGTATTTCCCCCTGAACCATTTCTTAGCTTCTCCAGTGTTATCAGATTAAATAGACTAAAACTTCCCATGACATATGCACCATTAAAAGATCTTGCATATGAAGCAAACTCATAATTACTTACCCCTCTCTCTGTTTTTTTTTATTACATTCTCACATTTAAAAGTGACCTGAGAATGGCACCTGGCAGCACTTTATATCTGAATGTATGCTTCTCCATGTCCTTTCTGTAATTTGTAATCACTTTGACTGTCATCAAGGGCTTTTGGAAAGCATCAAGTATAGTTTTTCATCAGATTCTAATTTTGTCTTTTCTTTTGTTAAAAGGTGAGATGAGATCACAGTATTTATCTATGTATGTGCATGCATATGTATGTAGACTAAATTCCCTATCTATATATTGATATAGTGTAAGTAAAATTTAAGACTGGAAGAGTCTATAGATTAAAATATCTATATGTATATGAATATAGCCTAAACATGAATTTAAAAAGATCATAGAACCTTAAAATTTAAGAAATGAAAGAAATTTCAGGCCTATGTAGCCCAGTCTATGTAACAAAAATAATTTCCATGACAATTCAACAGTTTCCATGGAGACTTCCAATAAGGCTGTACCTTTTACTTTCTAAGGTAGCCCATTCCACTTTTGGGGCACTTCTAGCTGTTAGATTCCTTCCCCTTTCCAACCCACCTCCATCCCTACACCAACACTAAAGTATGCTTCTTTTAACACACCCAGGGCTTGTAGTTCTGTCCTCTGGGGCCAGACAGCAAAGTCTAGCCTTTCTTCCAGGTGACATCTCTTCAATTAATAAAAGACAAATTCCTCTTCAGATTTTTTCATTTCCCAGCTAAATATTCTCAGCTTCTTCAAGAATTATTCAGATAGCCTGTGTTCAAGGCCCTTCATTTTAACAATTCGCTGTTATTGTTGAGTAATTTTAGTAGTGTCTGATTCTTTGTGGTCCCATTTGTGGTTTTATTGGTAAATATACTGGAGTGGTTTGCCATTTTCTTCTCCAGTTCATTTTGTGAGTGAGGAACTGAGACAAACAGGGTTAAGGAACTTGCCCAGGGTCAAATGATTAGTCAGTGTCTGAACCTAGATGTGAACTCAGGAAGATGAGTCTTAACTTCAGCCCCAATACTCTATACAATGGTCCGTCTAGCTACCTCTTTTGTTTATTATCCTGATTATAGATTCTCAAGGTTATTTATAACCTTTTTATAAAAATTTTATTTTATTTTATTTTTTTTTTTATTTTTTTTATTTTTTTTTTTATACATTTATTTAACTTTTTACATTCATTTTCACAAGATTTTGGGTTCCAAAATTTTCTCCCCATTTGT
>CM053770.1:611465262-611489649 GCA_028658325.1 Potorous gilbertii
GGCCCTACAGGACAAAAGAGAAGATGGGGTAAGGGAAGGGAGGGCTGATAGAAGAGAGGCCAGATTGGTGATATGGGTAATTAAAATGTCCAGTGTATTGAGGAGGGGGGAGGGGACAAATGAGGAGAAAATTTTGGAACCCAAAATCTTGTGAAAATGAATTTAAAAAGTTAAATAAATTTATTTAAAAAAAAGGTCTTTCTTAATCCTCCTTCATGCTCGTCCCTTTTCTAGAAGATTATCTCCAAGATATACTTTCTATATCATATTTAGGCATAATTTTTTGATGTCTCCTCCGTAACTTGTGGGCTTCTTGAGAGCAGGAACGTCTTATATATTTCTTTATATCCTAAGTTGTTAACACAATGCCTGGCACATATTATAATTAATTAATTAATTATCAAAGCATATAAGTATAGAATATTATTATATAATTAATATATGATATATAATACAATTATATATTAATTATATAATATATAATTAATTAATTGATTGATTATTCTTGTTATTGACATGGAAATCTTCAGAGATAAACTTGCAAACAAGATAGAGGGAGGGAATAAGCATTTATATAGTATCAACTATGTTCCAGGCACTGTGCTAAATGCTCTTTTAAATGAATATTGTCTCATATAATATTTACAGTGATGCTATGAGATTGGTACTGTTATTATCTGCAGTTTACCAACTGAGGCAACTAAAGGTAAAGGGTCTTGTCCAGGACCACATGGCTATTAACTGCCTGAGGCTGATTTGGAACTAAGTTTTCTAATTCCAGGCCCCACACTCCATCCATTATACCAACAGCCTCCTCTCTTACCCCCAATTCAAGTATTTTTTCTTCATCAATCCTCACCTCTAACAATCTAAGCAATGAAGAATAGTTACTTGTTTTCTTTCTGCTTTAAAAATGATTCAATATTTGACTACATAGACCAAAATTTTAAAAATTGCTTGATGCTTTGATTTACTAAAACCTGAATGGAAACAAATGGTTAATGTTGCACCCTCTTAGAAAAAAAATTTGTCTCTGTCTCTGTCTCTTTCCCCTTCTTTCCCTCCTTCCCTTTCTCTTTCTCTCACTTCTATCTATCTATCTATCTAATCATCTTTCTAGTTTTACATAAGGAATTCAAAAAACTGGTTTACTGAGAAGGAAAATAAATTATTATTTACAATGACAATAATGAAGATGCAAATTCATAAAGTTACAGGTTTTCTAACACTTCTTTTATAACACCTCTGTGAGACAGGTACTGCAATTATTCTTTTCAATGATTTTACAGATGTGAAAACTGACATTTGAAAATGTTTGATGAATTCCCCAAGTTATACAACTGGTACCTGTTAGAACTGGGACTCAAACCCAGCTTCTCTGATTACAAGACTCTTGCCCAAACCCTAAATATACCTGTTGATCTGAGTATATTAGGCTAAAGTGAGTGGAAACAATTTGCTATTGCTGAACACAGTATTTGAAACTGTGGAAGCTAAGTAATGGGAAAAATAAGAACTATGCAGGAAAAAATAATCTAACATATCATATATCCTCACTTTTCTTTGTCAGCTACTCATACCCGCTAAAAGCAGACATTATTATGGAGGAAACAGGTAAAGAGAACAATGAGACACTTTTAGTCAGCTAAATCCCACATAAAAATTATGACAATTTTCCTTGCCAGATTCTTTCCACACAGCCACTATGTATGAGTTTCATGCCTTCACCACGTCAGTAAAACTTAGTTCTGCTACACAAAGTATGCTTAGATAATAGAAAAATAAGCCCCTCAGTGGCCCAATAACTTAAACACAAACAAACGACGTCCTTTACAATGTTCCCAACAGTCATTCAGAATATCTTTGCTTAAAGACATCAATTAAATAGGAGCTCTCTCTTCTCTGTAGAAAATCCATTATGTTTTTAGACATATCCAATTTTAATCAAGATTCTTCCAATCACATACCCACATTTATTTCTTTGCAACTCACGTCTATTATTTCTAGCTCTTCCCTGTAAGGCCAAGTAATAAGTCATATTGTTGTTCCATATGATGACCCTTCAAATACATGAAGACAGTTATAATATATTCCTTAAGTTTTCTCTCCAACAAGGTAAATATCTCCAGTCACTTTAACATACTCATGTGGTATGAACTCAAGGCACTCAAACATCCTAGCTGCCTTCTCCAGCATATTGGTGTCATTTTGGAAATGTGGCATCCCCAAACTCTATATGATTCTTTATATAGGGTCTTACCAAGGCAGAATACAACATGAACAACATTTTTGTTTCACTCCTAATTTGTACAAAAACAAAGTACTTGGTACAGTACCTGGCATACAATGGGCACTAAATAAATGCTTATTATCCTCCTCACTAGCCCTGTTCTTGGAATACTTCTCTTGTCTTCCACATTATACTTTTAACTAACATTGATCTTTCAGTCCATTAAAGCTTCTCAATCTTGTTCATATAAAATTCATCTAAAAAGCCTCAGGCATCTTGTAATTTTGAAAGAGAGTTTTTGCACTCAAGTGTAAGACTTAACACTTACACTCAGATCAACAACTTTAGGCATACTTATATACTAAAAAAATCTCTAGTCTGAAGACATGAAGTCTTAGTAGAAAAATAGTCACTACCCATGAAATAATTAAGAGTACGAATATGGTGAATAGAAATTCTCAACCACATTTTAAATACAATAACCAATTTCTAGTATCACTTTAGTCTTATTTTTAGGAAATTCAAAAAGGCATGTACTTCATGAAATAATGAATACATTTATTGGACTTGTTATATCAAGAGGTGATGATGGATGAATCAATCAATCAAGATTTGTTTCCTTGTAAGGTAAGCAGGCAGGTAACAAGCACTTATTTATTTACTATATGCCAGACTTCCTGCCAAAGCACAGGGGATGCAAATGTATGAAAAAGGAAATTTGTTGCCCTCAAAGAACTTAGATTATCAAATGAGGAAAGGTAACATACAAAAAGGAAAACAAAGGGAATGGGATCTGGGAGAGAAATGAAGACATCAGCCTTGGCCCCTCTCCCAAATAGGAGCCCCAAGAAGGAAGGAAATAAATATATATTAAATGCCTACTATGTGTTAAGGATAGTGCTAAGCACTTTACAGATTCCCTCAACAATTCTGGGAAGTAGGTACTATCATTATCTCCATTTTACGGAAGAGAAAACTGAAGCAGACTGAAGTTAAATGACTTACTCAGACTTGAAGAGCTAGTATGTGTCATGAGAAGGCTAAATTTGAACTCAGGTCTTCCTGACTGCCAGGTCCAATACTGTATTCATTGTGCTACCTACCTAACAAGAATTCGTCAATGGGACAAGAGAGTTGCAGGTGCAGAGAACTAGTGGGTTTTTCATTTTTTCTCTTCCTTTCTTATTCTCCTTTCCCTTTTCTTACTTCCATTTCTCTGACATCACGTATTATTCCCACATATCTGAACTCAATTTTGACATTGTCAAGGAGCAGACAAGTAATTTTAATAAGCCACACTGAACATTAATGAAGAGATATATTAGTCCTGTTCACAAGAATGTAAACAATAAGCAGATTTTTTAATCTGTATAACACTTTGAGGCCTTTTCAACCTTGATTACCCACCTTTAAGTTACAATTGTTTATTTAATAGTTTATTTTCTGTAAGATTCCTGGGTAGTGCAGTAGTAGGAGTTCTAAAATAACTCAATTAAATGAAAGAACATTTCAGATGGCAGTATTCAGAGCACAATTTAAATTCCTTTAAAATGGAGCAAGCTTTGCTTTTAGTATCCAGGAACCTTAATAAACCTATTTTGTCAACAAGAATGCCACCTGCAACATTATCTGTGGCATTCATAGTAGTGACTCATTTGGGGACAAATCAGTTACATAATGTTTTCCATAAAAGTTTGGCACAGCTGCTTCTTTAATTTTCCTATAAAGTAAAAATCATCTCCTTTGAATTAAATGTTTTCATTTAGATACTTAGATTTATCTTATTTGCAAATACAATTTCCCCTATTTTATGAGGAAAGAAATGTGAAATGAAAACAAATGTCTGTTTACATTGATATGTATGTATATATACACCCTCCCCCATGAAGTAACTCACTTCCCAAAGAGTGCAGCCTATTCCTAGATTCATAATCAATATTAAAAATAAATTTATTTTGATTTGATTGATAAATATAAATGTATATGAATTTAGAGAAATATTTTTTGAATATTGAGAAACACCATGACCTCTCAGATAAAGGCCTTATCCTCACCTAAACTCTTGGCACTTTCAGACAATTCCCTAAATGATTAGGTACAGATCCATAAGAAGGCTGCATCAACTGGAAAAGTTATCACTGTAGAGTCCCCTGTACCAATAGAATCATAATTTTAATACTACTTTCTCCCCACAAAAGTGCTTGAATATTATTTAATGTGTAATTTTCTGTATGAATGTAACTTTTTCTTTTTTAGTTTTGTATTTTGTATTTTTTTTTCAACCCAGATATGAGCTATTGAGTCTGGCTTTATATTGATCAATATGTATTCTTTCATACAGTCTCAATGAAACTGAACAAATATTTAGTAAGTACCTACTTTGCATGAGGCTCTGTGGTAGGCCCTGGAGATTCAAAGGCAAGAGTGATTTGTTCTTCCACCTAAAGTTGATACATTCTGAGTCTATCCATGTGTATTTGAGGAGACAAGGGGTAACAATAGCGTAAAAGTTATGAATGGGTAAGGAAAGAAAGATTACTGCAGAGTAAATATGAAATCATTCCGACTAGTAGAGACCAATAAAAACTGAAGAAATCACAAGGAGTTGTTCATTGTGTAGGAGGTGCCACCTCAAGTGTTCTTCATCTTCTTGGCACACATTTAAAAAAGAAATGGTTGCACAAACAATGGGAGCTACAATAGGGAAGCTCTCTAAGCTATGGAGTCATTGAACCTATTACCTAAACTTCCTGACCACTTATTAGATGAAGACTGTGCAGGGTATGTAACTGAAGTGTTATGAATTGGAGTGTTTGAGGTAAAAATCACACTTATGATTTTTCTTAGTTTGAAAACTGAAGGATATCAATTCAGAAGTTATATATTTAGCATTCCATCATTTCATTACTCGTGTCATCATTCTTTCCTATTTTATTTTCATACTTTACATTTAATAGAGTGCTTTCTTTTAATAAAGTGTGAAGTAGTTCATACAAATATGGTTGTTATTTTTATAGAGAATGATGGAGTTGAAGTGGTCTGCCAAGTCAGACACTTAATGAATAGCAGAGCTGGACTTGAACCTGACATGTACTGATTCAAAGATGAACTTTCTACCTCATTCTAAGTAAAGACAATGAAGAGTCAAAGATCATTCTGAGGCTATAAAACAGGCTATTTGGGACGAGTGTGGTGCCTTTAGCAGAAGTGGTAAGCATAAGGAAAAGGATAGGTTTGGAGGAGAAAGATAGCAACTTTGTTTTGGGACAAATGGATACTGTACCTGTTTTTTACCTCACTTCTTTCAGATATATACATTTTATACTGATTTTGCTGGGTTTAATGATATGTATAACTTAGCAGCTCTTTGTTATAATTCCAAATTGCTTTCCAAAGCATTTGGTCCCATCCATAGTTTCACCAAAATTGCATTAATATGCTTGTTCTAACACAGCCCCTCTAACAATTGCCATTTTCCATTTTTATCATTTTTGCCAAATTTTTGGCATCAGATGTATTGGAAGATTTTGTTAAAAAACCTGGGTTTCTCTTATTGTTAGTCATTTGAAATTTTTTATGAACTTGAACTTTTAAAAAAGTTACTTGTTCATATTTTTCTACCACTTTTCTCCTTCATAATGCAGCCATTTTTTCCATATGTTTAACCAATGGCTCTTAATCTAATATATCTCTAATTTAAACCTTTAAAATTTAAGAGAAAAGTTAATTAAAGCTTTGGTTGGAGAAATTAAATGTTTTGCTTTTATTGTTTAAGAGAACAGACATAAGCATAAATAAGCAACGATATAATTGAGTAGCAGCTGCTTCTGTGTAATAATTAAGGAGTCATTGCTCCTTGCCTAAAATGACTTTCATTGGTCTAATGATATGCTATCAACTGAAAATGAAGTCATTGGCATAATTGGTAATAAGGCTATTATATGTATGAGAGAGAGAGAGAGAGAGAGAGAGAGAGAGAGAGAGAGAGAGAGAGAGAACATGTGTGCATGTGTGAGTGTGTGTGTATCTGAGAAAGAAAAAGAGAGGGGTGAAGGAGACCAAGTTCTAGCTCTTACTATCTTTACTATCTTTGCCATTTGGTCAAATTACTTCCCATTTCTGAGCTTTATTTTCCTCATCTGGGAAATAAGGGGGTTGACTAGATGCCCTCTAAATTCCCTTCCAGATCTATGTCCATGTTTCTATCATCCTATGAGTGACAAGTGATTGGAAAGGGCAATTTGATAAGAAAATGAATATGAAAATGGGTAGTAAAGAAAAATGTGGGAGATTGCTTTGATAAAAAAGGTAGATAAAGTGACAGGAGGAAAAAAAGGAAAAGGAAAATGAAGAGGACCCAAGATCAGGAAGAGAAAAATAAGTAATGTAGCAGAAAAAATATTTAAGAAAATTTATTAGAGGTCAGAAAGGGTAATAAATTAAGAAACATAATAAAAAGAGAGAGAAGAAAGAAAGAAAACAGGACATTGTAGGATGAATGAGGATTAGATTATTGGGAAAGGAAGATATGCAGTTCACAAATCTAGTCAGTATCAAAATCAAATGTTAGCATGAGTCACAACAGACTGAGCTTAATTCTTTCCTTTCATATAGAATGGAAACATCTAGAAAGGTGATGTGTCTATAATTGCTCACAGGGCAAAAAGCATAGGAAGCACCTTTGTCTATTTCCCTTATTTTCCTTCCCTCTTCTCAAACCAGGTTTGGTGATTTTGTCTGAAATTAAACTGACAAATATATCTGTTTTTATTGATGATACCATCAATTTTAAATGTAACTCTTTGCTATAAACACAAGGTGCAAAAGAAAGACTTAAATATCCATTATTAATTCATTTGTGTTGCTTTTTTAAGAGAGATAGAAAAAGGAGATAGTACTTCAGAGGGCAGTCAGGAAGTCATTTTTGTTCTTTGAGGGATTTTGTTATATGTTATTTCATTTATTGAACTCTACAGTCTGGTCAAACTGGATTTCTTGGTATTCTTCACACTGGCACTTCATTTCCCAATACCACAATTTTGCGTCTGCTGTCTCTCATTCCTGGACTGTTATTTCTTTTCATTTCTGCATCATATACTCTTTTATTTCCTTCATGTCTCAGCTTAAATACTGTATTTTACATATTGATTTTCTTGATACTCTCTCACCCTAACCAATGCTAGCACCCTCCATTCTTTAAGCTACCTTATTTGATGTTTATTCAGTACATATATCTGTATTGTGGTTCCCCTCAATAGAACATAACTGTGATTTTTTATGTCATTAACTGAACCCTTCTTTCTGTGTTATTTTCTCCAGAGTATGAGCTACTTGAGAATATAGATTGTATAATTTTCTACTTATATCCCTAGCACTAACTTAGCACAGTGCTTCACCAATAATAAATTCTTAAAAATGTTTGTCCATTACCTAAATTAATTTACTCATTCAGTGTCATATCAATCAGACTACCAGAAAAATGCTTTCTAGAGTTAGAAGAAATGATATAAAAATTTATCTGGAAAAACAAAAGGTCCAGAATATCAAGGGAATTAATGAAAAGAAATGCTAGGGAAGGTGACCTAGCCTTACCAGATCTCAAATTGTGTTATAAAGCAGCAATCATCAAAACCACTTGGTACTGGCTAAGAAACAGAGGGGCAGACCAGATACTCAAGACACAGTAGTCACTGGATATAGCAGTCTACTTTTTGATAAAAAAGTAGAACCCCAGCTTCTGGGATAAGAATTCTCTGTTTGACAAAACTGCTGGGAAAAATGGATAACAGTGTGGCAGAAACTGGGCAAAGACCAAATGCCTGACCCCGTACACAAGAATAAAGTCCAAATGGATACATGATCTAGGTTTAAAGACATACTATAAACATATTAAGGAAGCAAGGAATAGTGGATTTGTCAGATTTGTGGAATGGAGAAATTTATGATCAAACAAGAGATAGAGAACATTATAAAGTGCATAATGGATAATTTTGATTACATAAAATTGAAAAGTTTTTGCGCAAACAAACCAAATGCAACCAAAATTAGGAGAGAATCAAAAAACTAGGAAAGAATTTTTGCAACCAGTGTCTGTGATAAAGGCCTCATTTCTAAAATATGTAGAGAACTGAGTCAAATTTACAAGAATACAAGTCATTCCTCAATTGATAAATGGTCAAAGGATATGAACAGGCAGTTTTCAGAGGAAGAAATTAAAGCTATCTCTAATCACTTGAAAAAATGCTCTAAATTACTATTGATTAGAAGGATGTAGATCAGAACAGCTCTGAGGTACCACATCACACCTATCAGATTGGCTAACATGTTAAAACAGGAAGATGATAAATGTTGGAAAAGATATGGGAGAGTTGGAACACTAGTTCGTTGTTGGTGGAGCTGTAAGCTGATCCAACCATTCTGGAGAGCATTTTGGAGTTATGCCCAAAGGACTACAAAAATGTGCATACCCTTTGACCCAGCAATATTGCTACTAGGACTGTATCCCCAAGAAATCATAAAAATGGGAAAGGGTCCCACATGTACAAAAATATTTATAGCAGCTCTCTTTGTGGTGGCCAATAACTGGAAATTGCCTATCAATTGGGGAATGGCTGAACAAGTAGTGGTATATGAATGTGATGGAATATTACTGTGCTATGAGAAATGATCAACAGGAAGACTTCAGAAAGGCCTGGAAGGACTTATATGAACTGATGCTGAGTGAAAGAAGCAGAACCAGGAGAATATTGTACACAGTAACAACCACAGTGTGTGAGGAATTTTTCTGGTAGACTTAGCCCTCATAGCAATGCAAGGGCCTAAAATATTCCCAAAGGACTCTTGAGGCAAAATGCCATCCACATCCATAGAAAGAACTATGGAATTGCAATGCAGAATGAAGAACAATATTTTTCTTGTGTTATGCTTTGTTTTGTTTTGTTTTTTCTCATGGTTTCTCCCATTCATTTTAATACTTCTATGCAACATGACTAATATGAAAATGTGTTTAATAAGAAAATGTGTAGAACTCATATAAGATTACACGTGGTCTCAGGAGGGAGGGAGAGAAAATCTAAGACTTATGGAAGTGATTGTAAAAAACTGAAAAACAAATACATTAAAAAATGCTTGTACACTTAGAGTTTTGTTTTTGTATCCGAAGCACTTAGACTACTCCCTTGCCCATAGAAAAGACATAAATCATTCATTATATTATTTATTGGTTGTATTTATTTACTAAATAATTAGTGATTGATCAGTCATCCAAATGTTTAATCAATGTGAGAATTTTCCCTTCTCTCAATTTAATGTGTCATATCTTTCAGTGTTTTAGTCAGTGTCTAAATTTTATTAGAATTGTGTAAAAGCAGAATGTCAAGAGATACAAGCACAATCTCGGTGACTTTGCGTTAAAAGTTCCTGTGGAGGGTTATTCATGCTTTAGACATGGATCACACTTGATTGTCGTAAGGGGTCACCTCAAATGCTGAGCTTCTTTGAATTTATGGTTTTACTATGTATAAATCATTTTAGAACTGTTTATAATTATTTTTAAAAATTTTATTTATTTTTCAATTTTTTTCTTATTAAATTTTGAGTTCCAGATTTTCTCACTCCTTTCCAGCCCTCCTTCCTTCACTTATAAAGCAAGCAATACAGTATCAGCTATACATGTGAAATCATATAAAACATATTTCTATATCAGTCATATCACACAAAAAGGAAAAAATAAAGACAGTGAGAAAATTATATTTCAATTTGCACTCAGAATTCACCAATTCTCTCTCTGGAAGAGGAAAGCACTTTTTTCATCATGAATTTTTTCTAATTGTTTTGGATCACTGTATTGATCAGAGTACCTAAGTCTTTCACAGTATATCTTCTTCACAACAATGCTGTTACTGTGCACAATCATATCATAGTTCTCACAATGGTTCTTTTCACTTCACTTTGCTTGAAAATCCTCTATGTTATTAAATATCCATTTTTCCTCTTTAAGTATCAGTTTTGCTGGGTAGATTATTTTTGGTTATACTCCTGGCTTCCCTTGCCCTCTAGAATATCATATTCCAAGCCTTCCATTCCTTTTACATTGATCTGATGAATCTTTTGAAATCCTGACTGTGGTTCCAAAATATTTGAATTGTTTAGTGTTCCTCTTGATTCTGGAGCTGTGACCAGGACACTTGCTCCCTTGTAACCTATCACAAGCACTTCACTCCACCCTGGAAGCACTCAGAACTGCTTGTGTGGGCAAAAGAGTTTCCAATCAGCGCCTGCTGTATCCTGTGCCAACAAAGGATCTCTGGTAATCTCCAACCCCATTACTGTCTCTGGGTTGAGAGCTTCTGAAACTGCTGCTGCTGCTATGGGGCTATCTCCATAGCCCACTACATGTGTTACTGATACACTCTGGGCCTGAACCCACTCCAGTGTTACAGAACCCTCCTACAAACCTCCTAAATTTTCTCAGGCTGGAAAAAGTGTCTCCCTCTAACCTTTTGTTGCTTTTGCTGCTCCAATATTTAATTTGAGGCATTCTTTTGAAGTTGTTTAGAGAAGAAGGTTGGGAGAGTTCAACTGGCTTCTAGTCTGTACTCTGCCTTCTTGACTCCTACCCCTACAATTCTTTATCTAGAGGCAACACAGCTTAGTGAATAAAGAGCTGCCTTCTGAACAAAGAAAATTTGGCTTTAAAGCCTGTCTCTTACATCTACTGATTATGTATACATGGCCAAGTCACTTAATCTCAGAGCCCCAGACAGTTCTCAAAAACCCTAAGCCAAACTAAGAAAAAAACAAAACAAAACAAAACATTGGCTCATTTCTTTTTAAATCATCAGCATGAGTTCTTTGCTTCTTCTGGAAGTTTGAATCTATAGATTCCAAAACTTGAGAGGGAAAAATAATAATTATGACTGGAGAGAAATCTTCAGGGTGTTTTCTGTATTTAGGAAAATTTAATACAGTTTTCAGAATTCTACAGTTAAGTCATCTAGAGTGTTTCTCCTGAACAACAGATGTTAGAATTAAGTAGATCCCTATATGACAGAGTTGTTCATAATAGAAATAACTTCATTATTTCCAACAAGTTTTCTGGTTATATCAGTTGGAATCTGGCATATTGATATTGGGGTATTTCTTTTGGAGCAGCTAGGTGATACAGCGAATGGAGTGCTTGTTCTAATGTCTGGAAGACCTGATTTCAAAATAGGCCTCAGATACTTACTATCTCTGTGAGTCTGGACAAGACACCTAATCCCTCTTAGCTTCAGTTTCTGCTTCTGCAAAATAGATATTATAATAGCACCAAACTTCCAAGGTTGTTGTGGCAATCAAATAAGATAATAACAGTACTCAACATAAGTGATACACACACACACACACACACACACACACACACATGTGGTATGTGTGTTTGTCCTTCATTGCCAAAGAAGACCATACCATCAGAGAAATAATGACATGACTTCCACTTGATTATTTTGAGTGAGAGAGGGCTGTGGGGATCACCAGTCTCACTTCTCCAGAGCCATCTGAATCCAGTGACCAGATATTCATCAGGATAACTGGAGAAGTACCAGGATGAGGCAATTGGGGTTAAATGACTTACCCAAGGTCACACAGCTAGTGAGTGTCAAGTGTCTGAAGTGAGATTTGAACTCAGGTCCTCCTGACTCCTGCACTGGTGCTCACAAATTTCTCTCTACTTCATAAATATAAAGAATAAACTATTCCTTGCTCCCATAATTTGTTTATAGTATCACCTTTATACCTAGATCACATACTCATTTGAACTTTATTCTGGTATACGGTGTCTGACATTGGTCTGTACCCAGTTTTTGTCACACTATCATACAGTATTGCCAGCAATTGTTGTCAAATAGTGAGTCCTTATCCCAGAAGCTGTGGTCCTTGGATTGAAAATATAGTAGACTGCTATAATCATTGACTACTTTCTTTTGCATACCTACCTACCCTATTCCACTGATCTACTCCTCTGTTTCTTATCCAATATCAAGTGATTTTAATGATTGTGTTTTATAATACAATTTGAGATCTTGTATGGGCTACCTTCCCTAGTATTATTTTTCATTAATTCCCTTGATATTTTGGACCTTTTGTTCTTCCAGATGAATTTTGTTATAATTTGTTCTAGCTCTAGAAAATAATTTTCTGGTAGTTTGATTGGTATGGCACTGAATAAGTAAATTAATTCAAGTAGATTTTTATTATATTATCTTGGCCTACCTACAAGCAGATGATGATTTTCCAGTTACTTAGATCTTACTTTATTTGTGAGAAAAGTGTTTTGTAATTGTGTTCTTATAATCCCTGGGTTTGTTTGGGCAGGTAAGCTCCAAAATGTTTTATAGTGTCTATCATAACTTTAAACTTTTAATATCTCTTTCTTTTGGGATTTGCTAGTAACATATAAAAATGCTGATGGTTTATGTGGGTTTATTTTGTATCCTGCAGCTTTACCAAAGTTGTTTATTATTTCAAGTAGCTTTTTTTTTACTTGATTCTCTAGGATTCTCTGAGTATATCATCATATCATCAGCAAAGAATGATAACTTAGTTTCTTCTTTAACTGTTCTAATTCCTTCAGTTTCTTTTTCTTCTCTTATTGCAAAGCTAATATTTCTAGTACTATATTGAATAACAGTGGTGATGATGGAAATCCTTGTTTCAGACTCAATCTTATTAGAAATTAATCTAGTTTGTCCTCATTACATATAATACTTGCTGATGATTGTAGGTAGATATGACTTATTATTTTAAGGAAGGCTCCATTTATTCCTATGCTCTCCAGTATTTTCACTAGAAATGGGTTTTGTATTTTGTGAAAAGCTTTTTCTACATCTGTTGAGATAATCATATGGTTTCTATTATTTTTCTTGGTGATACAATCAAGAATACTGATAATTTTCCCAATATTGAACCAACCCTGCATTCCTGGTATAAATCCTACCTAATCATATTGAATTATTTTCGTAAATTACTGTAATCTTTGTACTAGTATCTTACTTTAAATTGTTGCATCTGTGTTCATTAGACAATTTGGTCTATCATTTTCTTTCTCTGTTTTTGCTCTTCTGGTTTAGGTATCAGAAGCATATTTGTATCATGAAAAGAATTTGGTGGGACTGCACCAATTTTTCCAAACATTCTAAAAGAATTGGAATTAACTATCCTTTAAATGTTTGATGGAATTCACTTGTAGATTCATCTGGTCCTCGAGATTTTTTCCTAAGGAGTTCATTGATGGTTTATTCAATTTCTTTTTCTGAGGTGGGATTATTTAAGTGCTTTGCATCCCCTTTTCTTAATGTGGGCAGTTTATATTATTTTTATATGTTCATCCATTTCACTTAGACTGTCAAATTTATGGGCTATCAGTTGGGCAAAATAATGTCTAATTTTTGTTTCAACTTTCTCTTCATTGGAGGTGAGTTTATCTTTTTCATTTTTTTGATACTGGTAATTTGATTTCCTTCTTTCTTTCTTTCTTTTTTTACTGTACCAGAATGGAAAATATTTTACTAAGTTTAAGTTGCTTTTCCTAAAGTCAATAAATTTTTAAAAGATCTTCAACAAATATATTTGATTCAAATGTGAGTCATGGCACAAACCATTTGACAGACCTGCTTTTTACTTATGTGTAACTTTTCTGCTTCTTTCTTTAATCAAATTGATCAATGGTTTATCAATTTTACAGTATTTTTTTCATAAAAATATGAAAACATGGTGCATATATATTTAATAATGATATTATTTCATTGTCTATGTTGCCTTTCAGTGGGGTAAAATTTCCTTCCTTATCTCTTTTGATTATATCTATTTCAACTTTTGCTTTGTCTGAGATTAGGATTGCTACCCCTGTTTTGTTTTTTACATCAGCTGAAGCATGATATATTCTGCTCCAATATTTTATCTTTACCCTCTGTGTATCCTTCCCCTCACACTCCCATTTCAAACGTGTTTCTTGTAAACAACATATTGTTTGGATTATGATTTTTAATCCATGTTACTATCTACCTCTGTTTTATGGGAGAGTTCATCCCATTCACATTCACAGTTTCTCTCCATCCTATTTCCTCCCCATTTATGCTCTTAGTTCTCCTTTCTCCTCCACAATAGTTTTAATTTCTGACCATCACCTCCAGTCTTCCCTCCCTTCTATCAGCCCAATGCTCTTTTATTTCCCTTTTCTCTTACTCCTTCTTTCTTCCCTTTTAACCACCTCCTCCCTTTCCTTTCCCCTTTATTCTCTTACTGCATGTAAGTCAAGTTAGATTTCTATACTTAACTGAGTATATTACTCCCTCTTTGAACCAATTCAGAAAGCTCGAATAATACTCATCTCCCTCCCCTCTTTCTCTCTACTCTAATATGTTTTTGTGTCTTTTCGTTAAGTTACCTTTTTCTGCATCCTTCTTCTTTCTTCACCCATTACAATCCCTTCACATCTTTTAATTACATTTTTTATCATCACAGCAGTTAATTTATACCAACTCCCTCTATCTATGTATATCCCTTTTAAATGTCATAATAAATATACAGTTCTCAAGATTAATAATTATCATCTTTCTATATAAGGATATAAACAATTTTCCTGAAAAAATATGCTCAATTTTGCTGAGTAATTTATCCCTGGTTGTGGTCCAAACTCCTTTGCCTTATGGAATATTATATTCCAATCCCTCCAGTCTTTTAATGCAAAAGCTGCTAAGTTCTGTGTGATCCTGACAGCAGTTCCTTGGTATTTGAATCATTTATTTCTGGGTGCTTGCAGTATTTTCTCCTTAACTTAATAATTCTGAAATTTGGCAACAATATTCCTTGGCCTTTTCAATTTAGTATATCTATCAGGAGGTGATCAATGGATTCTTTTGATGATTATTTTGTCCTCTGGATCTAGGACCTCAGGGTACTTTTTCTTGGTGATTTCTTGGAAGATATTGTCCAGGCTCCTTTTCTCTTGATGGCTTCCTGGTAGACCAGTAATTCTTAGATTTTTCTCTCCTGGATCTATGTTCCAGGTTAGTTGTTTTTTCTGTGAGATATTTTACGTTTTCTTCCATTTTTTCATTCTTTAAGTTTTGTCTGATTCTTGATATCCCATAGATCATGACTTTCTACTTGCCCAATTCTAATTTTTAATAAACCATTTTCTTCAGTTAACTTTTGTACTTCCTTTTCTATTTGTCCAATTTTCTCAGTGAGGTTTTGTGCTTCCTTATACATTTGGCCAATTTTGCTTTTTAAGGAGCAGTTCTCTTCACTGAATTTTTTTTTCATTTTGTTAGTTGCTCTTTTGAAACCATTAGCCAATTTTTCTTCTACCTCTCTGTTTGACTTTTAAAATCACTGGCAGGCTTAATGGCTGATGATCTCTCATCTGAGCTGATATCTGCCCAATTCCCCTGGCTGTGTTGAGGCATACCTGTGGTCCTGCTTTTGGTACTTAAAGAATCCACCACCCTGCAGCTCAGAAACTCCTTCTGGTGCATTGAGGGGAGGCTTATTGGGATACCTCTGGTCCTACACTAGTATCCTTCAGTCACAGCAAAGGGTGCTCATCTCATTGATCTCCCTAGCCTCCAAAACTGTTTTACTGCTGTGTACCTTCTACTGATTCCATTCTTCCTGGGGAAATATTATCTTGGTTTTACAAGGACAACAAGGGGAGAATGAGAGCACTTACAGTTTACTCCACCATGTTGACTTCCTGAAGTTCAAGTAGGTGACTTTCAGACATTTAATCTATGTGCTGTCTTTGGAGTGACTACCGCTGTTACCCAGGGCTGTGTATTTCTTACTTAGTTCTGCTGGACACTTGTCCTATATTGAATATGTTTGAGAATCCACATTGCTGCTCCTGCTTCAGTCTACTTGGGACTCTGCTTCGCTATGGTGAAGTCTGTGTTGGTGCAGCCTGTATATACACTAAACTCCCCCAGACTCTGGTAATAGATCCTTCCTATTGACCTTCCAGGCTGTCCTGTGCTGGAAATCTGCCACACTGTCTCCTTGTGGATTTTCCCATATAAAATTTTTTCATATTCACTTTTTAGAGGTATCTGAAGGAATTCCTGGTAGAACTCAGGTTTGTCCCTCCTCTCACACTGCCATTTTAACTCCATCCATAGTTTATATTTCTTGACCTGCTTACAGGTTACTCAGGAGACAAGTAAGATGATTGGTACTCCAATTTCTTTTAGGCCTTGCCACAGTTTGTTGGGATTCACATGGTCAAAGGTTTTAGTGTAGTCAGTAAAGCAGAAGTAGATTTTTTTTAATTGAATTCCCTTGCTTTATCCATAATCCTTGGAATGTTGGCAATTTGGTGTCTTATTTGTCTGTCTTTTTAAAAACTAACCTCTTTTGGTAATTTTCTATTGACATATTAATGAAGTCTAACCTGTGGAATCTTAGACATTAGCTTGCTGATATGTGAAATTAATGCAATTGTTTCATAATCTGAACATTCCTTAGCATTTCCCCTCTTTAGGATTAAGAGGTAAATTGATCTTTTCCAAATCAGTGACCACTGTTGTGTTTTCCAAATTTGCTAGTGCACTTAATGCAACACTTTAATATCATCACCTTCCAGGATTTTAAATAGCCTAGTTAAAATTTAATTTCCTGTAGTAGCCTGATTGTTAGCAATGATTCCTAAGGCCTACTGTATTTAATTCTTTAGGATGTCTGATGCAGGATAAGTAATCACACCATGGTAGTTATATGTGATGTTAACGTGTTTCAGGTATAGTTCTTTTATGTAGTCTTGCCATCTTTTCTTAGTCTTTTACTTTTAATCTTACTTGTATTAAATCCCCAGCACTTTTTTTCTTTTACCATACTCATTATTGCATGATACATTCCTTTGGGTATCTCTGATTTTCTGGAAGAGATCTCTTGTCTTTCCAGTTGTATTGTTTTCTTCTTTTTCTTTGCATTGCTCATTCAAGAAAATCTTATCCCTTCTTCCTATTGTCTGGAATTTTGCATTTATTTGGATATATCTCTCCCTTTCTCCTTTTCCTTTTGCTCTTCTTCTTTCCTCAACTAATTGTAAATCCTCAGAAGATATCAATTGTGCTTTCTTCTTCTTTTTTTTTTTGGAATGTTGTTTTGTTGCTGCGTCCTGTACAATATTGTGAATTTCTATTTGATATTCTTCAGATACTCTATTTACTAGATCTAATCTCTTCTCAGCAAAGGAATTGTTTTCTCTACGTTTCAGTTTCTTAATGTGACAAATGAAAATAGTAAAATCTCCCTTGATACTGTTCAGGGTTATAGAGAATGTAGATATAAATATGAAAATATATTTTGAAAAAAAAATGCTAAGTTCAGTACAAGGTATTTCATGAAATAGTAAAAATGAACAGAAAAAAAACAAAGAATACAGATTCCAAATGTGCCTAATTCCCATTCAGCTACTGTTTTAGGTGATAAAATAATATGTCTATGCATTTTATGATTTATTCATCCCCCTAGGGTTCATATTTTTCTTAAATAAAATGTATGATATTAATTGCAAAAAGTTACCAATTATAATCAGTATATTTACAGCACAGGATGAATAATGTTACTATAAGGAAGGATCACTAGACTTCATTAAATCATGAAATTTAACACTAAAATAATTTTTGAAAAATATTGTTATCTCTAATTTTAATGTCTCCATTTCCTTATATACTGTTGTTCCTCAACCTTACAGTGAGCCTTCATAACAAAAAAGGAAGCAAAAAAAAATGAAACTGTATCTTCATATTTGCAAAGAAAGAACAGAGTTCATTTCAAACACTTTCACTGTCTTCAGGGGTTCAGAGATGCTAATTCTACTCGTGTGTTGATCCCCTAGCCATATTCCTTCAGCTAGCAAGGGATCTGAGAGACACCATTACCTTGGAGAAGCCTCTTATCACTTAGAGGGGATACTTCCATCTTGCCTGACAGAAAGAGAAAATTTCCCCCTCTTGCCTCTACTAATTCACTAGCCTTTCCTGCCTAAATGCATAGGAGAAAAAGACTATTACATCAACTCCTCTCAACTGATATCCTCACCTGAGATATCTAACATGCTTAGAGGACTGCAACCTGAGGCGTAATCGCCAGTGATGTTAATAACCTACCTGAACTTAGTCAGCAATGATTATGAAACTACCATTTGTTCACGTGTTCTCTGTCTCAGTGATCCTGAACCTCTGGCTGTCATTGTTCAAACCCCATCCTCAAATCCTCACTGTGTGCTCCATTATTCCTATCCCCACAACATGCCCTTCCTTTCAAATGTCATACTCTAAATGCCATACCCATACCTTCCACTGTGGAAGTGAAACTTACTCCATAGGTAACAGTTTTGATTTCATCCTTGTGGTTCAGTCTTGTTTAACTCTTCGTGACCCCATTTGGTATTTTCTTGGTAAATATACTGGACTTATTTGCTGTGTTGTTCTCCAGCTCATTTTACAGATGAGTAAACTGAGGCAAACATAGTTAAGGAACTTTCCTAGGGTTATACTGCTAGTAAGTGTCTGAGACCAGAACTCAGGAAGTTGAGTTTTCCTAAATGTAGGTCTTATACTATGTCCTTTATAGCACCTGGCTGCCCCTAAATATTTTCTATTCCAGTTCTTTCATCTTCTGCTTCTCACTAGACCTGGATTCCTCTTTATTTCTCACTTGACTTACCTAATTTGGGACTTTTCTCATTGACATCTTCATCATACCAGGATATATACATTCTTCTCCTCCCTTACTCACTCTGCTTTTCAGATTCCTTTTGTGTGTTGTCTTCCCTCATTTGACTGTAAGCTCCTTGAAAAGCGAAGACTATGTGTGTGTCTATATGTATGTATGTATATGTGTGTGTATATATGAGTATATATATACATATATATGTGTATATTCACACATATATATGTGTACACACACATATATATGTATATATATATATATATGTGTATGTGTCTGTGTGTGTATATATTTGTGTCCCCAGAACTTAGAACACTACCTTGTACATAAGAGGCAATAACTCTCTATCTTCACCCTTTCTTTTTTTGAAATCCAGAGAAGATACCTCACCTAGGATAAGCTCATCACCTGAAATCTTTCCTTATTTCAACATGCTATTAACTCAGGTTTAAATGGCATCTTAGAATACTTCCACAACTCTCCCAGGCATCTTTCTGACCTTTTGTGAGGACTAGAATGTGGAGTGCTAAACTTTTCCCAAACTTTTATTTTTTCTTAGAGGACAGTAATTTGGACTTCCACCTAACACTCCACTTTTCATTTTCAGCTCTGCTTGGCTTGAACTCCATGAATCTTCCTACTGCCTCCCTTCCAGTTTTTCCATTTTCCTTTTGTGTACTGTTTTTCCACTAAAACATAAACTGTTTGAGGGCAAGAGTTGCCTTTCTTTTTCTTATTTGTAGCCTCAATACTTAGTATAATGCCTGAACTGTAAGTTATTGATTGATGATACAGCCTTGCAGCTGTCTTTAGACCTTTGGTTGCCCTTTGACTCATTTTCTTGACTCACAGTTACCTCTCCACCTTTGAGTGTCACTCAGTCTATATATACTATCAAATCAAAATTATGATAGCTATTTCCATTGATCTCCAGGAGTCTTTTTTCTGGCTCACAGTCTAACACTTCAAATACCTTCCCTGATACGAGGAGACTTCAACATATACACATGTGTATATGCATATGTGTATGTGCGTATATATACTCCCGTAGACATCCTTACCTCATAGCTTCTCAATTTGCTAATTGTTCATGATGTACTGTTTCATTCAGCCTCAGCCACACAGTGAAATGCTTCTCACCTTGGTCTTTCCATCACTTACAAATGTGTTACTTTTATATTTACAAACTCTTATCATGATCAGTTGTTCCACATCTCCTTCAACACTGCAAACCCCAGCCCTATTCTTCAAAATATCTGTGACTTCCAATACTCCAACTCAGTTCTTTCTCACTCTATCACCCTCTGCACTGTTTACAATTTCCTTTCTCTTCTTGACCCTTCAGTAAAGCACTCCATCTAGATAGATCCTTCTATCTCCATTCTCTTGTCCCTTATCATATTTCCAATTTTTCCTTACCAAGCTTCATCCCTGGATTTTACCTGCCATGTTCTACTTTTTGCTCCTACTCATCTTCTTCTGAAAAAGCTGAAGAAAATCATGAAAGTATGATGATCCGATCTATTACAGATTTAAGTCACATAATGTCAGAATACTCATGCCAATGATGTGATGCTTGAGTACCTGTACTTGGACCACAATTATAAAATCGCATTTCTCTCTAGCCTTGAAACACTGTCCTTGACAGTTTCTCCCCAGCCCAAGAACGGTCTGCCCTAGCAAAACTTTTATCTCTCTTCCTGATACAATAACTAGCTGCACCTATCAATTTATTAGTTTGAACCAACCGTGTACTGGCTGAACTGACTGTGTACTGGGTCATAAAGATATTTACTACTCACTGTTCTATCATGTGTACCCTAGACTTAGACATGTGTATACTCTTTTATATTTATCTTGTCTAACAAGACATTGTTAACATGGGTTTTTCTCAATCAACCTTAACCATTAGTTGACTTAGTGATTTTCAGGCTTAAAACCACACCTCTATGTAACCCTGCCCACTTCCTTGGGCTATTTCCAGATGAACTCTGGGTAAAATATCTATGAAATAGATATTAAAAGTGTGTTTGTCTTTGTTGCTGAAGAAGACCATGCCATCAGAGAAATAATGACATGGCTTGCACTTGACTTTGTTTTGGATGAGGGAGGGTTGTGCAGGTCACTAGCCTCACTTCTCCTCCAGAGCCATCTAAATCCAGTGACTAGATATTCTACAGGATAACTGGAGAAGTACCAGGATGAGGAAATTGAGGTTAAGTGACTTGCCCAAGGTCACACAGCTAGTAAGTGTCAAGTGTCTGAGGTGAGACTTGAACTCAGGTCTTCCTGACTTCTGCACTGATGCTCTATCTACTGCACCATCTAGCTGTCCTGGAATTATTAAAAGTGCATGTTCCTTTAAGAACCACTCTTTAACCATCCCTGATCTTGCCCTGAATGACCTAGTTAGTACATTTGGCATGTATTTTTCTATAGAATATCCTATATAAAATTTACCTGTACCATTTTCAAATCACAGCTACCCTAAGAACCGTTGCCTGCTGAAAAGCATAACAGTAAATCTTTATCACCTTGACTTCAACAATACTAGAGTCCGTGAATTCATTCCTGATGACCTGACCCTGTACTCTGGTCTTTGGGGGTTCCCAGAATTTACCCCTTCTTCTAACCCTTGTTACCGAAACCACCCCCTCTTTTTAAAATTCTTCTCTTTTTAGCTATTAGGAGATACCTTGGTTTCTAGAGCCAAGACCGTGCAAGCAAGCTGAGCTCCAAACTTGGCATAACAACAATTCTTTTAGTCTCCCCTCTGGATAAACTCTTTCGCAACAAAACACCAGCATCATTGACACCAGTCCTGGCTGGTCCCTGAGTTTGGACAAGCCTGTAGGAATCACATCCTTGTTGAGAAGCCGTGTTATTAATCAAACTTTCCTCAGTGTTGCTATCACTCCCTCATTGCCATGGCTACAATTCACTGCATGTTTCTTTGTCTAGTCACTGATATATGTATCAAGGGCCTCCTCCTAGTGGAGACCCTGGCACATGGGTCTCATTTCCCCCTCCAAAAGAATAAAGAAAGCTTTTTACTTATCACAATATTTAACTCTTTGGTTTAATTGTATTTTATTTTTCAGAGTTAACTCTTGTGATAATCGCTGTGAGTTCTTTTGTACTTATTTTTCAGTGAACAGAGGTTACACAACCTCTGTAACTCTTTGGTCATTTATTTTCAGAGTTGAAAACAATCTTTACTGGACCCCAACTGAGGCAAGGCACTCCTTTTAGACATCCCTAAATGACTACCTATCCTACTCACCACAGAGGCTTTTCCAGAGCTTTTTCTTCCTCCTTTCTTCCTCACTTACCCTCTCTCTTTCCCTGTACTTTTCTGAGAATTCACATGATATTTTACTAGAAAAAAGTGAAGTCATTTGCAGAGTGATCCCTCTTCTCCTCTCCTCCACATCTCATATCTTCTACATATCTCTACCATTCTCTTCACTTTTACCCCTTTTGCACATGAAGAAAGATCAACTGACCTTTCTCCTTAAAAGCCAAACCCATCTACATGCACAAATGATGTCATTCCATCTCATCTTTTCCACCAGATTGTCCCTTTTTAGTTTCTCTTTGTCTGGGAAGGGAATAAACAGATATATATATATATATATGTATATATACACATGTATATATATATATACATGTATATATATATATATATATATATATACATGTATATATATATATATATATATATATATATATATAGTACCTACCCTATGTCAGGAGCTATGACAATTGTTTTCTCTTTGATCCACATAACAACCCTATATTGTAGGTGCTGCTGTTATTAAACCCATTTTATCTTTCTAATTAGAACCCATGAGTCATCCTTTAACTGCAACTTACTTTTATCCCCCTTTTGCAATGGTCAAGAAACGGCTTGATTGTAATGAAAAGTGAATGATATAAGTACTAAATATCCACATAAAGTTCACATACTATTTAGAACAGGATGTTCTAATGTAGGCAGTGAAAAGACTAACACAGATCAATTTCACATAGCTGGGGCATTGAGGCCCTGAAGTATTTTAAAATAAATACATGCAAATTATCAGTTTTCTGAGTTGTGGATCAAGGATTGGTCTCATGTTGTAGTGCTGTTGCCACAGTGCCTATGATGGCCAACAATACCCTGGAACAATTCTGAATTGAGAAATATCACAGACTCTCCACACAGAATACAGAAGAGAAACATTTATTTAGACACCCGAAAAGCCAAATCCATCATAGTAACAAAAATCTATACACAATAACAATGCAGAGAACACTACCATCCCCAAGACTTCCCCTGCTAAGCTTCTCACAAACCAGGTACATTACACTTATCGCAAGCAGGCTCTCTTAAACAAAATCACAATCACAAAATCACTTATATCTAATATAATATAATACATATATATATAATATAATATAATATAATATAAGGCTATATCTGCCCTAGCTCTGACTGTTCTCATGATGAACTTCCTTTCAGCTCTGCTCTACCTCTCCCTCTTCCTGTTCAACTCTTCCTGTTCCACCCATTGAGCAAACTATTCCCATCACTAGCTCCACGTGATTCAGACCTCCAAATAACATGGGCCTAATAATGAAAGATCTCCCCATTTAAATTACCATTACATGCAGCCCCGAGATCTTTCATATTAATTACATAGGTGATATCAACGGAACTTTAACAGGGGTAACAGAAAATAAGCATATAAAACAATATCTTAGGCAACTGGTATCAGCAGAACTTTACAACAGTATAACAGGAATCACACAAAATGAGCAATAAAACAATATCTTGGGGTGGAACCAGAGCACAAGCACCCCATCATTACCCCCTCTAACAAATGGGGTCCAAAATCCTGGAGCAAGGGCTGGAAGTCTCTTGTTTCTGAAAAGTTTTTGCACAGCCAAACCCAATGCAACCAAAATTTGGAGGGAGGTAGTAAATTGGGGAAAAAACTTTTACGGCTAAGCTCGGAGATAAAGGCCTCATTTCTAGAATATATAGAGAACTAACTCAAATGTATAACCATACAAGTCATTCCCCAATTGATAAATGGTCAAAGGATATGAACAGGCAATTTTCAGAGGAAGAAATTAAAGATACCTATAATCATTGAAAATGTGCTCTAAATCACTACTGATTAGAGAGATGCAAATCAAAACAACTCTGAGGTACCATATCACACCTATAAGATTGGCGAACATGACAGAACAAGAAAATGATAAATGCTGGAGTGGATGTGGGAGAGTTGGAACACTAATTCATTGTTGGTGGAGCTGTGAGATCATCCAACCATTCTGGAGAACGGTTTGGAACTACACCCAAAGGGCTACAAAAATGTGCATACCCTTTGACCCAGCAATATCGCTACTAGGACTGTATCCCCAAGAGATCATAAAAATGGGATAGGGTCCCACATGTA
>CM053770.1:611490149-611576233 GCA_028658325.1 Potorous gilbertii
GTAGTTGCCCAAAACTGGAAATCAAGGGGATGCCCATCAATTGGGGAATGGCTGAATAAATTATGGTATATAAATGCAATGGAGTACTATTGCACCATAAGAAATGATGAACAAGAAGACTTCAGAGAGGCCTGGAAGGACTTACATGCTCTGAAGCTGAGTGAAACAAGCAGAACCAGGAGAACTTTGTGCACAGCAACAACCACAGTGCGCAAGAGTTTGTTTGTGGTAGACTTGGAACTTCATAATAACGCAAGAATTTACTAAAAAAAAAACCAAAGTCTCTTGTTTCATAGCTTCTTCCAGTTGAGATTGAAAGAGGTCCCATTCAAGGGGTCATCTCCTCAGCTGGCATCTGGAGTAGGTGGATGACAGGGGTGACAGATCATAGTCATGGACATGGAGTGACATCTGGCTTAAACACTCAGGAATCTTCAGGTAGAGGGTATTAAGCTTCCAGAAAACAAATCTGACAAACAAGGTGAACAGATAAAATGCCAAAAAAGAAACAAGTCAACAATAACCAGAAGCAGGGAGGGTCAGCCCTGCTTCTGGAGTCCATGAACCCATTCTCATAGACTCATTCGCTGTTTACTGTTTTACAATTTGCAGGCCCCACGTCATCATTGGGCTAGAGGTACATACCCCTTAATACGAACAGGGGCCTGGCCAACCCCACATTCTCCCCGCAGGTGTGATGAACCTAGATACAGTGTTTCAGAATGATCTGCAGGGGTAGCTTCTACCTTCCTGCTAAGTCTAAAATCAAGCCTCTTTCCTTGATACATTTTATATAGTTCATTAGTTGGAATGCTATCTATTCTTACAAAATCTACTCTTGCTCTCAATAGAGCAGTAAACAATTATTTTCTTGTCAAGCTATTCTGACTTTGAATCTACTATTTATTCTTTCGAAGAAATGAATCTTTTTTACTAATTCTCACTATCGAAGGTACCAATGATTCTTCCATCCTTTGGGTGAACTGATTCAAAATATCTGTGACCTCCCGCTAAGTTAAATCCTCAACTACCTCCCCAAACACTGTGTGGGCCCCCACATTCCCCTGCTTCCTCCTTGGTACTAGCTGAACCTGGGCCTCCTCTTTTATTTCATTCTCCTCCCACATACCCTCCTGGCCTGTGTTTAGGCCTGAATCAAGCATTCACTTTCCTATAGTTACCTTTTTGCCTCCTGTGAGCCAAACCAATACCTTTTACTTTCATCACCTGAAATTCTCTAGCTTCTTTTCCTAAAGGACAGTTGGAACATTGCAGGATGAAAAGCCTCTCCTGCAAACCGGCCAACTCTCTTTCCATCTGATCCTTCTCCTCCAGCAGCTTGTCTCTGTTTTTACATATAATTTGATAACTTGTTAGCAAGGCCTAGCCTCTCATACACATCCCTGCCATTTCTTTCCCTGGCTCTACTGGTATTCCCTGCAAACATTTTTTCTAAGTCTCTGGGTTCTCCTTTCGGTAGCTTTGGTTCCCAGTTTTCACGTGACCCTATGCCTTTAGCGCATTCTCTTGCCAGGGAGGAATAAAGATCTTAACACTCTGGGATGTCTATTTTTAACTCACTCTCCTCTGCCTTTCTGTCTACAAATAGAGGTTTGATATTTCGTGATCCCATCCCTGTCACCATTTGTAGCATCAATGTGATATTTACAGTACATGTGATGGCCATAAATATCCCAGATTCTGAATTGCACGATACCACAGACTCTCTACATGGACATTTATTCAGACACCAGAAGTCAAATCCATTATAGTAACAAATATCTATACATAATAACAATACAGAGAACAACACTATCCCCAAGCCTTTCCCATGCTGGGCTTCCCACAAACCAAGTCCTTTGCACATTACAAGCAAGCTCTCTTAAACAAAATCACAAAAGCACTCACACTACCCAACAATCTGCATCCTTCCTAGTTCTGACTGCTCTCAAGACTAACGTCCTCACAGCTCTGATCTAGGTCTGCCTCTTCCTGTTCTACCCATTCAGCCAACTCTTCCCACCAGCCTCCATGTGACTTAGGCTTCCATGTGATCCAAGCAGGCCACATGGGCCTTTTAATGAATATGAAAGACCTATAATAATGAAAGATCTCCCCATTTAAATTACTATTACACATGTTAACATAGAGGAACAGAGTATCTTTTATCTTGTATATCTTGATTGTGCATCATTTACATATTGCTACCTGTCATTAAATTGTGAGTTCCTTTGCAGCAAGTTATCTTTTTCCTTTTCTTTTAACCTCTATGGCTTAGCCCAGTGCCTGGCTCATAGAAAGCACTTAGTAAATAGTTACTGACTTAAAAATAATTTAAGAGGGCAGAAAAATGATTGAACTCCTTTGCAGCCATAAAGGAGCCTAATGCTCCTTTCCTTTGATACACTAGATTGATAGAAAGGGTAAACGTTTTTAAGTGAGAAATACAGGATAAACCCCTGAGAAAAAATCCATGGTGGTATTTCTGTGTTATTCCCAGAAAATTCCCAGAACCCAAAGTCATGTTGGGGTCATTACTTCAGGGAAGGCCAGAAACATCTCTGGGGAAAGTAACCTTAGCTACTGTACATTAAAACTAGTATTCAGAAAAAATGAGAATATGGTAGTGTTCAGAAGTCCTCTCTTCTCTTTATAATCATGACACATACTTTCCTCACTGCAGACAGAAGAATTGAACTTGTGTTTGTCTGTGTGTGTGTGTGTGTGTGTGTGTGTGTGTGTGTGTGTGTATTACTTGAGACAGATAGACTTCAGCCATATATGAAGGTCAAATTGCAGAGAATAAAAAGGAAATTAGAAAATATCATATAAAATGAAACCATAAATAGCTTTTCCTTTGTGGTTTAATGGTAAAACTCTTAGTGTGCTTTATGTATTTCCATTAAGACTTCCATGATTTCTTAATTCCTTACATGTTGTTTCTTATAATCTTGATGTTAACATGTAATTTTTTTTCAAGAATAGCAATATCAACCATGTTTTTTCTTAAATTTCTATTGAATCATGTTCATTTTGGCAGTTATAGTAATTGCATGTTACTGAATCCAGGAATATCAGCCAGAGAAATAAAAAAGGAACCAATATAGTAATGTTTCAGTTCACAAACCAGTTTCATTATGACCAATTTTACTAACAAAATCACTCTCTGCTCTGCAGACCTCCAAAATACAATACAAATGAATAAAAGAAAAAAAAAGACATAATGTGGAAATCTTAAAGTATAAAATTAGTGAAGCATCCTACATAATTATAGTTTCCAATTTTTTTCCAAAAAGTTTATTTTCTTTCCAATTGAATATTTTAAATAGAGCTTTAGTTTTTTACTCTTCCTGAAGTTATTCATTTTCATGGCATTTCACTATACCTGAGAATTCAAACTTATTAAAGTTTGGAAAGTCATTTATTAAAAAGATCTCTCTCTCTCTCTCTTCCTCTCCCTCTCCCTTCCTCTCCCTCTCTCTCTCTCTCTCTCTCTCTCTCTCTCTCTCTCTCTCTCTCCCTCTCCCTCTCTCTCTCTCTCTCTTTCTCTCTCTCTTCTCTCTCTGTCTTTCTACCTCTCCAGTTGCATCAGCATACACACAAAAACACATTATATGTGGATCTGTGAATATATGCATGTATGCAAATATGCATACTGGTATGTATTGTATATTTGTTTATGGTGCACATATTTGTATATGCACACACATGTATATGCATATACACATATGCATGCATATTTGTATTTGTAACACTTTTTGCCAAGTAAAAGGACTTCTGGGGCTACCCATAAACAGAAAAGTCTATTTGTATTCTAACAGTGGATCCATGTTTATGTCAATTTAAAAAGAGGTTTACAATATAGAGCCATATGCTAATGTCTATCTATCTATCTGTCTGCCTGTCTGTCTGTCTATCTATCTATCCTTTCCCCAGCCCAACGAAGTAATATTGATTATAATTTGTGAACTAGGTGTATACACACAAGTACACATATTTATGTGGGCATATGCACACATAACACATAAATATGCTTACATGTGCATATACATGTGTGTGTAACTTACTTATATGTATATGACAGCATGACTCAATAAACAGAGAGTTGGCTTCAAAATCACGAAGACCTGAGTTAAAATTGCACCTCTCATATATACTGGTTGGGTAATTCTGGGTAAGTCACAATTTCTGATTACCCTAGGCAGCCTAAAATTTTCAGGAAAGGTATAACTAAATAATCACAAGTGTTTGATACTTACTTTTATATTCTCACACTTGTGTATCCTTACATTTAAATATACATACACATATTTATGTTCATAGGCACAGGAATTCATCTGTATACACTTGTATACCTACACACATAATACATTCATGGATGTACACATATATAATAACTATGTCATAAAAGTAATTGGAAGGGAAAATTACAAGTATTCAGAAAAATCTGGTTACCTGTTTGGATAATGTTAGAAGAATTAGAACATGTTATTATCTCTTTTCACTTAGAGATCTAAGAAATTTTAAAGAACTAATATTGATATAGGATAGGCCCATTTTATTTCTCAGTTTTATATATACACTCATTACACACGTTTAGTATATGTGTATACATATATATATATATATGTTCATATATGCACCTATATACATAAACACAAACAAATTCAATCCTTTCATGAATAATATGAATAGAAATATTCATTTCAAAACAACCTTTCCCCAATCATAGCTAAGTTATATCTGAGAATGAAGAATAAATACCTATTACTCTTCTTTATATGAAAGGATCATAGTAGCATAGATTTTTCAGAGCTAGAAGACAATTCACAGGACATATAGTCCAACAATCTCATTTTACAGGTGATGAAATTGAGTTCCAGACAAGCTGCGTACCTATCACTTTTGAAATATTATCAAGAAATCTGTGAGGACAGATTACATGATATATATGAAAGCATCTTTAGCTACTTTCAGAAACTTCAGGAAAAAAAAGACTTTTTTATTTTGCAACTGTCTTTTGATTAAACTAAAGAAATGAACCAGGGTATGAGTGGTTTAAAAAAACCTATTTATCTATAGGACCCTACAAAATCAAAATAAAATTTTTGGTTATTCATGAATAGAAAAATCCATTAGTATTAGTTGCTAACAATAAAGTATTCATTAATGAGTGTATATCAACTTGGAGATTTCCAGTAAAGTGCCCCAGGGAATCTGTACTTGGCCCCACACTGTTGAGATTTTATACCACTGAGTCAGATACACACATTGATACTGTTTATTAATTATGAATATAATAAAATGCTCGGAGAATGGTAGTCAGGATTCCAAAAGACAGGCTACAACATCAAGCTAAATCAGATTAAATTTGGTGAGGATAAACCTAAAATCATAGATTTGGATTAGTAAAATAAAGTGCACACGGATGAGATGACGGAGAACTTAATAGACAAGTTCATTTGAAAAAAGAAGTGAAGGCTTTAGGAGACTGCAATCTCAACACCCCTAGAAAAATATGATAGACAACAAACTTGAAACAATCTTAACTATGTCAAAAGAAGGAATAGTGTCCAGCTCTAGGGAGGCTATAATTTTGCAGTACTCTACCCTGAGAAGATCACATCTGGAATTTTATATTGAGTCTGAATACCATGTTTGATTAAGGATTTTACTAAATCGAAAAATGTTCAGAGACAGAAACTAGGATGGTGAAGCAATTCAAGTTTATGCCCAATGGATATCAGTTGAAGGAACTGGGATTGTTTGACATAGGGAAGAAAAGATTTACTGGAGACATTGTAGTAGTCCTCAAACACATGAAGAGTTAAAGTGAAGGTGTGTTCTGTTTACCTCCAAAGATTAGAAATAGAAGTGAAGCATAGGAGTTGCAAAATGGTGAATTGAAGGTTGAAATAAGTTCATTGTATAATGACTTCCTAAAATTAATTAGTCAAAATGTATAGCCTCAGACTTTTCTATACTCAAAATGCAAAGGTAGGATCTAGAAAAAATATGATGATATTAATTTAGGAGATTAATATCACTACTGCATTATTTCTGTCACCATACTTGATTCACTTATTGCCATGTTTCTTATAGTAATAGTTCTCTCATCTTATGGTATTCTTAGTAACCATACCTCTTGATATGTTGTTGAGTCTAAAGTAACAGTTAACCTTTAATTGTCATGTAATTTTGTATTCTTCAGTTATGAATTTTCCATTTGAAAATAACAACTTAACCAATGGGAGCAAATTTGCAATAGGATTTTGCAAGAATATGAAGGTTCAATTTTTATCTCTCTCTCTCTTTCTCCCCTCCATGACTCTCTTCCTATCTGTTTTAAATAAAATATCAGTTTTTCCCTCAAAGTATCCCTAAAGAGTGTCTTTTTATGTCAGACTTGATATTACTGCTCAGCTCAGATGATTCAGTAACAATATGGTGGGTAGAATACAATTTGACTCAGAATACCCTGTGTTCTGCCATGTTAAATATTTACTTTTTGCTTAGCATAAGACAGTTACAGAGGGAACAAAAAGAATGACATGAAAAATAAACCTTTCAAAATGTGATTTTTTTCATCTTGCTAGATAAAAGAGAAATTCTGAGTTTCTTTTGGAGATCACAAAGGAAGATGTAAGCTCATCATAGAGCTGACATGAAAAGCTAAAGAAAGTACATTGGTGGCTCAAAGAAAATAGCATTCACGTGTGGAGAATATATCTACCAAAATTGATTTCCTTCTGGTTCTTTCTTCAGATGCTCCAGAAAATCATTCAAATTTATATCACTTAAAGGCATTGCATGAATTTATGAGATGGCATAGATTTGAGTCTCACAGTCCTAGATGTGTTGCCATCTATATTATAGAAGAGAGGATCCATGTGGTTGATCAATTTGAGTATTTAAATACTATATTGTTGTCATTAGTGCTCCATGTTGTAACAATGACTACAGTGCCACTGCTCATAGATTTTCATCTGGAAGGGGCCTTGAAGTCAATTAACTACAACCCACTCACTTTCAGGGTGAGTAAACTGAAGCCCAAAGAGGTTAAGCAATTTGTCCAAAATTGTACAAAATAGTGAAGTTTGTATCTTAGTGCAGATTTTTAAGGTCTCAGTTCAGTCTTGTTTACATTGTAAAATGATGTTCTTCTGACACATTGTCTGAAGCACATAATCTCAGTAAATTAATTTTGTGTAAGTTTTAAATTAGAAAAATCTACTTTTTCACTTATTTCTCAGTTGTGGCCAAAAGCAAACATTTGCAAAATGACAATTAAAAAACTCAACAAAATTCTAGTTATAATTAATATAGCATTCAAAGATTTTCTAGGCCCTATGCTAAGAACTGAATGTAAAAAGAAAGGAAAAATGATCTCTCTCTGTCCTTGAAAACTCATTGTTCTAATGAAGGACACAATGTGCACATAACTAGGTAGATATAGAGGATATAGAGAACAGATGGAAAGTGATCTGAAAGGGGAGGCACTCGTAGCTGAGTGTGGTAGGAAGATTTGCTAACACAGACCTTAAGTGTCAGAATAGTAGGTTAGAGCCAAGATTCTCTAACTTCAAATATAGTATGCTTTATTTTTTTTTGCACTTATTTTATTTTTTTAAATATATATAACTTATTTTTTTTTCCAGTTCTCAACATTCATTTCCACAAGAATTTGTATTCAAAATTTTCTCCCCATCTCTCCCCATCCCCTACCCCAGGATAGCATGCACCCCATCTACCCCTTCTTCCTCCCTATCCACCCTTCCATTACCTCCCCTTCTTCCATCCTCTTCCCCTCTATTATCCTGTAGGGCAAAATAGAATTCTATACCACATTGCCTGTACATCTTATTTTCCAGTTGCATGCAAAAACAATTTCCAACATGCATTATTAAAGCTTTGAGACCCAGGAGGCTCCCTTCCTCCATCCCCACTCACCCTGATTGAGAAAGCAAGCAATTTGATACAGGCCATACATGTGTAGCCATGCAAAACCTTTCCATAATAGTTATAGTGTGAAAGACTAACTACATTTCCCTTATCTTATTCTGCCTTACATTTGTTCCATTCTCTCCCTTGGTCTGTCTTCCCAAAATAGTGTTTGTTTCTGAATATCCCTTTCCCCAATTTGTATTCCTTCTATTATCTTTCCTCTCCTATCCCCTTCCCCCCTGCCATGCTGTAGGGTAAACTAGCTTTTGATATCCAATTGTGTGTTATTCCCTCCTTAAGACAAATCCCCATATTCAGTCCACCCTGTGCCTTCAGTCTATCTGTATATGTATACATACACACATACACCCATGTACATATACATACCTACATACATAATATACACATACATACACATACACAACTATATATATATATATATATATATATATATATATATATATATATATATATTCTCTCCAGCTACCCTAGTACTGAAAATGTATTGAAAATACCAAAATATTACAAAGAGTTACAAATATCATCTTTCCATATAGGAATGTAAATAGTTCAACTTTGGTAAGTCCCTTATGGCTTCACTTTCCTGTTTGCCTTTTGATGTTTCTCTTGAGTCTTGTATTATTCAGTTTTGGTCTTTTCAACAAGAATACTTAGAAGTCCTCTATTTTACTGAATTTCCATTTTTACCCTGAAGTATTATACTCAGTTTTTCTGGGTAGGTGACTCTTGTTTAATCCTATCTCTTTTGACTTCCGAAATATCAAGCCCTTTGATCCCTTAGCGTAGAAGTTGCTAAATCCTGTCTTATCCTGATTGTATTTCCACAATACTTGAATTATTTCTTTCTGATTACTTGTAATATTTTTCTCCTTGAACTGGAAACTCTAGAATTTGTTTACAATATCTCTAGGAATTTTCCTTCTGGGATCTCTTTCAAGAGATGATAAGTGAATTTTTTCCATTTCTGTTTTGCCCTCTGATTCTAGAATATCAGGGCAGTTTTCCTTCATAATTTCTTGGAAGATGATGTCCAGGCTCTTTTGATCGCCATGGTTTTCAGGTAGAAAAATAATTTTTAAATTATCTCTACTCAATCTATTTTTCCAGGTGAGTTGTTTTTCCAATGAGATATTTCACATTGTCTTCCATTTTTTCATTCTTTTGGCTTTGTTTTATAATTTCTTGATTTCTCATAAAGTCATTGACTTCCATCTGTTGCATTTTAATTTTTAAAGAACAATTTTCTTCAGTGAGATTTTGAACCTCATTTTCCCTTTGGCCAATTCTGCTTTTAAGGCATTTTTCTCCTCATTGACATTTTGGGTCTCTTTCACCATTTGGGTTAGTCTATTTTTAAAGGTCTGATTTTCTATGGCATTTTTGGGGTCTCCTTTAGCAAGCTATTGCCTCATTTTTCATGATTTTCTTGCATTGCTGCCATTTTTCTTCCCAATTTTTCCTCCACTTCTTTTGCTTGATTTTTCAAAATTCTTTTTGAGCTCTTCCATGGCCTGAGACCATTGCAAAATTTTTTGAAGCCTTTGGTTGTAGGAGCCTTGACTTCGCTGTCTTCTCCCAGTTGTATGCTTTGGTCTACCTCTGATTATATGCTTTGCTGTTCCTCATCTTCAAGGATAGAAAAAAATACTTTTTCACCAAGAAAGTAACCTTCTGAGGTCTTATATTTTCTCCTCTTTCGAGCATTTTCTCAGCCAATTACTTGACTATTAGTCCTTTGTCAAATGGAGGGCATACAACCCCAAGTTTAGAGGTTTTGTGCAGCTGTTTTTCTGAGATATCTCTAGGGACCTGTAATCTTTCAGTTCCTCCAAAGTGATATAGTCATAGAAGATGTATGTACTCTTCTGGTCTGTGCTCTGGTCTGTGAGCAACGGCAAGCACTCTTTACTGCCCTGCAACTGTGAATAGAGTTCCCTTTCCATAGCTGCCAGCAGCTTCACCATGCCAGCACTCCTCCTCACCCCAGGACTGCCACTTGGGACTGAGATCCAGATCAGTAGACCCCTCAGGGTCTGTGTACTTGATTCCCTCAGGGTCTGTAGACTGAGAACTCCAGAAGTAGTGCCCTGAAACCTGCTGCAATACTGTCTGTGCAGTGCAGCCCACACTGGGTTCCCCACCAAGCATAGTGTGATAGACTTTTCCTGTTGGCTTTCCACACTTTCTTGGACTGAATATCTGTTTCACTCTGTCATTTTGTGGCTTCTGATGGTCTAGAATTTGTTTAAAGTCATTTTTATGGGTATTTTAAGTGCTGCCATGTTGGCTCTGCCCCCTCCATATACTAAGCTTTCAATTAAATTATACAATAATTATTACTTTAAATTGTTTTGTGCACTTAATTTATACAATGACTAAAAGAGGGTAAATTCATTGTTGCATGGGATGGTAAAGTTTTATATTATGAAAATTTTGCCATTATTAGCTGGACAGTAAAGAATTGTCAATAAAGTATATCAGAGATTTCCTTTGGGACAGAGTATCGCCTATGCATATTTCTAAAATATATGCCCTACAGTATAATTTGATAGGAGAAAATATGTCACAGTTAATTTCATAAGGTGAAACCTAGTTTGATCATTTTATTTATTACTGAGGATAAATAAGCTTTCCTCACAAAAATCACCTTTTTTATTTGTCATGGACTTTGAAATATTTCAGATTTAAAAGTTGTAAGAAATCTAGTAGGGGTAAGTATGGGCACATAATTTTGTCTCATCAATCACTAGCTTCACCCAGTTTGTGGAGATAATAGTTTCTAATGATTGGCAGGGGTCAGGTAGATTCTTATATTTCCAAGTATAAGTAGTTTCAGCAAGTGGACAGAGGAATGATGGTTACTTAAAATGTCAAGTACAAGCAGCAGGGATCATCTAGGTCACATAACTACTGGGCATTTGTATTTTCAAGTATGACCACTAAGGGTGATCTATGTCACATAATTAATGGGAGAATTTATCTTGGTATATGGTGTGACGTGTTGGTTTGCTCCTAATTGCTGCCAATTCATTGTCTAGTTTTCTCATCAGTTTTTGTCATGAAATAATACCTTATCCATAATCTGAAGTCTTCAGGTTTTATCAGTCACTAGATTACAATTTTTGTTTACTTTGGTACAGTGTGTACCTATTCTCTTATACTGATCAGTCTGTTTACTGTACCAGATACAATATCAGTATTGTTTACAGTACCAAATTATGTTACTGATTATTGATTTATGGAACAATTTAAGATCTGATACTTAAAGACCCCCTTCCATTCCATGTTTTTTCGTTGTTTCCCTTGAGGTTCTTCAAATTTGTGTTCTCCCAGAAGTATTTTTATCATTTTTATTACTTAGAACACCCACTAAGTTTTTTGGAAGTTTGATTGATACACTTGCTGAAGATTTACATTAATTTAGGAATTGTATTCATTTTATGATATTGACTCAGTCTACTCAAGAAAAAATAATATTTCACCAATCATTTGGCCTATTTCTGTTTTGACAAATTTATTGTAACGTTTGTCATGTGTTTCTGATATACATATTGACAGGTAAACTGCCAAGACATTTACATTTTCTACAGTTGTTTTAAATAAAATTTCTTTCTGATTTTTTTCTCTTCCCAATGGGTTTTGTTGATAATATAAAAATGCCAAGAATTTCTTTGGATTTATTTTATATCCTATAAATTTGCTGAAATTATTGTTTCAATTATTTTTGTTGCTTTTTTAGGGTTTTCTAAACCATCATGTCATTTGCAAAAAAGGGATAATTTTGTATTCTTTTTTGGCTCTGATTTGTGTTTTAGTTTCCTTTTCTTATCTTGTTTCTATAGCTACGATTTCTAATATTGCATTAAAAAGAAATGGTGATAACAAAAATCCTTGCTTTACCATTATTGGAAAGACCCCAAATTTGTTTTCATTATGTATAATGCTGACACTTAGGTTTAGATACTACTTATCTTATTAAGGAAAAACTTAGTTATCCCAGTATGTTAAAGTATTTTCAACAGGATTTGATGTTGAATCTTTTGAAAAGCTTTTTGTACAACCTTTGATATAATAGTATTATTTTTCAAAGTAATGCAATCTATTGGATTGTTAGTTCAGTTCCTAATATTGAACCAACCCAAAATTCCTGATAAAACTTCAACCTATTTTTTGCTTATAATTTTATGATGAGTTTCTTAAGGTCATTATTTGTATTTTATTTAAAATATTCATGCAAATATTCTTTAGGTCTATACTGTGCGCACACACACGTATATAACACCCATGAATTTGTTAGAATCTCTTTTACTGATTTTTTCAAACTAATATTTTTCTTTGAATGTTTGATAAAATTCATTTCTAAACCATCAAGAGTTGATATACCCATTTTGCTAATGTTTATAGATACTCATCCTTTTCCTTTAGGTGTTTTGATTTCATTGATACATAATTGGGCAAAAAGAAATTCCAATAATTCCAATTATTTCTTTTTTTTTAAAACCTTTGTTCTAGATTCTCATTTTTTTTTATTTTTGGCCCTGCTAATTTGGTGTTCAGTTTTCTATTTAAAATCAAATTAATCAATCTATATTACTGGCTTAAAAACAGTAATTTACTTATTTAATATTCTAATTCAATTTTGATATATCTTTAATTTTCAGAATCTCTATTTTGGTGCATATTTTTTAAACTTTGACTTTTCTCTTTTTTATTAGTTGCGTTTTGATTAGTTATTGATTTGTTCCTCCTTTTGTTAAGCGAATGTCCTTAGAGATATACATGTGGTACTTTGCAACCTCAAAATTTGTTATTTTTTGGGGGAGTTTTGATAAAACATCCTTTGTTTCTCCAATTTTTCTGATCCTTACAACACCCCTGGGATGTGGATTGTCATTGTTGTCATTATTTTAAAGTTGAGGAAACTGAGGGAGATTAGAGATTTAAGTGATTTATTTAAGGTCACTCAATTAATATCTAAGACTGAATTTGAGCTCACATCTCCCTGACTCCAGGTCCTTTGCTCCACTCACTTAGGCTTCAAGGTGCCAAGTGTCTCTAAATAACTTGGTTTTAAAACAATTGATTTCTACAGTGGTTGAGGGAGTATCTTCAGTGGGGTTCCATATCAAAAATAATCACAGACCTGAACCATAAAATAAATCATCATGATAGAAAACTTTAAAGGCAGTTTAAGATAAAAAAAAAAGATATATATATATATATATATATATATATATATATATATTGCATACATTATATATATATATATATATATATATATATATATATATATATATATATGTATATATTTCTCCATATAACTGTAAACAGGTATTATAAGCATTGTTATTCCATTTTGTAGAAATGAATAATCTATTTGAGGTTAAATTATTAGTTCATGTCTACACAAATAGTAATTGTCAGTTAACAATTGAAACTGGGTGTTGAGACTTGAGCTCTCTTTCCATTTGATTTTTTTTCTTTTTACTAATTAAAATCAGAAAACCAACTAACCAAGCAACAAAAAAACCTTGAGGCCAGCCTCTAGTAACCTAATCTCTCTCTACTTGGTTAGGCAGATGTTCAGGTGAACAGATTGCTGTACCTGTACTCACTGTCTAGCTCAAAGCTTTGCCTTTCCAGAAACCATGTTACCTTTCATGCCATACAATGAGGCATCAGAACATGACTTCAATGGATAAATGGAACATCATTACTCAGCTTTAATTGTATTTTCATGTTATTTGTTGATCAAAACTCACAATGATATAAATTGATATCTAGGCTGCAAATTATTATTCTTTTTTACCTTTTCTGCTGGCATTTGAAAAGTGTTTTTTTGTGGTTTGTTGCTCATCGAAAACTGTGCTCTTCATTCAAGTTTCAAATAAAATGTTTGCAGGGTAGGAGATAGAGTTTGTTTAATTTGGATTCTCATCTTTATACATGCATAAATACATAATTCATACTATAGGAATGGCTTCTGTGATAAAAAGAACAAGACACTTTCATAGGCACTATCAGTTAGTGATTCATCTTCTTTCTAATTCTTTACAAAAATGCCTTTTCAATAATTATGATGATATACAAACAAGTTCTTTTACAATTTCAGGCAAAGAAGTTGTTACCGCTTACTACAATAGCTCTCCCGTGATTCCCATGTAAAATTTAATTTAATATTAATTCTCTCTGGATATTGGCAATTAACTCACTAAATACTGCCTAGGGTCATTTTACATTTTGTTTTGGAAAAATATATTTTTTTCAAAACTACAATGTTATACATTAGTTTATTTGAGATAAAACCATTAGGTATAATCCCTACATGAACAAAACTGAATATAAACACTCTCAATGGACACAGTTCAAACCAAACACATTTTACCATTCCCAGCAGTTTTCTTAACATACTGCAATACACTCAGTGAAACAATTCCAAAATTTAGATATAAAATAGGAAATCTTGCTACTCCCCTCCCTCAAATTACCTTTGCTCATTTATCCATTTATCTGTCTATCTATCTATCTGTCTGTCTGTCTCTCTATCATCTATCTATCTATCTATCTATATCTAGCTATCTATCTATCTATCTATCTTTGTCTTGACCTATAATTTCATCAATGTAAAGAGCTCTTAGTAAGAAGCATTATTCTACTTTTGCAACTATTAGCAACCATTTCTTATCCTAAAATCTTAGAGATTTGCCTGGAACCTTGAGATGCAAAGTGAGTCTACCAGGGCCAAACAGGCAAGATGTCTTAGCAGTAGTCCTTAAATATTTGTTTTCCTGATTCTGTATGTAGTCTTCTGTAATGGTAATTTAAATGGGAAGATCTTTCCCATTCATTAATAAGCCCATGTGACCCACTTAAATCACCTAGAAGCCTAAGTTGCATGTGGTGGGAAGAGCTTGCTGAACTGCAGGAGTTGGAAGGATGGAGCAGAACTGAGAAGAAGTTGGTAATAGCAGTTAGTCTGGAGGAGCAGACAGTCAAGCAGACAGCTAGACTCCTGAGTGTTTCTGAGAAGGCCTGGAGTAGGGGTGTGTGGTGTGGTGTGGTGTATGTGAAGGTTTGGGAATAACTTTGTCCACTACAGTACTAATACGTATTGACTTCTTGGTTACTATGATGGATTTCACTTTCTGGTGCTGGGGTTTGACTTTCTGGTGTCTGAATAAGTGTTTTTCTTCTGCCTGATATACTGTAATAGCAATTTAAATGGGTAGATCTTTCCCATAGGTCTATGTGACCTGCTTAAGGCATCTGGAAGCCTAAGTCACATGTGGTAGGAGGAGTGGAACAGGAAGGGTGGAGCAGAACATGAAGGAAGTTAGTGAGAATGTCTGGGGTAGAGCAGAGGAGATTCAAGCCAGCAGGCACAGCAAGTCTTGTGAATGATTACTTGTGAGAAGGCCTCAGCAAGGGGGACGGGAGGCTTGGGAATGCCTTTGTCCTCAGCAGTGCTAATGTATATTGATTTCTTGGCCACTATGACTGATTTGGCTTTCTGGTGTCTGAATAAATGCTTTTCTTTCGCCTTCTACAAGGAGAGTCTGTTTTATTTTGCAATTCAGACCTATGCTGGCATATTCATAATTGCTGTTGGTGTGTGAATGTTGCTTTGGTCATACATATGCTTTGTGATTCAGAACTACATATTCATAGTTATCCTCAGTGCTGTGAGTATTGTCATGGTGGTACATCTTTCACCTTGCCTCACATTTGGTACGATGCTATATGAAAAAGTTTGAGCTACTCTAAAAATATCATTGGAATCATAGAATTTTGGACGAAGAAGTGAATTTAGAAATAATCTAGTGTAATCTCCTTTCTTTATTGCTGAGGAAATTAAGGCACAAGGAATTGATTTGTCCAAAATCACAAAGTCATCTTTGGCAGATTTAGGAATAATACTGTGTCTAGACTACCAATCTGGTTTTCAGGTGTATGTTTCAGTCAAAACAATATAGTAATAAAAATGTCTTTAGATGTTATCAACTTCCTTCAATATGGTCCACACAATATAGAGTTTCCTATGTTACCTTCATGTTGTTTCTTAGTTATACACTTTGGCAATTTATAGAATAGACTGTGCTGTTGGTTTGTTCTGAGACCATGATGCAGTTTGGTTATGTTTACATATTTGATTTCAAGTGAAATATTTCATTATCTCAACTCATTAATGAAGTTAGAATTAATATTGTACCTAATGTGAATTTTGATTGCTTCCTGAATTAATTGCAATTGCACTAAGCTAGGAAGAACATGGTAACGGGGTATAACAATTGATAGGGATCTTTCCTGGAAATCTGCTATAATTATTTTCCACAGAAATTTAAGTAAAGTTATTCATCATACATGTTAATATCTGACTTAAGGATTATGAATGGCACAATATGCCCTTTTAGATTATCTGTTATTTGTTTTTTTAATAAGCCAACATAGTATAGAGATATGGACTAGAAGCAAAAGTATATGATGCCATTTGTAATTCTTCACTTCAATTAAGTTAAAAAAAGAAACTATTTCCACAAGTTTTAATGGTAGTACTGGCATCATAACCAACATCAGAAAAAAAATCATAATCATTTCTTTAGATTAAAATAACTTCTGTAGTAACATGAACACAAGTTATCTCTGTTTTAATATGTTAGACAATCACACAATCTCTGTTTCCTTTTGCGTTACTCCAATTCAAATGTATGGAATCTGAGAATTGAAAGTGACATCTAGTTTGTCCTGTATTTGAGCCATGATGCTCTCCACAACATATCTGACAAGTTGTCTTTGAGCCTTTGCTTGAGGGTGGATAGGAACTCAACTGCTTCCCAAATTAGTCTTTTCCATGTTTTTGGATTGTTATGAATCGTTTTCCTTATATCAAACCTCAATATACTTGTCTTCATTTTCTGTTCATTATTTCTGGCTCCATCTTTTGGTGAAACTCAGAAAAAGGTTAATTCCTCTATACTACAATATTTATAGAATTTCTTGAAGACAGTTATTCTATTCCCTATAGTTTGCCCTCCCCCTCCACAGACTCACACACACACACACACACACACACACACACACACACACAAACTCCTATATTCCTCAACCCCAGTTCCTTGCATGACAGGATTTATGCTTCCATCACAATCCTATTTTCCATCCTTTTGTTTGGCAACATCCTTCTCAAAATGTGGTGCTCTTAATTTACTTATTTTTAGTTTTCAAAATTCATTTCCACAAGATTTTGAGTTCCAAATTTTCTCCCCATCTCTCTCCTCAACCCCAAGACACCATTAATTCTGATTACCCCTTCCCCCAATCTGCCCTCTCTTCTATCACACTTTTCCCTTCTCTTATCTTCGATAGATTTCTATACCCCATTACCTGTATTTCTTATTTCCCAGTTGCAAAAACAATTCTCAACATTTGCTCCTAAGTCTTTGAGTTTCAGCTTCTCTCCATTCCTCCCTGCCTACACTTCCCCACTGTGAGGGTAAGCAATCCAATATAGGCTACCCATGTGTAGTTATGCAAAGACTTCCATAGTAGTCATATTGTGAAAGACTAACTATATTGCCCTCCATACTATCCTGTCCCCCATTTATTCTATTTTCTCTTTTGTCCTTGTCTCTCCCCAAAAGCATTTACTTCTAATTACTTCCTCCTCCCATTTGCCTTCCCTTTATCCTTCCCCTGCGCAAAACACATCCCCTTCTCTCCTACTTTCCTGTAGTGTAAAATAGATTTTCATACCAAATTGAATATTCATGTTATTCCCTCTTTAAGCCAAATGTGATGAGAGTAAACTTCAAATTTTCCCTCTCACCGTCCCTCTTCTCCCCTCTGTTGAAAAAGCTTTTCCTTGACTCTTTTACAAGAGATAATTTGCCCCATTCCATTTCTCCCTTTCTCCTTCCAATATATTCCTCTCTCACCCCTTAATTTTATTTTTTTAGATATCATCCTTTCCTATTCAACTCACCCTGTGCACTCTGTCTATATGTACACAATCCCTCCAACTACTCAAATACTGAGAAAAGTCTCAAGAGTTACAAATATTATTTTTCCATGTAGTAATATAAACAGTTCAACTTTAATAAATCCATTATCATTTCTCTTTCCTATTTACCTTTTCTAGCTTCTCTTGATTCTCTATTCAGATTTTCTATTCAGCTCTGGTCTTTTCATCAAGAATACTTGAAAGTACTCTATTTAACTGAATGACAACTTTTTCCCCTGAAGTATTATACTTAGTTTTCCTGGGTAAGTGATTCTTGGTTTTAATCCTAGTTCCTTTGAATTCTGGAATATCATATTCCAAGCCCTTCAGTCCTTTTATGTTGAAGCTCCTAGATCTTGTATTATCTTGATTTTATTTCTAAAATACTCAAATTGTTTCTTTCTGGCTGCTTGCAGTATTTTCTCCTTGACCTGGGAACTTTGGAATCTGGCTACAATATTTCTAGAAGTTTTTCTTTTCAGATCTCTTTCAAGAGGTAATTGGTGGATTTTTTTCAATATTTATTTTACCCTCTTGTTCTAGACTATCAGGGCAATTTTCATTGATAATTTCATGAAAGATGATGTGTCGACTCTTTTTCTTATTGTGGCTTTCAGGTAGCCCCATAATTTTTAAATTGCCTCTCCTGCATCTATTTTCCATTTCAGTTGTTTTTCTAATGAGATATTTCACATTGTTTTCAATTTTTTCATTCTTTTCATTTTGTTTTGTAATTTCTTGCTTTCTCATAAAGTAAGTATTTTCCATCTGCTCCATCCTAATTTTTAAAGAGCTATTATCTTCAGTGAGCTTTTGAACCTCTTTTTCCATTTGGCCAATTCTGCTTTTTAAGCATTTTTCTCCTTATTGGCTTTTTGGACCTCTTTTGCCATTTGGGTTAGTCTCTTTATAAAGGTGTTATTTTTTTTCAGCATTTTTATGTCTCCTTTAGCAAGCTGTTGACTCACTTTTCATGATTTTCTTGTATCGTTCTCATTTCTGTTCCCAATTTTTCCTCTACCTCTCTTACTTGATTTTCAGTCCTTTTTGAACTCTTTCTTGGTCTGAGACCATTGCAAATTTATTTTCGAGGTTTTCGATGAAGAAGCCTTGACTTTGACATTTTTCTCTAATGGTACACTTTGTTCTTCCTCACCAGAAAGGAAAGAAAATATCTATTCACCAAGAAATTATATATAGTCTATATAGACTATATAGTCTCATTTTTTTCTCTTTTTTGGTCATTTCTCAGTCAGTTACTTGACTTTTGAGTCCTTTGTCAAGAGAAGGGTATTCTCTGGGGACCTGTAAATTCTCAGTTCTTCCAAGATGTCACAATCAAGGGAGAGGAATTTCTTCCTCTCCTGCTCTGTGCTCTGATCTGGGAGCAACGACAAGCTTTTCTGCTCAGGATCTGTGAATAGGGTGCCCTCTCTACAACTGCCTCCAACTCCACAATGCCAGTGCTCCTCCTCCCCCCAAGGCTGCCACTCAGGACTAAGATTCTGATTAACTACTTGATTCCCCCAGGATCTTTAGCCTGAGGGTTCCATAAATAGACTCTCTACTTTACTGGGGCTGGGACTAGGATGGGACACTGCTCTCTTCTCACTCAGGTGAAAGAGCTTTCTCACTGACCTTTGAAGCTGTCTCTACCATTTGTGAGTTGAGGAATCTGGAAACCATACCTGCTACCCAGGATTGAATGCCCTGAAGACTGCTTTAGTCCTGTTCCTACCAGCCGCATGGCCAAGGCTGGGCTATGCCCTGTAGTCTTGGCTCTGCTCTGAGCCTTGTGTGAGAGACCTTTTCTTTTGGCCTTCCAGGCTGCCTTTGGCTGAGAATCTCTTTAAATCTGTTGTTTTGTGATTTCTGCTGTTTTAGAATTAGTTTAGAGTCATTTTTACAGGTGTTTTATGTGCTTTAGGGGGAGAGCTATAGTAGAACCCTCTTCTCATCAGTATTGGGTCAAAGAGGGAATAGTATATACAACTGGTTGACTATAGAAATCCATCTGACCCAGTAGGGAAGTTGGTAGGGAAGAGATTAAGTAGAGGCGATGCAGTAGAGACTGACAGAATGGAGGGCAGGTCAGGGGAAGTGGTAGAAAGAAATAAAACTCTGTCGAGGAGGGAAAGGGTGAAAGGAGAGTGAAGACAAAGAGGAAGATGACTAGGATTAAGGGAATATAGTATAGCTGTCCTTCTGCTCTGCCATCTTGGCTTCACCCCTCATAATGGTGCTCTTAATTGAACATAATAAGCTAAATGTTGTGTGACAAGTAACATCTATATCTATCTATTTGTTTAAGAATTCTCTACTGATATTTAACTATTCCATGAGTACTTTGCTATCAGAAAAATTTCTACTACTACTGCTGCTACCATTTCTCTCTCTCTCTCTCTCTCTCTCTCTCTCTCTCTCTCTTTCTCTTTCCTTCTCCTTCTCTGTCTTACTCCCTCCCATTTTTACATATATGAGACTTTTTTCGATGACTTCCATATATATATATGTATACATATATATATGTATACATATATATATATATGTATGTATATATATATGGCAGGAATCCCCATGTCAAAAGATTTTTACATTTTACCTCCTTAATTTTTTATTATTCCAAATTGCTTTTGATTTTTACTGTACGGAATGATGTTCTAATGCCATAATCATAAGGAAGACCTGAGCAGCATCTTTCAAGAGATTACAGAGGAAAACTACACTGATGTTCTGGAACCAGAGAGCAAAATAGACATTAAAAGAATCCACCAATTACTTCAGAAAAGACATCACAACATAAAAACTCCAAAGAACATTACAGTCAAATTTCAGAACTATAAGGTCAAGGAAAAAGTACTACAAGTAGCCAGAAAGAAATTATTCACTTATCAGGGAAACGATTCACCATCAGGATTGCACAGGTCTTGGCATCTGTAATACTAAAGGATCAAAAGTCATGCAACATGGTATTCTAAAAGGTAAAGAGTTAGGACTACAAGCAAGAATTACTTACCTGGCAAAATTAAGCATAAAATGAAGGGAAACATGGTCACTCAATGAAATAGAAGGATTTTAAATTTTCATAAGGAGAAGACCAGAACTAATCTAAAACTAAATTTCCAATACCAAGAAGCAAGAAAGGCAAAAACAAGTAGAAAGGGAAAAGAATACCTAAGGGATTCAGTGAAACAGAATGATGTACATCCACATATGGTGATAATTGTAATTCTTAAAATGTTGTAAAAAGTGAATCTGAGAGAATGACATAAAATTAAGTGATGCGAAAAAGAAGTATAACAGTACAGAAAGAAAGGAGAGGAAGAATGGGGTAAGTTATTTCACACAAAGAGATGAGAGAGACCTATTATGGTGAAGAAAAAGAAAGGTTGATGAGGAACATCACATGATTCTTATTTTCATCCGTATTGGGTCAAAGAGGGAATAATATATACAACTGGTTGAATATAGAAATCCATCTGACCCAGTAGGGAAGTAGGTGGGGAAGAGATCAAGTAGAGATGATGCAGTAGAGATTGACAGAAGGGAGGGCAGGTCAGGGGAAGTGATAGAAAGAAATAAAACTCTGGTGAAGAGGGAGAGGGTGAAAGAAGAGAGAAGACAAATGGAAAGATGACTAGGATGAAGGGAAATATATAAGTAGTAGTCATAATTGTGAATGTGAATGAGATGAACATTTCCATAAAATGGAAATAGATAACAGTGAATGAACAACCAAAGTCCTAATGTGTTACTTACAAGAAACACACTTGAAGCAGATAGACAAACACAGAGTAAAGTTAAGGGACTGGAACAGAATGTATTGCGCTTCAGCTGAAGTAAAAAAATAAAAAAGGAGATATAATAATCCTGATCTCAGACAAAGTAAAAATAAATAAATAGACCTAATTAAAAGAGATAAGGAAGGAAACTACTTCTTGCTAAAAAGTACCATAGACTATGAGGCAATATCAATAATTAGCATATATGCACCATGTGGTATAGCATCCAGATTCTTAAAGGAGAAATTAAGTGAGTTACAAGAAGAAATAAACAGTGAAACTATACTAGTATAACTCATGTCCCCTCTCAGAACTCCATAAATCCAACCAAAAAAAATGAGAAACTAAACAGATAAACTGAATATTTGAAAAAACTAGATTTGACAGACATTTGGTGTGATTTACACATAAAAGATCATACCATAATCAAATTGGAAGAGAAAGGAATAGTCTACCTCTCAGATTTGTGGGGGGAGGAATTTAAAAATTTATGACCAAACAAGAGAGATAGAGGATTAAAAACATAAAATAGATAATTTTGATTATATTAAATTAAAAAAAGCTTTTTTACAAACAAAATTGATGCAACCAAGATTGGAAGGAAAACAGAAAACTGATAAACGCGTCTTTTCTGAAAAAAAAATGTAGAGAAATGAATCAGATTTACAAGAATACAAGCCATTCCCCAACTGATAAATTGTCAAAGGATATGAATGGCAGTTTTCAGATGAAGAAATTAAGGCTATAGACATATAAAAAATATTCTAAATCACTGTTGATTAGAGAGATGTAAATCAAAACAACTCTTGAGTTACCACATCACACCTATCAGATTGACTAACATGACAAAACAGGAATATGATAAATGTTGGAGAAAATATTGGACAGTTGGAATGCTAATTCATTGTCGGTGGAGTTGTGAGCTGATCGAACCATTCTGGAGAGCAATTTGGAAATATGTTTCTATCAGTGATCCAATTCCATACTTCTTTCTCTGGATGTGTAAGGGGTTTTGTCTCAAGAGTTCACTGGAAATTTTTTAAGTCCTTGCATTGTAATGAAGTACTCATGTCTACCAGAAAAATTCCTCATTGGACCTCATGAGGTAGACCTCATGGTTATTGCTGTGTACAAAGTTCTGGTTCTGCTCTTTTCACTCAGCTCACTTCATATAAGTCTTTCCAGTCCTCTCTGAAGTCTTCCTGTTCATTATTTCTCATAGCACAATAGTATTCCATTACATTCATATACCACAACTTGTTCAGCCATTCCCCAATTGATGGACGTCCCTTTGATATCCAGTTTTTGGCCACCACAAAGAGAACTGCTATAAATATTTTTGTACACGTGTCCTATTTCTATTATCTCTTTGAGACAGAGTCCGAGAAGCAATATTGCTGGGTCAAAGGGTATGCAGATTTTGTAGCCCTTTCAGCATAGTTCCAAATCTTAGAGAAAACAACAGCACAAAATGGGGTTGCAAAGAGTTTGACAAAATGAAGAAAATAACTGAAGATAAATAAAACATTACAATAGAGGAATATCATCCAATCATAACTAGAATAACAGCAAAACAAAATAGCATATCTATAGCAAAATATCATGAAATATATACAGTATCTATTTCAAAGGGTGTATTGTGGGAAAAGTTTATAAACCGAACATTAATGTACATTGATATTTCTTCCCGTAAAGTGTTATTATAACCCTTTTTGACATAGAGGTGGCACTAGGTCCCCAGAGGTTACTCCAAGTGATAAAGTAATTTAAAAAATATCTTACTAACTTCAGAGAGGTATATTATCACTTGGTTACAAGGGCATGATTTGTTGATTTTTTATACAAATATATTAAGAACTATATCTATCTGTATATCTATATCTACAACTACATATAGTTATATATATATATATATATGTACATACATATATACATACACACATATATATGAAGGAAAATAAGAACAGAAATTTGCATCAGTGGACAGAAGGACCACACTAAGTGAAATTATCTTTTGGAATATAGAATTTTGTGCTCTAAATCACTATTGATTAGAGAATGCATATTAAAATATCTCTGAGGTACCACATCACACCTATCAGACTGAATAATATGACAGAAAAGGAAGATTATAAATGTTGGAGAAGATGTGGGAAAAGTGGAACACCAATATATTGTTGATGAAGTTGTGAACTAATCCAACCATTGTGAAGAGTAATATGGAACTACGACCAAAGGCCTATAAAACTGTACATATCCTTTGATCCAGCAATATCATTACTCGGTCTGTATCCCAAAGAGATCACAAGAAAGGGCAAGGGATACACAAATATCTATAGCAGCTCTTTTTGCTGTGGCAAAGAACTGGAAATTAAGGAGATGTCAATCAGTTGGGGAATGGCTGAACAAGTTGTGGTACATGAATGTAATGGAATATCATTCTTCTATAAAGGATTATGAGCTGACAGATTTGAGAAAACACAGGAAAAACTTACATGAAATGATGCTAAGTGAAGTGAGCATAAGTGGCAGAACATTGTGAGCAGCAACAATGGCCTTGTGCAATGATTAACTATGACAGACTTAACTCTTCTCAGCAATATAATGAAAGTAGATGATTCTAAAAGTCTCATATTGGAAAATTCTATCCATATTCAAAGAAAGAACTATGGAGGCTGAATGCAGAACAAAACATGCTATCTTCACTATTTTTCTCATGGTTTTTCCCTTTTTTCTCATTTGTGTTTCACAACATAACTAATGTGGAAATGTGTTCAACATGACTGAACATGTATATTCTATATCAGATTACTTGCTGTCTTGTGAAGGGGAAAGGAAAAGGAGAAAGGGAGAAATATTCGGAACTCAAAATCTCACAAAAATGAATGCTGAAAACTATCTTTACATATAATTGGGAAAAATAAAACACTATTAAGTGCAAAAAATATAGAATTTTTAAAACATTTATCATTTATGCTATTTTGTTTTGCTGCCAGCCTAGTTATGATTGGATGATATTAGATACTGTAATATTGAGTTCCTTTTTGCTGCTTTGGAAATTTATAATCAGAAAGATGAATTCAATAGATTAATAAGTGGTAGAATGGAACTGAAATGCAGCATTTAGACCTCAAAATCCAGTGTCTTTTGCATACCATACCAGGTATCATGATGACAATACTCTATAAAGAAATATTCTGTACCATGGTGATGCATCGTATATTCTATTGTACTAGGATATTGTAATGATGGTCTTTAGAAAATTAGCTTGCTATTGGAATAGATATAACTTAGTTAAGTTTATCTTCTATTTATGTGTAAAGAACTGCATCTAATTTAATACATTCTTATTTCCACTTTTTCATATACATATGTGGTGAAAAGGGAAGTAGAGGGTACCACTTAGTGAATTCCGTTTCTCCTTTTATTTTGCACAAATTAAGAAAGACTTATGGTTTCAGGTGGTCTAATCAGCTTGAAGTCTGTCTTGGGGGAATAGCAAAAAGATGATGAGAGGAACAAGTTCAGCAAAAAGCCAGCTCTGTGTAGAATAAACATCTGTTTATTTTTTTTAAATCCTTAGCTTAAGACATCTTGAGAACCAATGTGGAAGTCATTTGAGAGCTAATCAAAGGAAGAGCATTTCAGTGGTGGGAAATTGGGAGCAGGGGGGTGACGGCAGGGTGAATTGAGAAGAAAAAAAGTGAAATTCAGTTTGGAAAAGTAACAACAAGCAGTCCCATCCTAACTCCAAAACAGCCTATTTAAATTAATATGTATAATAAGTCACAATAAAATTATTAGAAAAATAATTTTAAGATGACATGGTTGTAGAGTAGTAACTTATTATTTAGTGCTATTTCCATTCTGCATTGCTAATGAATTCAATCTAAAAAAGAAAGCAAACCAAATTACATCTGACAGAAATACCTACTCAAAGCCTTGATCAAGAAAATAACACAGACTGAAATGGTAAACATTTAAATTTCATATAATCTAAATTCAGTTGCTCTAACTTGGACCAGATATAATTGCATCTTGTCTAAGGAAGACTACAATGGAAAATCTTCTATTAAATCTATCCAGTAATGGAATGGGCAGTAGAAGAGTCATAAATTTATTGTCACTGGAGGTGTTGAATGAGAAGCTGGGTGGAAAACAATTTTTTTGATGAGATTCCTTTCATTAAGATGGATGTTGAACTAGATCATCTCTGGAATTTTTTCTACCTCTGAATATGTGTGAGTCTGAGAACAGAAACTGAGTCACTTATAGACATTAAAAAACACACAAAAAAACAAGCCTTGAGACATACTGAAGTGTTTTTGATCACGTGAGGCAGCTCAGTGTGACATGGTGAATAAAGTGCCAGACTTGATGTTAGGAAAATCCAATTTCAGATGTGACCTTAGCTACTTAAAAGTTGTGCGACCCTGAGCAAGTAAATTAACTTCTGTTTGATCCAGTTTCCTCAACTGTAAAATGAGGATAATACCACCTGCTTTCCAGTATTGTTGGAAAGATAAAATGAAACTGTATTTTGCAAACCTTACAGCTTGTTGTCATTGTCAGCAGTTGCAGTGGAGCAGCAGTAGCAGCAACAGTAAAATCATCATGTGAATTTGAATGAATATTGGAACATGAGCAAGTATTTAATTTTTTTTGTACTCAGTTTTCTCATCTATAAAATGAGGGGGCTGCATTTGACGACCTTAATTTCTTTTGTAGCTCTCAATTCATTATTCAGTGTTTGATTAATATGTGAAATCTAGCCTGCTTTGCCACTGATTTGCTTATGTGAAGTTGAGCAAGTCATTTAATCAATTGTATTGATGATGCATTTTTTGCTTTTAGTTAATGTAATTTTGCTTAATAGGAAGATCTTTTTCATCCATTAATAGGTTCATGTGACCTGCTTAAGTCACATGGAACAGGAAGAGGCAGAACTAGAGCAGAGCTTAGAAGAAGTTAGAGAGCAGTCAGAGCTGGGGACAGAGGCAAGCAGGCAGCTGACTTGGGTCAGATAAGGGTATTTTGCTTAGAGGAGCCTATTTGTGGGAAGGCCTGATAATGTGTATAGACTTCTTGGTTACTATAATCGATATTTTTGTTACTATGACAAATTTGACTTTTTGGTGTTAGGATTTGGTTTTCTGGTGTTTGAATAAAAGTTGGTTTTTTTTTGCCTTCTACATGAAGAGTCTATCATTCTTTGTGATTCAGAATTAGACTGACATATTCATAGTTGCTCTCTGTGCTTTGAATATTGCCTGGCGTGATATACCATCATTTGTTTCCTGATTTGTAAAAACAAAATAACCTCCCCCCCAATACCCACTAAACTTTAAAAAAAAATGCTCTCCAACATCATGTCCGAGAAGATATCAATAGAAATATTCAATTTGTGCCAAGACAAATACATATTTTCAAAGGATTCTATTCCTTATTGATTTAAAATATTTTTCTTTCAGACTAGCATGGTATAATATAAATAATACTGTCTCTAGTCCCTAGATCCAGAGACCTGAATTCAAATTCCCTTTCTAATGTTGACATCCTACCTATTGACTGGGTCCTACTACAAATTTGTGTGATCTAATCTCAACTGGACCCTCTTTGCAACAAGAAAACAGTTCTATAACCCCTGAATTAATTCACTATCCCAATGTCCTCTATAGGGATTCTAAACCTTCTTCTTGTTCTTTGAGTCCCATGGAACCCTTCTCCCTTCATCTCAGATGAAAACTTTCCTTCCTAATTAAAGTGGAAAAAAATAACCAATTCTCCAATAGTTCTTAAATTACTTCTCCTTGATCTGTTTTACAGGTCAATTATTTTGTCTGTGAAATACTTAATTTTCTTCTATTTTTTTCAGTCTTTTGACTTGTTAGTTTCTTGGAAGTCTCATGGAATCCTTAGCTTCCTATTGAAAAAACATCTAGTATTAAGGAATTATTTTCTTCAATATTTTTGTACATCTTTTGCCATTTGACTAATTCTGATTTTAAAGAGTTTTCTTCAGTATTTTTGTGCCTCTTTTATGAAGCTATCAATTTTCTTTTCATAATTGTCTTACAAAGTTCTTTTACCTTTTATCTATTTTCCCTTACTACCCTCATTCAATTTTAATGTGTTGTTTTGCTCTTTATCCCTTTCTTTTTACGTTGGCCTTGTGTTTAATCTGAATTTTTCTTTGAGGTTTTGTTTTTAAAGCACTGGTGCCTCTGAGTTTGTATCTTGTGCTTCCTTATCTCTATAATAGCATATTATGACCAAGTTGTTTTTTATTGTTTGCTGATCTTCCTGCTTACTTCTTGGTTTTGGACTTTATCCTATAATTGCATTGTGCTCACCTGTGGTTGTGAACTGAGTTGAGTTTTTATATTTTATATTTTATGTCTTTATATGTTCATAGATTCAATTGAAATTTATAGGTTTTTGGTGCTTCCAATGTGATCCAGAGCGACTTCTAGTCAATGCGCTTATTGTCAGTTTTTCATTCTCAAGCAGACAGAATGCCTGTTTCCTCTTGACTCTGGCCACTCCTTGCCTATCTGAAATTGTAAATTAGAACTGTGTAAAGGGTGATTGACCTGCCAAATGATACTCTATCTTGCTCCTAGGGCTAGTAAATGGGCACTGCGATATCTCTAATTAGGTGTTCAGTATCCTTCCCATACCTGAATGATAATGTACACCTAATGCTGCCACTTCACAGTTCACAGCTACTGCCACTTCTGCAGTGTTTTCCCTGCCTTATGGCTAGCCCCCCACAACCAGTGTCTACAAACCTTTCTTTCTATTTTCCTAAGCCACTCTGGGTTGAAAAAATACTCATTTTAACTTTTCTTTGGATTTCACACTCAGAATTCATTTTGTATGTATTTTCTGTGATCATTTTGCAGGAGAGGTTGACCCAGAAGGTTTGGCAGTTGTGATTATTCACTATACTGTCTTGAGGCTGCCTCAGGAAACATTTTTTGAATATTTACATAGGAATTCTAAAATTTCCTCTCTCCAGTCTTGTGGAGTTAGTGGGATGTAGAAAATTATTTTTTCTACATTATACCCACCTAAATAAAAATTTGTTGTGTTTTAATAGGTCAAAAAGAGACTGGGCAGGAAAAGAGACTGATAATTATTAACTATGTTTATGACTTAGATGTCTCAGGTAAATTTTTCATAATATCACAAAGGATACTGTCCAAATACATAAAAATAATCTATTGTTGGGAGATGATTCCTGGTGACATAGAAATTGTCACACATGGCTTTCTGAATTGTCACTAAAACCTTATAAACAAATCCTCTATTTCATAAAATGCAACAGGGTTTAGGAAAAAACACGTTGTGCCAAGACAATATCTGGCTTTATGACATTCCTCCACCTCTATTTATCACTTTGGCTTTGGCAATTCTCCTTGAATTTTTTAAAATTTTGAAAACAGATTTTCTAGATACTTTTAAAATAGAATCAGAACTTGATTTTATTAAATTATAAAAATTTTTGCAATATAGATTCATGATATGATGATGATTAATAAAGTAATAAGTATGATGATAAATGAATAAATATGCCACTTAATGTTCAACAGAGAATACATCCTATATTATTTTTCAATAGATTGTACCATTCTGAAACTATAAAATTTCAATATTAATGTGCAAAAATGTTATTAATGCAGTATCAATCTGCTATTTCCAAATCTCTGCTAATAAAATATCTTTAAATAATGTGACATTTAAAAAAGATTATAAACATTTTGATTTGAGGAAAATGTCTTTTTATTTTAACTTGTACTTTGTTTTATAACCAAGGCCATGGAGCTTATTCTATCGGTAGTGCAGGGGACTCTCATTTTGTATGCCTCTGAAATCATTCTTGGATGCAGGATGATTTGCAGCATGCATCTTAGTATTGTGCTAAGAGCTGGTGATACAAATCAAAGAAGGAAAGACCTTTATCCCCAAGTAATTCACTTATTCAGAAATTCAAGTATTTGTGAAGAGGGCAATGTATCACCATTTATGTATAAAGCAAAATTGGTGGTAGTCTCAGCAAAGGCACTAAGAATAAGAAAGGCAAGTAAAGGATTCATGGGACTTGAAATGATAACTGAAGGAAGCTGTAATGTTCCTATCTCTTCTCCAAATTCTTCTCTTCTCCCTGCTAAACAACCCCAGTTTCTTCATGTCATCTATATATGGCATGGACAGGAAGATCTTTCACCATTGTTGTTTCTTCTGGGTTCACCCTAGAACATGTCATTTGAGTTTTAACATAACACTTCAGATGCATAAAGGGATAGAAAAAGAAAAAAAACATAATACAAGAAAGTAAGAGAGAAATGAATAGTTGAGGATGAAGGAAATTATGTTATTTAGCCTGAATAAAAAGTTATCCATTATAGCATCTTCAAATTTTAGAATGGATGTCTTTTAGAAGAAGGATTTATAGTCTATTTACTTTAATTAAGAAGAATTAGTGGATGAAAACCATATGGGAAGTCTTTATTTTTTACTCAATAGAAGAAAAATCATTCTAACTCTAATAATGAGATCTATTCAGTAATGAAATGGGCAGCCTTTGGGTTAATGATTTTGCTCTTACTGGAATATTCACCTGATGGTAGACACATCAGCAGGATTGTTGAAAGCTTTGCAACTTGGTCTGGAACCTTAGAACAGATGATCTCCACAGTATTAACATTGTATGTTTTAGCAGAGAACATAAAAGAGATTGGCTAAGGCATAAGTAACCTAATTACAGCAAATATGCATTTATTACTGACAGGAAGAAAAATGATTTAAAAATGGCACTGAAAAGCAATATAACAAATAAAATCAGACAGTAAAATAGAAGATTAAAATCTGTTGAAAAGAAAAAAAATCTGATGACAGGCATGAAGATTCAAAGAGAAAAGAAGTTATATGAAACAGAATATAATGGTGGATTTGAGGAAAGAGAAATTATGAATCATGGAAGATGAAAATAATCAATCATTCCGTTAATGGCAGAGAACAGAAGTAATATCAAAGATGGAAAACACAGAAACAGGACAGTTTGGCAAAAGACATGAGTAATGATGACAAATGATAGATAAAGTAATAAAATGAAAAGATGATGGTTTTAAAAATAGCAGCTTTCACTTTTCTATTGTTTTTGAGCTGTTGTTTGTAATTGTGAAAATACACTTTAAAAGTGTTACTGAATTACAGCCTCTCAAGGAGTGAGACAATATGTCATTTGTCTTCAAATAAATGACTTGTCTATAAAGGATGATATTTGTATCACTAAGCAGAGTACGTTGAATGCAGTAGACAGTTAATAAATGTTAAAATATATGAATGATTCTGATTCAGATATCTAAGAAATGGGGAAAAAACCCCACTGAATTTAGGGTCAGACCATCTGGGTTTTAATCTCAACTTTACACCTTATTTGTCATGTAAACATTTTCAAATCATCTATCTCAGTCCAAGTAACTTAATTTACAAAATGTGGGTGACAATACTTGCTAGGTCATAGTTATTGGTTGCTTATATCCAAACAGGAACTTTTGCTGCTGTTAAAATGCTAGTTCAGCTTCTATTATACACATTATTAAAACCATCTTATTTGTTGTTTTACACTGGACTAACTTAGGCTTTCCAAAGTCACATTAAACTAGGGAATATGAAACCATGAGCATGTTTTGCTAACACTATATCTATCTGCTTAGCTTTTACACTCCCAGCCTTTCTTCCAGATATATTGGGATGAGTGCATTCTATGCATTTCCCATCATGCCCTTAAGGACAGTGGAGGAAGGGTACCTATTCAGTGACATTTGCCTTAAATTCTTGCTTTCATAGCAAAGATCCTTGTCTCTTTAACAAAATGTAAATACTGACACTGCGCAATTTATAGAAACATTTACCAAACATGTTGATACATTCTTCATCTTATAGCCATAATATATGTTTTGAAGCTTATGTAAAGATATGCATAGAAGTTTGACTTGAAGAGGAATTTTATAGCTGAACTTATGTTACGAAATTTCATGAAGTAGAGGAAGTATAATTCCTCTGTTTCCCTCAGTCATCCTAGGAAGATAAATAGCTTGCATTCGCAAGACTTCAAAATATAGGACTATGCTGCTTGGGGATGATGAGGTAACATAAAGTAAAATATATAAAAAGTTTCTATTTAAAGTATTTTTTGTGGTAGTACAGTAACTACAAGAAAGTATAGATAATCTGTATTTTGCAATAAGGAGCATATCCTCAGTGTAATAAGGGATATAATGAACTATTAGAAATTCTTAGGTTAAGGCTACAATCTCAGAGATTATACTACTTACAGAATCATTTTATATGAATCATCTTCCTTTGCTCTACATGTAATGTGGGAATAAAATCATTGCTAAATTAGTGATTTTTATTGATACACCTCTCCTCTCCCAATGATGATATATTAATCAGGAAAAAAAAGTAGTTGTGATTAGACTCTGATTAATTCTGGTGGTAAAATTCTCAGTGGTACAATTATCCATCAATCAATCAGCAAACATTTATTAGGTGCCTATAGAAGAATGGATTAATACACATTTTTCGGGAACAATGACAGAATTTAATTTATCATAGCTCCAGAAATGGTAAGAGTGGAGAATTTGGGGGGAAATAAAGAGTATGTATGAAATGAAACCGTAAATCGAGGTAATAGTTGTTTTTTTTTCACTAAAATCTCCCCCTTCCAAGAAACAAAACAAAATCTAAATTCACAAATGTAAGCCAAAATTTGAGCACATGCAATAGTTGTATGACATATAGGCAACCATCATACCATTTATGGCGGTAGCCCTTAATTATATATATTTATTAAATATTAGTTGCCTGTTCTTAAATTTTAAGCTGACCAGTTCCAAAGTGAATTTCTTACCTGTAAGTCTAGAAACAACCTTGCAAGTCAAGTATTCTTTTAGGTCTTTGAAAAGTGGATTAAACATCTTTGGTTTCCCTTGATGCTGCAACCCTGGAATGACCTGAATTCACTCGTGTCTTCAGAAAGTGAAAAGTAAAAAGAGGCATAAAAAGGACAGGTAGTAAAATTAATGGTGTAGATGAATGAAAAGTAATATAGAATATAGTAATATAGAATGAAGAGTAGACATAAAATGCATCTAGAAATATATATCATGACGCATTGTATTTTTGAATCCTTGTAGAAAAAAATAGTTTATATGGTGGAGTTGTGAGATGATCTAACCATTAAGGTAAGCAATTTGAAACTATGTCCAAAGAACAACCAAACTGTATATAGTGTTTGATTCAGCAATACCACTACTAAGTCTGTATCTTGAAGAGATGATAAAAAAGACTAAACGACCTACATGCACAAACAATATTTAGAGCATGTCTTTTTTGGTGGCAAAGGATTGGAAATTGAGGAGATGCCCATCAACTGGGGAATAGTCAAACAAATATTGGTATATGAATATAATGGAATACTATTGTGCAATAAAAAATAATGAGGAGACTGAAGAAAATCCTAGAAAGATTTGTATCTACTGATGCAAAGTGAAATGAGAATAACCAGGAAAACTATTTATACAGTAAAAACAACATTGTATAAGGATCAGTTAAGATCGACTTAGCTTGTCTCAGCTATGCAGTTATCCAAGACAATTAATTACAAAAGGACTCATGATGGAAAATGCTATCCACATCCAGAGAAAGAATGTTAGTTTTCTGAAACACGTCTCTGAATGCAGATTGAATCATAATATTTTCACTTTATTTTTTTTCATTTTTTTTTCTTTTGGGTCTGTTTCTTCTTTCACAACATAACTAATATGGAGATATGTTTTACATGTTTGCATATATATAACATATTAAAATAGAGGAGGAGAGTGAGGGAGAGAAGGAGAAAAATTGGAACTCAAAATGTTATAAAGAAGAATGTTAAAAACTGTCTTTACATGTGTCTGGAAAATAAAATACAATTAAATATCCTTTATGATAATATTTTTGTTGTTGGAGACAGTCATGGTGGGGGCTAAAGGGTCTAGTTAAGAAAGAGGGGGAAAGTGTATTGCTCTGAAGTCAAAGAACTTGGATTGCAAGCTTGACTCTCATAATGTGTCTGTGGTTTGGGCAATATACAACTTCCTTGGGCCTTAGTTTCCTCATCTGTAAAATATGGGGCTGAATTAGAAAGCTTCAGTGGTCCCATGTAGCTCCAGAACTATGGTACTATTAGAACCAATAGGTGTCAATGTTTTTACATCTATTCTTCTATGTATATATGAATATATAAAAATATATAATATACAAAAATATATATAATATACACATTCATAAATGTACATATGAACATATTCATGTACATATACATATATTACTTATAATCTCAGAAGATACCACATTCATGTTACAATTCAAACTTCCTTAATGATATAGAGGTATCCTTACTCTGGGGTAATGTACTCATGCTGCCTGCTACTTTTAACTCCTAAGACCTGACTAGAGTTCTTCCCATTTATAGGAAAGTCACCATAGCACTATTAACTCTTAAACACAAAAAACTTATTAATTAACACAACTAAAACCATAATAACCATTTTTTCACAACTTATAAAAGACCAGAACAGAAATAATAATAAAAACACTATGTCACACTGTCCTACCAATGTGTATAATATCTGGGGCAAGTGTGTGTTTGGAATAGACTGTGATTTAAAGAAACCTAACAGGAGAGCACATAAATATGGATATCCTTGTGCCTGGGACAGTGTATTAGGAATGCATTTTTGCTTATTGTTAGCATAATTTTGCATTTTAATGGGAAGATGTTCCCCACACATTAATGGGCCTACCCATTAAGGGGGAGTTTGATAAGGGAAGATTTGTAGAAAGGCCCACACCTTTTGTTAATTGTCTATTGAGGCACTGGTTCTCAAGGGTTGTGATGTCCCCTGGCTCTATAAAGAATCTGAGGTGAGGTTTAACTTTGGGGCTTACTGATGGGAAGTGTTTGGCCAGAGAAGACTCCAGGCAGTCACTAAGCAATCCCCTGGCTTTGAAAACTCAAGTGTTGGTGCTTCTCTCTCTGGTAACCATGGTCAGACAATGACTATACCAAATCTTTCTATCCAACTGAAAGACTCCCAATAGAACTGACCCTCTCAGCTGAGGGTGATCCCTTCTACTTCAGTCCTCCCCTTAAAATGAGGCTATGAATATACACCCCCTCTTCTTTCTTCTTCTTCATTTAACATCACGGAGATCTTTCCCTCCCCATCTTCTCATACATCCTTACATTACAAAAACATGACCCTTTTCCTCATGAAGGGAAATCTCTCTCCATTCACCCTTAACCTCATGCTATCCTATTTTCTCCAGAAGATTGCCACTTCTATTATTACCATTTTCTCATATCTTCATTTTATACTCATCTACTAGCTATTTCCATACTGACTGAAAACATACCAAATCTCTCTCTTCTAGTATAAACAAGATAAATGCTCCCTCAAACATCATCAACAACAGTCTTACTTTACAGGTACTATATTTCTCCTTTCCTTTGTGAGATGGAATTTGATTGGAATAGCTTTTTTACAGAGTTATCATTGACTTCCTAATTGTCTAAACTAATGACCTTTTCTCAGTCCATATTCTTCTTGACCTTTCTTTAGTTTTTGATACTCTCTATTACCTTTTTTCACTAGATACTTTTCTTGTTTACTTTTTATGACAAGGATCTCCCCTGGTCCTCCTTTCTCTCTTTGATTATTCCTTCTCTGTCTGCTTTCTTGGGTCTTCCCCCAAGACATACCCACTTACCTGACTATCTACCAAAAAATAGATACATGACTGTGTTCTATTTCACTTGAAGATCTTATCTGATCCCATGGATTCAATTATAGTTTCCATGCACATGATTCTCACATTTATTTATCTAGCCCCAACCTCCCCTTTGACCTCTAGCTTTACATCTTGAACTTCATATTGGACACCTCAAAATAGATGTCTCCAAGATATTCCCAACTCACTAAGTCAAAACTTATTTTTTTCCCCCAAGTCCTCCCCTCTCTCAGAATATAGGTAAATATAAGTACAAAATAAACAAAAAAGAAGTTAAAGAAATTAGTAGAATTTTAGAAAAGTTAGCTATAATAAGCCTCTGGAGAAAATTGAATGCAAATAGAAAGGAGTATACTTGTTTTTCATAGCAGGACATGGTCCCCTTCACAAAATTTGACCACATAGTAGGTTATAAAACAACCAAATGAAGCAAAGTGAAAATATTAAATACATTCATTTAAGACTATAATGCAATAAATGTTATATTGGTAAATGTCCATGGAAGCATATATTTAAAATCAACTGGAATTCAAACTAATTGGAAACTAAACTAATGTTTGAGTGGTGCAAAAAACAAATCATGGAAACAATAATTTCATTGAAGGCAATGACAACAATGACTCAACATGCCAAACATCTGTGGGATGGAGAAAAAAGTAGTATGCAGAAGAAATTTTTATCTTTAAATATTTACATCAATGAAATAGAGAAAGAACCGATCAATGAAATGGTCATGCAAGTAAAAAAAAACTAGAAAAAGAACAAGTTAAAATCTCCAATTAGACACCACATTGGAAATCTTGAAAACAAAAGGAGAAATTAATAAAATTAAAAGCAAGAAAATTATTGAAGCAAAAAAAAAAATAAAACTAGGAGTTTGAAGACCAAAGGATCTAGAATATTAAGGGAATCAATGAAAAAATATGAAGGAAGGTGACATAACATTACTGGATCTCAAAATGTATTATAAAGTAGTCATCATCAAAACAATCTGGTGCTGTCTAAGAAATAGATTGGTGGATCAGAGTAATAGATTAGGTATATAATATAGAATAAGAAACAATCATAATATTACAGTGTTCGACAAAGTCAAATACATGATTTTAGGACAGGAAATCACTATTTGAGGAGAATTGCTGCAGAAATTGGAAAACAATTTGGTAGAAACTAAGTGTAGAAAAATGTTTCACAGTATATACTCAATAATGCCAAAATGGGTACATGATTTAGATATAATGACTGATATCATAAGTAAATTAGGAAAGAATAGAACATCTTACCTGTAAGATTTATGAATAAGGGAAGAATTTATAAACAAAGAAGAGGTGCTGAGCATTATGGGATGCAAAATATACCCTTTTTATGACATTAAGTTAAAAAGATTTTGTACAAATAAAACTAGTGCAGTCAAGATTAAATGAGAAAAAGGAAACTGGGAAAGAATTTTATAGTAAGTTTCTCTGACACCTCATTTATTAAAAATGTATGGAAAAATGAGCCAAATTTCTAAAAATAACAGTCATTCCCCAACTGACAAATTTTCGAAGAATATGAACAGGTACTTTTCAGATGAAGACATCAAAGCTATCTACAGTCATATGAAAAAGTGCTCTAAATCATTGTTAATAAGAGAAATTCAAATGAAAACAACTCTGAGGCATCATCTCACAACTATCAGATGGGCTAACATTACAAAAAAGGAAAATGAAAAATTTTAGAGGGGATATGGGAAAATTTGGATACTAATGCACTGTTGCTGGAACTTATTTAACCATTCTGAAGTACAATATGGAACTCTACCCAAAGAAGTAAAAAATGTTTACCTACTCTTTGACCCAGCAATACTATTACTAGATATGTGCCTCATTGAAATCAAAGAAAATGGAAAAACATCAACATGTACAAAATATTTTTTAGAGAATCCATTCAGTGGCAGGAAAGAATTGGAAATTTATATGATGTTCAACAATTGGGGAATGGCTGAACAAATTTAGTATATTATTGTGATGGAACAGTCATGTGCTATACAAAAGATCAAGTATGGTGTTTGCAGGAAAATAGGAAAGACTTATTGGAACTGATGCAGAGTGAAGTGAGCTGAAGCAGGAGGATAGTAACACACAGTAACATGAGTATTGTATAATGATACACTGTGAATGACTTAGCTATTTTCAGTAATGCAATGTTCCAAAAAGATTCTGAAGGACTTATGAAGATAAAATCTATTCACCTTCAGAGAAAGAACTAATGGACTCTAAATGCAAGACTACCTGTAAGCCAGACATCAAGGTAACAGCAATAACAGCAAAGTTAGGCTTTCTCTAAGGAGTGAGGGGCTGTAATTGCCATTTAAATTTCTGTTACAAGGAAATCAGGATAATTGCCACATAATCTGTGCCCCCAAGTAATAGAGAGATTCTAACAGTGTGGGAATTGGAATCTCTAAACTAGAAAGAAAACTTCATAATCCAGAACATAATTTTCCCACCGTACACAAGAAAAGAGCAGACATCAATAGTATCAAGCAAATAATTTCACTTATAACATAAAGCCTAATTCAAAACCATTGCTTCTTAATGAATAAGCAAACAGTGAGGGGAAGGGAGTGGAATAGATGTAGTTCTATTACTGCACATTTCCCACAATATGTTTGCCTTATCTGCAGCTGAAATCATGTGTTGTGAGGGGATACATAGCAGTTTTATACTTCTCTGGCAGTTTCCATTGTATTATATCATTTTCCTATTCCTGGGAAACTGACCTCACTACTATAGATATTAAAACAGGACCCTGCTTTCTTCTAGCTATGTGTGACTGTTCCCAAGCAGAATAGCAGTAACAACCAGTACTATAAATTTTACTTTTCTATCCACTTTGTCATCTCTTTTGAAGTCACTATTGATACCTAAAACTACATTTCCAAGGTAATTGTGAATTTCATCCTTGAATTCTGGATCTGCCTACCTAGAGTATACTAGGTGCTACACTATCGTATATGAACTATTTCAAATTCTGTTAATTCTGAGTTTTTTGATTTTATACAATGAATACAAAAATATATGCAGTCTTCCTCCTGGATCCACTTCTGGTTCTGCACCTTGCTGCCATGACTCAAGTGCCTTCTCACCTTGCTTCTGTGGTCTCTAACCCTGGAAAAATTTCTTTACTTCTAACTCCCCCCTTCTCCTAAAACCAACATTTTGAGGAAGGAAGAAGTCAGCCATCCTTCATTCTTTTCCTTTTTCTACTTCTGATTCTCCAGAATTTACCTCCATGAGTGCCAAAGTGATATTTGTTCACAGCCTTCAGATCTCTTTCATGTGTGGTCTTCCTATATTAGAATATAAACTCTTTGAGGGCAGGAATTGTCATTCATTTTGCCTGAATTTGTATCCCACACTGTATCCATAGTCGTTAGCATTGTGCCTAACACAAGTTTAGTTCTTAATAAATGCTTGTGGATTTGACATGACATGGTACGATGTGTCTAAAGGGAAATAAATAAAAGTTTCTTCTAGTGTATGCATTATGTCTCCAACACACTTATAAAAGTGTTATTCCTCTGCATTCATTATCCTGATTAGAACATTTTGTCTTATTTAGGGTGAAATAGGGTTATATAGATGAACATTTTTTCATACTGATTATAACAATTAGGCTGCATAATTGGTTCATGAAAAGATCGATTTGATTTTTCATTCTTTAATTATACATAAAAACACACTTGAATATTAGCCCTCTTTAAACTTAAATAAAAAGAGGAATGAAAAAAAATTCTTCGTATATAGAGAACTATGCTTTCAAATTAGTTTTTTCAAACACTGCCATGAATTAATGGCGCTACCAAAATGAAGAACAAAGAATCTTCAAGACCAAAAATAGATGCCTAGATTACAGAAAGTATCTGTTCATCCTCTAACACATTATCATTTTCTTCAATCTCTAAAATATTTGTTAAAATCACATATGCTTGGTGGTATATTGTTACATGTATTAGACTCTATCCTTGTCTGTAAGTCAAAACTTGTGCTTACCCTTACTTATTTTTCTGATTCCACATCCATTCTTTTAAACATACTCCTATTTACAATTCCATGAATTTAATCTATTTTAGTAATTCTTTTTTTTCTTATAATGGTGCAAGTCAGTGTTTTCCAAATCATACTATATTTTATTACAAATATATTACAATAAAATAATTAAAACTTTCCTACAGACTATTCTGGCTACTCAGTGGGACATTTTAGGGAAGATATGAGATAGAGATAAAGAATACTAATCACACCATTTATAGGCTAAAACTGAAAGCTGGGAAATTCTGGTGTAAACCTCTTCATCACCCCCTCCCCTTTTCAAATGCTCATTGATAAAGTATTATACCAATTGTTTCGTTCATACGGGATTCCCACAGTATTATTCAGTTTCTATAATGAGTAAATATCAATACTTACAGAGGATTTTTTCCATAGAGACCAAAGCCAGGATGAAAAATAATTGACAGGAGTCAACAATACACATTGTTAACATTTCAGTTTTATCATTTTGAGCCTGCAGTCACTTCTAATGGGGATTTTTGTTACCTAGGTTTGTTCTTTTTTATTTGTTTATATTATGTTATCCAGCATCTCTTTGAACTTCAGAATGCATTTTGCCAAGCGTTATTTTCCTAAGATGAACTAAGCAGCATGTACATGATTCATAATAAGATATGACATACTAAAAATACCAAATACAATTAGGATGCAGTACATATAACAATGTGACTATATACCACCCAATAATTTGCAAAGAGTTTATTGTTTCCTAGCAACATACAGTGACATTAATAATCCACATTGTGATACAAGAATAATAATTTTAAACTCAAAGTATGACAACTAAAATCATATCTGGGTATGATTGATGTTTACAGTCAGTCAGTTCATCATTGTGAAGTCGGCTCCATTATCTACCTGAGCTATTCTATAGCTTTCTTCCCATATAAAATGTGACTGTGTCCTATGAAATGCATACAGGACTTTCCATTTCAATAGTGTGTCAAAACTAAAATAAATATGGTATACAACTTGTTCTCCTTGTACTGGAATTTAATATTGTAAGTTACTGTCTAGATCAGCATAAAAAATACTCATAGGAGAGAGGGGTATAGAAACTTGAACTTGTCTAGTATACAAAAAATTTAAGAGAAAAGTGAGATCCTGTGAGAGTACTTGACCTTTATGAAATCTCTCTTGAGATTTTACAGCATTTCTCAGCCCCCCAAATCAATTCCCTGGAGAAGTGTTAGTTGAAATAATATAGATTTCAGAACTATAAGGTACTCCCAATATTGCATTGTTATTATGGAATTCTATTTTTGCCTACTTTTTTAAAGTAACTGAGCCATTGTGATTGAGGATAAAAAGTTATAAATGATTTTAGCTTTGTTTTGTGTTGACAGTTATTGAGGTGAGATCAATCAACCAGCAAGTATTTATTGAGCACCTCATGAGCTCACTGTGTGAACTGCCATGCAAGATTAAAAACTAGTATGTAAGATATCATTCCTGAATCATCAGAATTGTATATTGTATTTTATATTATGAGGAATGAGAAAAAAATCTCTAAAGAATTAAAGTTGTCTAAAGAGCACATGATCAATGGAAATAGGCTCCAACTAGTTACTGCTGCAGAGCAAAGAAAGGAAAAGATGTCACAGATGTTACCAGAGAAGGTAAGTAATCCAGAAAGCAAGAATGAAGGATAACATGTATGTTTCCATGTTAGAGTTGTCATCTGCTTAATGTCAATAAAACTTAAGGAAGAGCCCCCTCATGGAGGATTTTTTAAAAGGAGTGAATAAGAATCAGATAATGTGAGAAGGTATAAATTGATTAACAGCTTACTGATGGACCAAGTATGCACATTAAAGAGCAAATGAAACCACTAATATATAAAAGTAATAGAAATAAGTTATTCAGAGATTTACAATAGTGATAAGAATAAATATCATTTAAATAGTACTATAAGGCTTGTAAGGTTCTCAACATACATTTTCTCATTTGATCCTTATAGTAATCCCTGAGTTAGGTGTTATTGCCCCTCTTTGAGAGATGAGGAAACTGAGACTGAGAGTAGTTAAGTAATTTGCCCAGGATAACAGAGGATTTGAATTCAAGTCTTCTAAGACATCATTCTCACTCACTGAGACGCTTCTCTGCCTAATGTCCTTATTTCATCCTAATTTGTTCATACGTAAAATGATGGACAGGGACAAGATGATTTCTAAGATTCCTGTCTTGTCAAATATATATTGTATTATATTCTACAGTGTAGTCATAGATAGTAGAGATCAATGCATTTTGGAGTGATCAGTGAAAATTTCAATGGTGAAGTAAAATTTCTCCAGGTCTTGAAAGATGGGTAGAATTTACAATAGTCAGAAAAAGTACAATTGTTTCATAAGTAAAGAACAACGTAAATGATAAAATATTAGAGCACAAGATTTAAAGTACTAAATTTACAATAATAACTTCCATTTAAAAGTATTTCTATTGTGATTTACTAACATTTAAAAATGTATTATGCTCATTTAGAGAAGTATCAGATGAGTATGGTATAGTGGATGGAGCATTGGGAGCCAGGAAGATCTGTGTTCAAATATTACCTTTGCAATTTATTCACATAATTCAGAAAATCACTTAATCTCACTGGCTTTGGTTTCCTCATTTTCAGAAAGAAAAGGTCAGAATGGATAGCTCTGAAAATCCCTTCTGCCATGAAATAGATGATTCTATGAACTTTTTAGTAGTAAGATATATCATTAATTATTGGGGATAGCATTCATTTTTAATAACTATCTGCCGTTTACCCATTTGAGAGGAAGAAAAGTTCTCCCTCTCTCTCTTTCTCTCTCTCTCTCTGTATATATGAGTGAAAAAAATTGATCCATGTTGAAAAGTTTTACCATTTCTATTAATTTTAGCATGATTGATTATTTAGATGTTGACAAACACAAAAAACTCATTTTTAGTGTGGGAATATTTGACATAGATCTGTTTCTTCTAGTAAGACATGAATATTGGAGGAAAAGACAAGATGGAAAAGAGAAACCATGAAGTTGCCTGAACTCTCCCCAATTTTCCTCAGAAACAATGCTAAACCAAGTCTCTAAATGAACTCTGGAGCAATGAAACTATCTAGCTAAATTTAGTATAATTTTTCAGAGTGGGAAATGGACATTCAATGAAAGAAGAGGCTTTCAGTCATTCCTGATGAAAAAGCAAGACAAAACAGCAGAACAGAAAATTAGATCTTCAAATACAAGACTCAAGAGAAACATAAAGGTAAAAAAGAAAGAGGGAATAAAGTCCATGTTATTCAATAAGGTTAAACTGTTTACACCCCATACACAGGAAGATTTTACTTGTAAATCTTAAGAACTATTATCTTTATTAGGGCAGTTGGAATGGTTGTACATAGACAGATGGCATGGGTATAAGTTTACTTTGATGTGATGATACAAAAATAATTAAGGGGTGATGAAAAGGATTACATTGGGCGAAGAGGAAAGGGGAAGGCAGAATAAGATAAAATTGTATCACATGAAGAGGCACAAAAGAGTTATTATAGTAGAGAGAAAGAAGGGAGAGGAAATGAGCATTACTTGAATGCTCTCATCAGATTTGACTCAAAGGAGTAGCATACACATTCATTTGGATACAGAAATCTATCTTACCATATAGGGAAGTAGCAGGGGAAAGTGGGAGTGAGGGTGTTGATAGAAGGGAGGGCAGATAGAGAGAGGAGGTGATCAGAAGCAAAACACTGGTGAGGGAGAGAAAGGGAAAAAAAGAAAAATAAAATGGGAGAAAATAGGATGGAGAGAAAGACACAGTTAGTAATTATAACTGTTAATGTGAATTTGATGAACTCCCCCATAAAATGGAATCAGACAGCAGAGTGGATTAAAAACTAGAATCCAAGAATATGTTTGTTTTTGCTGCTGCTGCTGCTGTTGTTATTGCTGTTACAAGAAACACATTTGAAGCATAAAGATACACACAGAGTAAATGTAAAAGATTGGAGCAGAAGATAATATGCTTCAGCTGCAGTAAAAAGAAAGTAAGACAGAAAGAAAGAAACAGAAACAGAAAGAAAGAAAAAGCAGGGGTAGAAATCATCATCTCAGACAGAGCAAAATCAAACATAGATCTAATTACAAGAGAAAACTATATTTTTGCTGAAAGGAACCATGGACAATGAAGTAATCTCAATACTAAATATATATACACTAAGTGGTATAGCATCCAAATTATTAGAGAAGTTAAGTGCATTATGGGAAGAAATAGACATCAAAATTACATTAGTGGGGAACCTCAACCTCCCCTTTTCAAAAGTAGAGAAATCTGACTATCAAATAAATAAGACAGAAGTTAAGAAGGTGAATAAAACATTAGAAAAGTTATATATGATGGACCTCTGAAGAAAACTTAATGGGGAGAGCAGTCCCTGGGATGTACAAAAAAGACCATGTTAGGAAATAAAATCCTCACAATACAATGCAAGAGGCAGAGATAATAAATGCATCCTTTTCAGATTATGATACAATAAAAATTTCATGTAACGAAGGGCCATGGAAAGATAGACTACAATTAATTAGAAATGAAATAATCTAATCCTAAAGATTTAGTGAGTCAAACAACAAATCATAGAAATAATCAAAAATTTCATTAAAGAGAACACTAATAATGAAACAGCCTAACAAAGCTTGTAGGATGCAGCCAAAGTAGTCCTTATGGGACATTATATATTGTTAAATGCTTACATGAATAAAATAGAGAAAGAAGAGATCGACAAATTGGACATGCAACTAAAAAAGCCAGAAAAAGAATAAATTAAAAATCCTTAACTAAATACCAAATTGGAAATTTTGAAAAATCAAAAGAGAGATTAATAAAATCAAGATAAAGAAAACTATTGAACTAATGAATAAAACTAAGAGTTGGTTTCATGTAAAACCATTAAGACAGACAAAACTTTGGTTAATTTGATTTTTTAAAAAAAAGAAGAAAGCTAAATTACCAGTATCAAAAATGAAAAAAAAATTGATTTCACAACCAAAGAAGAAGACATTTAAAAAATTAATTAGGAGATATTTTGCCCAACTATATGCCAATAAATCTGATCAACTCAGTGAAATGGATGAATATGAATTGCCCAGATGAAGGAAAGAAGAAATAAAATACTTATACCCACTTCAGAAGAAGAAAATGACCAAGCCATCATTGAGCTCCCAAAGATAAAATCACCAGGGCTTGGTGAATTTACAAATGAATTCTACCAGACGTTTAAAAAACAATTCCAATACTATATAAACTATATGGAAAAATGGATGGAGTCCTACCAATTTATTTGTTTTTATTATACAAATATGGTATTGATATTTAAATGAGGAAGAACTTAAAAAAATGAGAAAGAAAATTATAGACTAATCTCCCTAATGAATATAGATGCAAAAATTTAAATAAAATATTATCAAATAGATTACAACAATTAATCATAAGTAAAATACACCAAGTGAGATTTAAACCAGGAATGCAGGGCTCTTCAATATTAGGAAAAGTATCATCACATTTGACCACATCAGTAACAAAACTAATAGAAACCATATGATTACCTTAATAGAAGCAGAAAAAACTTTTGCCAAAATACAACTCCCATTACTATTAAAAACACTAGAGAGCATAGAAGTACATGGAGTCTTCCTTAAAATGTTAAATAACATCTATCTAAAACCATTAGCAAATATTAATTGTTATGGGGACAAGCTAGAAGCATTTCTAATAAAATCAGGGATAAAACAAGTATATCCATTATCAACTATTCTGGAGAGCAATTTGGAACTATTCCCAAAGGTCAATAAATCTCTCCATATCTTTTGACCCAGCAATAATACTACTAGGTCTGTATCCCAAAGAGATGATGTGTGTGTTTGTCTTTCATTGCTGAAGACCATGCCATCAGAGAAATAATGACATGACTTCCACTTGACTTTGTTTTGAGTGAGGAAGGGCTGTGCAGGTCACCAGCCTCACTTCTCCTCTAGAGTCATCTGAATCCAGTGACCAGATGTTTCATCAGAATGACTGGAGATGACCCAGGATGAGGCAATTGGAGTTAAGTGACTTGCCTAAGGTCACACAGCTATTAAATGTCAAGTGTCTGAGGTGAGATTTGAACTCAGGTCCTCCTGACTCCTGAACTGGTGCTCTATTCACTGCACCACCTAGCTGCCCCCCCAAAGAGATGATAAAAAATGGAAAAGGATCCACATGTACAGAAATATTTAGAGCAGCACTTTTTACTGTGGCTAAGAATTAGACATTGAGGGGATGCTTATCGACTAGGTAATGACTAAACAAGTTGTAGTATATGAGTATATTGGAATACTATTGGTCCATAAGAAATGATGAGAGAGCAGATTTCAGAAATTCTGGGAAGACTCACATGGACTGATGCTGAGTGTAATGAGCACAACCAGGAGAACATTGTATGTGATAACAGCAATATGGTGGGATGATCAACTTTGACAGACTTAGCTCTTCTCAGCAATACAATTCCAAAAGACTCATGATGAAAAAATGATATCCACATCCAGAGGAAGAACTATGGAATCTGAATATAAATTGAAGCATATCATCTTCTCTTATGTCATTTCTTTCTTATGCTTTTTTCCCTTTTTTCTGATTCTTCTTTATCAACATGACTAATATGGAAATACGTTTAATATGATTGTGCACATTTGGCTATGACACATTTATTTGCTGTCTTGGAGAGTGAGGTGGGGAAATTGGGAGAAAAAATTGGCCCTCAAAATCATATAAAAGTGAATGTTGAAAAGTATCTTTACATGTAATTAGGGAAAATATTAAGTGGGAAAAATAAATATATTTTTTAAAAAGAATGACACATATTACCAAACACTCTTTCAGTCTTCCCATCAGTCAAAGGACTGATTTCATCAGCATACAAGTGTATTTTCCAATCTGCTTTGTTATGAGATACAAATATACAAATACAACAATAATTTTAGAATGAGTTGTTAAATAAATGACTTTTGAGCTGTTAGAAAATAATGTTTTGATTAACAGACATAAGCATTTGTTCAGTGAGATAAAATGATAAGAGAAATGACCACATTTCTTATTTAGAGAACAAATAGTGTCAAAGGCTTTGAATGCAGCAATTCAATTGTTGATTCATGGTTAGGTCTTCCTCCCTTTCTCCTGCTCTTGCAGAGTGGTTCCAAGGGAGTAGGTAATTTCAAATATGCAGGGATTAAGTTAAGGATGAGAAGTAACCAGAATGATAAAGTATGTGGTTTTAAGAGACTATAAGTCAGCCAATGTTCAATTTGCAAGGAAGCAAGGAAGAAGAAGCAGTGGTTGCTAGTAAATGTGTATTTTGGATGAGGTTTGACCAGTGAATGAACGTTAGTGTGTGAAAGCTAAAGTCCTCAATACTTCAGTAAAAAAAAAATTGGAAGAGAGTGGACAGAGATAGAAAAGTAGATATAGGAGTTGAAAGTCTTAAGTGCTCACAGGGGGATTGCTTCACACTAAGTTGCTCCCATTCGGTCTCCATCATTCTGAAGTGAGTAAAAATTAATTAAAAGTTGTAAGATTAGGTTTTGTATGGTGTAATGAATCTGAAATTCTGGGAAACAAAGCTGACATGTAGGCTGTTAGAGGAGAGTAAGTTGAAATGGAAAATAGCACTAGGTACAGTGAAAATTAATCAAGCTATATTCCCTTCTCAAATAGATCTAGACAACATCCTTCTCTAAGACTGGGATCAGAATGGGTAGGTTACAGATTCATTCTATGAGTCTATGAATCTTACCTTAAATACTAAATGCTTAACTCTGGCCATCCTGTAGCTTTTCTAGGTCTCAGTTTTCTCATCTATAAAATGGAAATAGTAATTATATAATTTCATAGGATTATTTTCAAGATTGAAGAAGATAAAATATATACAATTCTCTGTAAACCTTAAAGTTATGTAAATGTGAGATCTTTATCCTCTTCCTCCCCTTCCCCATCATGAAAACAAGTGCTCAAGTTCACTTGGGGGTAGAGGATTTAAGTAAACTAGAGGAAGATTTGGGGCTAAGAAAGAGCTGATCATGACCACTCCTACCCTAATGAAGGATGTCAGAGTAGACTCACATCTGGACAAAGAAGAAAGTCTGATGTACAGACCCCTAAGTTGAGTAGGGGTAGACTTCAGCTATAACAGAAGGAAGAAGGAATGATGGAGGTGGCACTGAACATTTTTCATTTGGATCAATAAAAGAATCAACAGAAATAAGGTTGGGAAAGTATCTGAAAAAAGAACATAGAGACAAATCATTAGAGAATGTTCTTATCTGTCATTGTTGCTGCCTGTCCTCTCCCTTTATTGTAGTTTTCCATGATAATGCAACAACGATTCTCTCAGTTGTTCATGTTCTACTCACTTGCACAAAACCTACTTTGTATATATTTTGCCTTTATTCCACTGTATATATCACTACCACCACCGCCATCACCATCATTTACTGTTAGGATATAAACTGTTTTAGTGCAGAATTAATTCATTTATCCTTTGCATCTCTAGTTCCTTTTATATTGGAGTAGATCATATAAGATTTATTTATTCAAAGATTAAAGATTTCCTAGAGGGAACATTCAATAGATCTTGGATTAGGTGTTTAGGTTATGATGTCAAGACTTGCACTGAATAAAAAGGCAAGGATGGAGCATGATCAACGGTACTAGAAATCATTTTCATACTGATTAAATTATGAGCATCCTGAAGAACTGAAATAGAAGCAGGGGCTCAATGAAGTATGTCCAGTGGTACAACTTTATCATTTTCTATGAGATCTTGAATAGGTCATTTAATCATGACTCTTGAAGAGTCATGCTCTCTTGGCTTTGCTATGGACTGGTTGAACTGGATGACCTCTATGAAACTTCTTTAGATCTAAATCTATGATCTGATTAGTGTTATCTTAGGAATATTGTGAGAAAAGGGAGGAGAATCACTTCTCTTTTCCTATTCTCTTTTCCATTGTCCTACTCTAGATTGATGTTAGTTGGAGAAAAGACTCAGATGTTAAATGTGAGCAGCAAGCATCCTAGTCAGTATCAAGATTTGTAGCAGTAAAGGGTGGAAGAGAACAAACAACGTAATTCCCAAGTCCTGGAATCAGGGATGTAGAGGTGAACTCTGGCAAGCCCTAAATAAAGAGTAAATATAAGTGAGTCATGGACCACTCAGGAATTATCTGTATTTGGTTTACCTTTGGGCAAAACCTTTTAAGAGATCTATTGACATTCTGAAGTATGTCCAGATGGAAAATGACCATTAGGAAAAAATACAAAACTATTAAGTTCTTTCAGTATTCATTGCAACATAAAATGGAACAATTAAGTGTCATAATCCTCCCTGATTAAAACACTACTGACATCATATTTTGTTAGTTCATTAAATTGTTTTTATTTCCATTTGAATGCTTATTGATCTCTGGTGAACAGAAAGTGTTTTGTGGTTACAAAGAATGCTTCAGCTTCTTAATTTATTATGTCACTAAAAGTTTCTTTGTGCAATTTCTTAGTCTAAATAGAATTTCAAAATGCAGTTCTCTGTTTTGTGGCTGTATTTTTTTCTCAGAAGCAATTAGGTGCACAGGCATTGCTGCTCAAACAAATTCTAACAATTCCTAACAGAGCCACCAAAGTGTAGGAAAACTGAGTGTATTTACCTTGCCTCATAGAGTGCCTACTGTTTCCATGTGCATGAGTTACTTAATGAACACAGATTATTTATTGATGATTACATTAAGAGGCAGCTTCAGCAAGATTTTGGCATTCCAGGTAACTAACCTATATTACTGTTGAAACTAAAATGAAATAAATGTTCATTAGCAATACATGTAGCTACATCTGGCACTAACATGATGATATTTATTTTGTCATTCTCCCTGGAAGGAAGCCAGTATCCTGCCTAAGTAATATTGAAGGTCTCAGGTCAGAAAAAAAGCAGATTATAGGATCTCTACTATTTAGCATTGATTGGGCCCTTAAAGTGATCACTATACTTCCAAACCAGATGAGATAGGGATAGTCAGTTTAAAAAAAAACAAACAAATGTACATGAATGAGGCATGATACTATAACAGAATCATGTAACTGGGTACTACAATGGCAACATACTTAAATGCATAGAGGTCATCAGACATAGCTTGTCTTTTAGATGGAGTAACTCATAATGAACAACAAAGGTAACAAGCTACAAAAAACCCACTATCAATAGACCTTTATAAAAATATAGCTTAACTGTAAGTATAAGCATATCTGCAAAACAGTTAAGAAACAGACATTGCTATAGAATGAACAAAAACACAACATAGGGAGATGAGTGGTATAGAAAAATGAGAAGCAAAAAGTACAGTCATTAAAATGTGTAGTCATGAACATGCGCAATTATATGCCAGGTACACATCACATTGGCAATTTCTAATATTACAACCTAGAGTGATAGGTAATTATTTGTTCAGGTTTACCAATAGAATCATGTTAGCTTAATGCTGATGGTCTAGTGACTTTATCACCAAAGATTATAGTTGGTAGAACGGGCTGATCACCAGAATCACTACAGACTCATTTATCTGTACCTGAGTTCATAGCAGAGGCAGGTTAGCTTTCAGAATGTTGATGCTTTCAGGGTTGACTGTAATCCAGCAACTTCTGTAGCAGTTTAAGCAAGAAAGGAGGCCCTTTTTAAGTTCAGTTTTCTGATCCTGTATATATATACATATATATATATATACATATATATATATATATATGTATGTATGTATGTATGTATGTACGTATGTATGTATGTATGTATAAGAGTATACATTTTCTCCTTTTCTGGAAAGATTACCTTTATTATTCATATCTGGGTGAGAAAGTATTTGCGTATTTTGTTGGTGGTCTCTTCTTTAACTTTTACCATAGTGAATATTACTCATTTCTTTCCACCTGCTCATTAGATAATCTAACCAAATTTTGTATTGTACATAGGTGATTATGGTGAATAATCCTAATAGGATACCCTCCATTCTTTGTGGCTCTTCTGTAACCTAGTAAGTGGGTCAGTCTCTCAAGTTTATATGGCTTAGTTTTTCATTGGCAACCAAAATTGTTAAACACCTTGAAGAACAAGGTTTCTCACCAGAAATCTGTCTCCTTTTGGGGAGTAATGAGGTTTTACTCTAGGATCGTTTTGCAGTATTTCCGGGCTGCTATTGTGGCTAGTTGGTATCACTTTTTCCAACCAAAAGATATACTAAATGTGACTATTGTATCACTTCCTTCATTTGAGGTAATAAAACACAAGTCAGTTCTTGCTTGAACATGAATAAGTATGGCAGAACGTTTCTAGTATAATTCATGGTGCACTTTTATGGTAGGTTGTTGTCCTTCATCTTCAAAGATGACCAAAATGACATCACCATTGTAAAATGAAATTTTGGTATGGGCAACTGTGGCTGATCAGACCAATATGAGCTCGGAATGCTGTACCATAGGTTGAATACAGACATCCATTTGATTATTTGAGGTGGATATCCCAAATTTGCACATCCTGCATTTACTTTGTGCTGCCTCAATTCTGCTTTGCTCAAAAGAGCACAGCACCTTTTCTTATGTGGGCATGTCATGCTGAGTGGTCCTGTGCCAACATCTCCCATGTTGCACAGCCAAATGAAAAGTTCTTGAGAGAAACCTCTACAGTGTCCTTGTATCATTTCTTCTGGCCACTATGTGATTGCCTGCCCCATGCAAGTTCTCCATAAAATAGTCTTTTTGACAAGTCTACATTTTGCATTCAGACAACGTGGCCAGCCCATCAGGGGTTGTGCTTTCTGAAGCATAGTTTGAATGCTTGGCAGTTCAGCTCCAGCAAGGATTTCAGTGTCTGGTACCTTATCCTGCCAAGTGATCCTAAGAATCTTCCTAAGACAGTTCAGATAGAAGTGATTCAGTTTCCTGTTATGGCTCTGGTAGACTATCCATGTTTCACAAGTATATAACAATGACATCAGCACAAAGGCTGTTAGTCAGTTTGGTAGTCAGACTAATACCTCTTCTCTCCCAAACCTTTCTTTGGAGCCTCCCAAACACTGAGCTAACTCTGGCAATACATGCATCCACCTCATTGTAAATGTGTGCAACCCTGGAAAGTACACAGCACTCCAAACTACTCAATTTATTGTCACTGATGGTTCCACATATGGATGGTATGGTGATAGCTGATGGAGCACCTGGTTTTTTGGAGGTTAATTATTAGGACAAAATTAGCACAGACAGCAGAGAACTGACCAATACTTTGTTGCATCTCACCTTCAGAGGCTGCACTGAGCACACAATCATTTACAAACATAAAATCATGCACCAACATTCCCTCCACTTTGGCCTTGGCTTGTAGCCTTTTCAAATTGAAGAACATACCATCAGTACAGTAGTTGACTTTGTTGCCATGTTCATCCTCATTGAAAGCATTTGTCAACATGGCTGAAAATATCATGCTAAAGGGCTTTCCCTGCTCCAGACTACCTGGTGAAGGGATTGCCCCACTTCTCGAGAACCGAATAAAGGAACTTTCTGTTAAAAAAAATATCATGCTAAAAAGCATGGGAGCAAGCATATAGCCCTGTTTCACTCCACTGGTGACTGGGAAGGCATGAGAGTTTTGTCCATTTTCCAGAACTCTGGCAAACATGCCATCATGAAATTGACATTCAATATTGATGAACTTCTCTGGCCAACCAAATTTTAACATACTTTTCCATAAGCTCTCATGACTAACAGTGTCAAAAGCCTTGGTCAGATCCACAAACGTTGTGTACAGATGTCTATTATGCTCCTGGCGTTTCTCCTGGAATTGTCAGGCAACAAACACCATATCAACTGTTTCTCAGCATTTTCTGAAGCCACACAGTCTCTTAGGTATGTACCCATCTTCCAGGTGAAGGATCAGTCTATTAAGGAGGACTCTAGCAAGAATATTGCCAGCAATGACTAAGAGAGAGATTCCCTTGTGATTGTCACCGAACAATCTATTTCTTTTACCCTTATAGAGCTGGACAATGGAGGCATCCTTGAACTCCCGGGTGATAACCTCCTCTTGACATATTACCTGGAAAATTTCAGTCAGCTTTTGTATGAGCAATGGTCCCCCTACCTTGTAAATCTCAGCTGATTCGGAATAGAATCAGCACCAGGTGCTTTGCCACATGAAAGGAGACTAATGGTCCTGAAAACCTCTTCTTCAGTTGGAAGTTCAGTTAAGGAGGGATTGACTTCAACCTTAGGTAAATGGTCAGTGGCCTCAGCATTGATTGATGATAGTCTGTTGAGAACACTATGGGAGTGTTTAGCCCATCTCTCTAGGATGATGTCCTTATCACTAATCAATGTGGCACCATTAGCACTGAGTAGTTGTGAAGTATCATAAGTTTTTGGTCCATACACAGCTTTCATGGAATCATAAAAGTGCTTTGGATTGTTACTATCAGCATCAAACTGAATTTCATCTGCTTTCTTACTGAGCCAGGAATCTTGCATCTCTCTAAGGTTTGCTAAGTACTTCACTTTTGATGGAATTAAATGCTGCCTTCTTAGAGGTGGATGAACTATCCTGCTGGTAAATCCTGTGGCATTCATGTTTTTCTTTTAGCAACCTCTGAATTTCCTCATCATTTTCATCAAACCAGTCTTGGTGTTGGTGAGTATTCTGATCCAGATGAGCAAATGCAGTGCTGTACACTAGCACTGAGAGCTGCCCACTCTTTTTCTGCTCCACTGTTGCCAACTGTATGTTGGCTGACTTTCCCTCCAAGCCAGCAGCAAACTGTTCCTGCTCAAAGAGGAGCTCTAATTGGTTGACATTAACTCTTCTGGTACTCATTTTGCCTTGGGGACTACACATTTGATAAATGTGAATATTTAACTTGGAAAGGATACGTCTATGATCAGTCCAGCACTCTGCACCAGTCTTTGTCACTCTCACATGTTGCCTGTCTCTTCTCCTTATGATCACATGATCTGTTAGATGCCAGTGTTTGCTATGAAGGTGCATCCATGAAGTTTTATTGCATTTAGGTAAAGGGAAGACAGTGTTGGTGATGAGGTCGTAAGATGCACAAGTCTTCGGCAGTAAATGACCATTGCTGTTGCTATGTCCAATTCCATTCCTCCCGAGGACTCCCTGCTTAGTCTGGTAGTCAGAGCCTATGCTAGCATTAAAGTCACCCAGAATGATAAGCTTGTCCTCTTTTGGCACATTGACAAGAAGGATCTCAAGGTATTCATAAAATTTTCTTTGACTTCATCAGGATTTGTCATGGGAGCATAGGCACTGATGATGGTGGCATGGAATTTTCCTGCGAGTGGCAATAGTATTGTCAGGAGCCTGTCATTCACTCATTTTGGCAGGCATATCAGCTTGCTGATTAGATTAGTTTGTTGCAAAACCCACACCAGCTTTGCGGTGCTCCACTTCACTGCACCCACTCCAGAAAAATGTGTATCTAGCTCCAACTTCAGTAAGCTGGCCTTCATTTGCCAATCTTGTTTTACTCAGGGCTGCTATTTGGATGTTTTATCTGTTGAGCTCTCTTGAAATAAGAGCAGTTTTTCTTTCAGGTTTACTGGATTTTGTGTGGTCAATTAGTGTGTGCAAGTTCCATGTGCTGATGGCAAGTAGTATCATCTTTGCAGATGTTTTTGTACATTTTTTTTTGCATTTAGACTTCATAGTGGGATTCCCTGCCTCCTGCAGTAATCAGGTCAGGGTTGTGTAAGCAGGTAATATTTAGGGCTCCTTTTCTAGCCCCCTTTCTCACACCAGGAGGTGAACAGTGTGATCCTTAAAAGGCTGCTCAGACACCCAGGGGGCTGCCAAGTTCCCCTGCTGCTTCTGGTGAGAAAAGACCCTATGGCCTAGGCTGCCTGTGTGCAGGGTCGTGACAACAGCTCCCAGTGTATCTGCACTGCACTTTTATAGATGTACTATAACTGGCATATGTTGAATCCACTGAGGTATTGGTTCAGATCTCAAAGTTTCCAACAGGTTAAAACATGTGTAGTTAAAATAATCAGTCTTTTGAGTATCAATGTAGTTGGTAAGGAGTAGTTCTAGATTTCTTGATATCTAAGCCAATATTTCCTTGAGTAGGTTGCTTGCTTTCAAAGTTTCTGCTTTTGTCAGAGTGAGTGCTGTCAGTGAATCATATACAAAATTTAAATATATATGTATACTATACATTTTTATGTATATGTGTGTATGTGTGTATACACATCTATATATGCATATATAAATACATAAATATGCATATATTGATCCTCCCCAAGACATTTTTGTAACAATTGATATTTTTTTCATGTTTTCTTGAAAGTCATTTACATATGCATCAGATTATTCCTTATTGTATTATGAATTTGCTGTACTACAAGCCTAATCTATTACTTATGCTACTTTGCTGTGCAATTAATTATTCTTGATGTCATGTAGACATCATTTTTTTTTTGAGGAACAAAGGAGACAACCTTACTTTAAAAAAAAGGAGTTAGAAATGAGGAAAATATGACAAATAATTTTTGTTAATCGGCTGGTCAATAGAGGCCTCAAAATATAGAATCAAGAGAATGAAGAGAGAAGTTGTTAGTTTAAAAATTTTGACAAATAGGAGAGTAGTTATAATTTTAGAATTATAACAAAAAATGTGCTGAATTTTAAAGATTTGGAATTAAATAAACTGCTTTGGAATTAAATGAATTTTAATAAAAATGTTTTTTCTCTCTTTGAATCCATGGTGCTAAGCATAGAGCCATAGAATACGGTGTCCACTCAATAAATGCTAGGTGATGATGATGATATTGATGGTGTTGACTCTTGCTGCTTACTACCTCATCCTGGTCAATTGACAAACTCTAGGTTTCTGTTTCTCCATTTGTCAAATTAAAGGAAAGCTCTAATGATCTCTAATGTCTCTAACAGCTACAAATTTATGGTTTGTGATTAAATATTGATCTTTGTACAACCCCATACTATTTACAACTTATAGGCCATTCATGTGAATGTACTATGGCCATCAATTAAGGACAGTTTCTTAAGAGAAATTTCACATTTCTAAGAATATTGATCACATGCTGCAAACAAAGGGATACTGGATGGTAGATATGAATAACAATACCAGGAAATGAGTCTGGGAGAGGCTATATCCATAAACATCTCAAGGAAGAAAAAAAGAGTTGGTTATTAAACAGGCAATTTTCTGTAATGTAGGGTAGGTGAGTTCATAAATATTTCCTTGGAGAAAGTCTAGTTTGTCTCCTTTGGTTTTGTGTAAAATAAACAAACATCAGTAATAGCTTCAGTAGTGTTAACAATAATGTAGTCACATAACAAGACCATAAAATACAATAATATAGCTACCAACCCACAAACAGAGGAAAATGCAGAGGAAAAAAATAAGCAATCTTCAATAAATGCCAATGAGAACTAGAACCTTCCAAACATATTTCTTTAAGAAAGCCTCCAACTCAAATATCTTATTTTGCAGAGCCTCTATTCCACTCATATCTTTCATATATATATATATGTATATAATATATACATGTTCTAAAAAATGGTCATTATTTCTTCATTTGTACAATGGTGCATGAGGTTATTGTATCTCAGAAACTGGGAAGTATATTTCTTGGGGATGGTAAATGTTTTTCTATGATTGTATAGTCCCAAGAATTTCAAAGCACTATTCTCCTTTGGTTAATGCAGTCCACCCACAAGGATTTCCTTTTAAAGAAAAAGCAGAAACTATATGAGAGCATGAACTATAGAGAGGATGAAGACTACAGAGAGAAAAAGTTCCATAGATTTTAAAATACTCAGAGTTCTCCAAAATTTTGTACTAATGTGATCTTAGAAGTATGATTCTTGCTTTTTTTTTGCTCAGTTTTGTAATTTCATGAATAAATGGAACTTCCATTATCTCCACTTTAACATATTTATACACAGTTCATCTCACTCATTACACTGTTACCTCCTCAAGGACAAAGACTGCTTTTTCTTCTCTTTGTACCCTCAGAGATTAGCACAATATTATGGGATAGCCCATAGCAGGGGTTTAAATCTTTCTTTACTTGTCTTAACTTAGCTTTCATTGTGGAAATTTCTTCTGTCAACTGGTTCGGCAACTGATTGAAATGTATAATGTGAGAATTCCCTGGCAAACTGAAAAGTTAAAAGACATTCTTGTCATGACATATCTAATATGCAAAAAGACCAGGACTTAATCTGAGAGCTTCCTGCCTCCAAGATTTTCTGTCTCTATCTAGAATAAATATGGGATACATTAAAATATAAGACACTTTTATCTGACCTCAAGATATCCTATCAGGCTTAAAGTCCAACCTAGAGAATATCTAGTTAAATAAAATATTTAACTATTCTATCTGAAATTTTACATTTTGTCCCTGTTGTTTTTGGTCTGTCTTTAGTGTTATCCTGACCAAATACTTATTTTTTGTTGTCTTTTTTGGTTTTTAATAACTAAATTCATCTAAATGAGATCTTAGACATCTTGATCTATTTCAATTTCCATTTTCTAATAAATATTGCAAAATTACAGTGCATAAATGGGCTTAATTATATTGGTTCAAAGCTTAAAATGACCATATGAAAAAGTTAGATACCAATATCATTGATTGGTGTAGCCTGCTATCCAAGTTACAGACTGTTAAAGAGATGATTCCACAGTATTAAAAAATATATATAATTTAGAGCTTTATTTGATCTTGTGCTGTATATCATTTTCTCCAATAAGAGTCTCACTGACTATTTATGCCCCACAGGGGAGCAAGGGAAATACAGATTTGATCTTAGAAGCAATTTAGAGAAGGGGACAAACTCTACTTATAGTAGAATTAATAACTTTGCCTATTTTTGCATTTATTGTTTCTGGCTTTTAATTAGAATTATATGGATTTTGAATTCCCTAATTATAAAACTGAAATGAAATGTGACATAAATTTCAGTTATAAGCCATTTGGGGTCCTTTTCATCATCCCGTCTAAGATAAAAGAGTGTTAGCAGTAAAGATATAAAGCCACTTCCAGTAGGAATTATCAGTAGAGAGTGAATCATTGAGTTAATCACAATCAATTAAATTTTCACACAGAAGTGTGATGTTATGATACACTTTAAGGGCAACATGATCAGGCTGGCACTGTTGGGTCTCACTGCTGCAATTAACTTTGCACTAAAATTGTGGCAACACAGCTTAACATAAACAGAGAATCAGAAATCATCTATAATAACCTATTTAAGGCAACGTGAAGTTGTACTCACAATTTTAGTAAATCCTTTAATTGATTGGAATCTTTTTTCCCCTACAAAATCCATTCTTCATTTGCAACATATTTTATGAATGTAATGAACAGATTGTGACTCCAAAACTTCTGCTATTTAGAGACAAACTTTTTTTCCTAAATCAAGGAAACTCAAATGGAGTGGCAGCAAATTCTACTTTTAGCAGGATGTATAGAAACTCTACCTTAAAGCAAAATATGATCTATTATTGACAATTACATATAGAATTCAAAAGGTTTGAGTACTCTAATGAACACGTCCAATGTTTTTAGCTAGTCCTTTTTTCCCCTTGACAAATTATACTGGTGAATCATAGCGGATTGCTTTGAGAAAACGGAGAAAACAACAATAACAAAGGTTGAGCGGCTCCGCCACCATAATAAGCATTATCCTTGGTAAATGAATCCCTTAATACTGGGACAGAGCACCAGTTATAGAAAATTCTGATAAAAATAGGTGACAGAGAGGTTCTCATCCTTTGAGTATTGTTACCAATTAATAGAGAGACAAGCACATACTACTCAGAAAACAATTGTTACTGTTAGAATATGCAAGACACTTCACTATGGATGGCCCACCCATTGAAGAGTTTGTAAAGTTAAAATGCATTGATTTGTTGAAAGAAATGTCTTAGTTAACGCACAAATATTTGTTGAAACTTTATTGTAGTTAAGATTGGATAATGTGATAGATTCAGCAAAATGAAAAGTATGGGGCTCAGGTAACTGAAGAGAGGAAACATGGAAAAATGTATAAATCAATGATGGTGCACTCAGCATTAGCCAAGCTTCTGTCAAGACAGTAAGTATAATAGGAGTTTGGAGTGTGAGAAGTAGCAGTGAATTCATTTGTTTCTCACTTCCTGGTGAAATTAATTAATAGTGCTATAACCTGACTTCTTCCTTGGAACAAATTCTCCACAAACCATGATTAATATAATCATTGAAGAGGACAGAGTAGTATTACAGAAAGACCACTGGATTTAAAGTCTGAAGAACTGGGATGTTTACTTCCTCTGTGACCCTGGTCACAGGGACATTCTGGACTTCAGTTTCCTTGTAAGTAAAATAGGAGTGAAGAGGTTGGAGGAGAGTACTTTTTTATTAGTAGTAATTTATTTGTTTTCAGTTTTTTACAATCACTTCCATAAATCTTGGATTTTTCTCCCCCTCTCTCCACCCTCCTTCCCCGAGATGGCCTGAAATCTTATATGGGTTCTACACATACTTTCTTATAAAATGCCTCTTCACATCAATCATGTTGCATAGAAGAATTAAAATGAATAGGAGAAACCATGAGAAAAATTCAAACAAAACAAAGCATAACACAAGAGAAAATATTCTGCTTCATTCTGTATTCCAGTTCTGTAGTTCTTTCTCTGGCTGTGAATGACATTTTACTTCAAGAGTCTTTTGGGAGTTGTTTTAGGTCCTTGCATTGCTGTGAACTTTTGAGGTCTTTTCTTACTCATAAATTCAGAAATGGAAAGTATCTTGGAAGTTATCTAGTCTAAACGCTACTTGAATAAGGGACCTCTTCATAACATCCTTGACATGAGGGCAGAAATGAACAATAGTAATCAATAGTAGATTGAAATATTTTCTTTAAAGCATATATGAAAAAATTGACTTAATAGTAATATGAGTTCTCCCATCTTTTGGGAAGCAGTTATGTGCGTGTTTTGTATATAATATATATTTTGTGTGTTTATCTATCTATGTTTCTATCTATATATCTATGTATCTATCATCTATGTATGTATGTATGTATGTATCTATCTATCTATCTATCTATCTATGTGTCTGTCTGTCTGTCTCCCTCTCCATCTGTTTTAAGGAAAATACCTAAGTTGAAGAAGCCTTTGTCTTGATTTGTCCTTGATTATGTAAACGAAGATCTGTTCTGTTGTGGATTCATAGTAAGCAGTTTAACAATGATGGAATCACATGCAATTTTTCAAACCCCAGAGAATGAAATTATCATGTAGCAAGAAACAATATGAGGGTTTTTTGGTTTATTTAGCTGATGAAATGTCACTCCCCCCCACACACATACTCTTACACGCTCACACACACACCAACATGCACACTCACAGAGTGCTGTGAAGTTCTGTAAAACGTAAGCTTAAATTGCTTTCTAGAAGGCAGTAAGAGAGGAGGATATTATCTTCTTAGTTTTATTCCTAAATCAACTTTTCATATATGTTCAAAAGATAATATATCAACCCTCTGAAGTATTTATTAGATTAGAAAATTTCACCTACCTCTGCACACAATAATAGTATCATATGGATGACAATGCTATGATTCTATAAATTCTGAGCACTCGATAGATATCGATGATGGTGACAATGATCTAAAACTAATATTTACAGCATATGAAAATATTTTACATCAAAGTTCTATTAAAATCCTAATTTTTCACCATATAGTTACTTTTTGTCATAGAAGAAGGTTGAAAAGTGTATTCTGATTAGCATGTTTGACTTGTTTTAGATTAAATGCTATTAGAATAAAATTCTTCTAGGGTAACTGAGTTCAGGACTGGTAGCCCTATTATGCCACCAAGTAGGCTGCCACCAAGTAGGCCTTGGCATGTTGCCCAAGATATTTTTCCCTTAAATTGGAATAAAGGACATTAAAAATACATTCAGTATTTGTCAAAAATCTTAGAGCAGTTTTAAGTGGCAGTATCTTCTATAGTGGGCAAAGGAAGTGGGCCAATTGAGTATGAATGAGAGAGAAAACCAATGGCATACTGATGCCCTCTAGGTTCTAGGCAAATTCAAGGAAAGCCTTCAATATGCAAATATGCAGGTCAGATTCTCTGTGGAAAATTTCAGTTATAATATATGGAAGAGTTGCACAGAAGTTGGTTATTAGAATGGAGAATGGAAAAATCTACTCCATCAATGAAATCATAGATTCCTCAATGCACCTAAGTATTATTATGAAGTAACACTCTCAGGAAGAAAATGTTGTAATATTGTCTTTAAGAGGACAAAATAAACATTCATTAAAATTGATTGAATTTCTAATTGGTTTTCACTTCAGTTCCTGCAAAATAACATGGCAAATGCAAAACAAATCACTAGACCTAGCAGTACTTAAAATGTGGATGTCACTTAACTCACCAAATCCATTATTTTATTTTCCCTGAGGTTATCTACAGCTTAGACTTCATGGCAAGAATAATGGTTCCTATGTGGTCATTTCTATGCATTAAAGGATTTTAAATTTTCTGAGGAGTTCTTGGAGTCTGATCCAACAAATGCTAGAGGCAAAAACTAGCTATTTATGGTATGGTATGGTATACTACATTATTCTAATAACTGTCACTTTCATTTGATAATAAGAGAGTTTTTCTGTTATTAAATTTGCTTTATTTCATTGGTCTAGTACATGCTATATACTTTATCTTTGAATGCTACATCAATATCTTTTGCCTGGAGTATTTTAAGATGTGAGAGGGAAATTAGAGGAGCAAGCTGTTTATTTCAGTGCACATCCTCTGTTCTTAGGCAGTTTTATACACTCGTGTTGTTTGCTGAAAAAATGTCAAAATTATATTTAAAAAAGAATTTCTGCATTTTTTTCCAGAATTTGAACAGAACTCCTATTTTTCACATTTACAGGAATTGATTTCAAATTACATTTTAAATGGAGAACCTACAAAGTCAAACCTATGCAACTTAAGTAGAGAAATAAATGATTATTGGAATAATTTTAAAAATCATATTTTAGGGAAATTATTGTGATACGAGAATTTTGCGCCTTAATTATTGAGATAGGTTTTCATGAACTTGGTGTAGCTTGTAGAAACCTAGTCCACATTGTTTTTTGGGGAAAAAAGAGAAAGTAGTATGTTTCAATCTGCATTCACACTACCTAGTCTTTCTCATTTTCCAGCATGACTCTTTTGAAATTGCCTCAGATCATTGTGTTTATTGTTGAGAAGAGCAAAGTCTTCAAAGTTGGTCATTGCACAATGTTGCTGTTACTGTGGACAACGTTTTTCTGGTTCTACTTACTTCACTCAGCATCGGTTTAGGTATCTTTCCAAGTATTTTTTTTAACTACCTGCTCATCATGTCTTATAGAGCAATACTATTCCATGATGGGCATCTGCCCAAATTCCAATTCTTTGCCACACAAAAAAAGCTGCCTTAAATATTTTTGTACAAGTGACTCCTTTTCCTTTTATTTATGATTTCTTTGAGATACAGACCTAGTACTGGTATTGCTGGATCAAAAGGTATGCACAGATTTATAGTTACAAAATGCTCTCTAGAATGAATGCATCAGTTCAAAACTCCACCAACAATGTATTGGTATATCATTTCCCCCCACAACTGCTAAAATAGTTATCATTTTCCTTTTTTTGTAATATTTGCCAATCTGATAGGTGGGAGGTACTACTTCAGAATTGTTTTAATTTCTATTTCTTTAGTCTATAGAGATTTAGAGAATTTTCTTTTCTTATGACTATATTGATAGCTTTAAGTTCTTCCTCTGAAAACTGCCCATTCATATCCTTTCGCTATTTATCATTCAGATTCTTATAAATTTGAGTTTTCTAAATATTTTAGAAATGAGAACTCTATCAGAGACACTGACTGTAAAATGGTTTCCTAGTTTTCTGTTCCCCTTCTAATTTTGATTTCATTAGCTTTGTTTGGGCATAAGCCTTTTAAATTTAATGTAATTAAAATTATTGATTTTGCATTTCATAATGTTCTCTATCTCTTGGTTGGTGACAAATTCTTCCATTCTCCGTAGATCTGATGGGTAAATTGCTCTTCTATTTTGCATTTATGTTTAAATAATGTACATATTTGTCCTTATCTTGGTATATGGCATGAAATGGTGGTTTGTCCCTAGTTTCTACCATACTATTTTCCAGTTTTCACAGTAGTTTTTGTCAAATAGTGAATAACAGGAGGTATTGGGTTGATTTTCCTTGGAAGTTTTCAAACAAAGGCTGGATAACTATATGTTGGGTATGTTATAGTGGAGTTTGTTTCTGTGACTGGATGGGATGAAAGGATTGCTACGGTCCTTGCCAACTTTCAAATTCAACTTTTATAGGTAGAGGAGAGGGTAAGGATGTATTGTAAAATGAAGATGATATAACGATATAAGATATAAACTAACAACCAAATACATCAAAGTCTTCTACCAATATTTTTTGTCTCTTTTTTGTCCATTTTTTTCCAGTTCCATATTTTGTAGTTCCAAATTTGTCATTCTTTTAGAAATTCTACTCATTTAAAAAGGGATATCTGTTGTTCCTTTTAATTTCCCTTTTTCTTTTTTAAAATTTTTATTGGAACACGCTAATTTATGATGCTTTTAATCCTAACAATTCACTTTAATGCCTTTATTTTTATGTTCCTATTCTGAACAAGTTATTAATGAGGCTTATACTCACATTTTCCATTTTGAGATTTTTATTTATTCTTATAATACTCTTCTTTGTGTTCCAAATATTCTGCCTCTGGGATTCCATCCTCAGTCTGTATTCCATTTGCTTCTATTAATGCCTAGACTCTTTCCTTATATTTTCTTTACCCCTAAGTTATATTGAGTTGCATGACTGGGAATCTCATTGGTTCCCTGCATAGGAACCATGAACAAGATAATATATCTTTCAGTTCTGAGTGTTCTCTTTGGTTGTCTCTGACTCCTGGAAAATTATCCCTCCTCAACTCTACATACTGACTTCCCTGTCTTCCTTTAAGTCCCACCAAAAATCTCATCTTTTATTGGAAGCCTTTTCCAACCATTTGTTAATTTTAGTGCCTTTGCTCTTTTAATTATTTCCTCTTTTCCTTATAAAGCTTAATTGATATATATATATATATATATATATATATATATATATATATATATATATATATATACATATTTATATTTGTTGGCACGTTGTCTCCTCCATTAAATTGTGATCTACCCAAGGGCAGAATCTAAGCATGTAGCAACATGTAGATAAATTAATGTGGTTACAAGTAGGAAACATGGCAATATTTGTGAGATGGCTAATGCAATTCAGCAGGTGTTTGTTTAAGTTTGCTTAAGTTCCTACCATATGCAAAAGAAGGATCAATAGGACTGGGAGTCTCAACTAACAATTACTGTACACACTAAATGTGATGTAAAATTTCAGGAATTTCTTGATAATCAAGTTTAGTAAATTCATTTTTTTTCTCTGCAAGCAACGTTTCTCCTGTGTTTATGCCTTCAAAGTATGTTTTAGGCATACTCCTCTCATTAATGGTAATCAGAATCATGTGGCTAGCACCATGTGTAATGTGTTGAAATTTTACCCCCTACAGTTTACAATACAGTAACAGATGCCATCTTCAGAAGCAAGAACTGTTGAGAAAAGGCCAGAAGTTTTCCTGCATTGTTGCAAAATCTGGTTTCTCCATAGGAATTACCTTTCTAAGGCAATTTGGGATATCCTTCTACATAGGAAAAAAAAATAAATACAGCTCTATAGATGTCTAGGAGTCCATTCATAACAAGTTTTAAATGAAATGTAATTTGGCTCTAGGACAACCCTTACATCTGTTATCTCTTTTTTTCAATGATTGTTTTAAGTCTTGACTTTCTGGAAAGGGTTATTGCCTGTTGGTAACCATCTGTGATACCTGGCTATATTCCTGTAAAAACTGTAAATGGAAATCAGACTTCTAAGGGAATTTCATGAGCCTTGGGTCCCTACAGAAACAACAAAGATTTCTTATGGTATTTATAGAACACTGTTTTTCATTATGATCTCCTTGTTGTGAATCTGTAAGGTAGTACAATTAAAATTTTGTTCCAGGAAAAGGAATAAAAATGTGTGGGAATGTTGCTAGAGAAAAAGGAAAATATTCCCTTACTCAGGGAACCCACAAAGGTCATTTCCAAGTCAATTTAAACAACAGCCATACCTGGTAACCATGTAGCAATTAAAAAGGCTGATTATGCCAGAAAAAGGTAATACTTTCAGGTAAATTGGAAAGTCTTACACTGTGGGTGATTTTAAATAGAACTTTATACTCATATATTCATATATATCATGTTTTATGAAAATTTAATTTTACAAAGAAACAAAGTTATGGAACCATAGGGTCTAGAATATGGGAAGCAATAGTGTCAATGTTAGTTTCAATACTGCTTGTGTTGGCCATACCACAGCTAAAATACTGTGATCAGTTCTGGATCCTGCATTTCAGATGGGACATTGATACATTAGAGAATTAACACATTTCAAAATAGAGCAATGAAGACAATAAGGATACTTGAAATCATGTCATGTAAACATTACCAAAAAGACCTACGAATAATCAGACTAAAAGAAAACTTAGTGGAGGTGGGAGGGGTAATAGTAATTTCTTCAAATATTTTAAAGGCTATTATATTATAGGAAGGGATTTTAGACTTATTTTGTTTAGCTCTAGATGACAGAAAAGATGAGTGCAAATTAGAAGGACCTTTCAGTTAAATAAAAGAAAGATTTTTCCGGTACTTAAATCAAAATGAAGTAATCCTCCATTGCTCAAAGTGGTCAGACACAAGTCAGACAACTGCCTGACGTAGAACTGTGGAGGAGCAGAAGGTTGGACTATATGACTTCGCCCATTACTTCCAACTGTAGAATTTGACCATATGGTTAATCCTTTCATCAGGAGTGATCATGAAGGTATACATAATTTTCTGTTCTACATCATAGTCAGTGATATTTTACCTGTAAATGGTAGAAAGTGGAAAAAAAACCAAGATAAATTAGTCATTAATATTTAATATATTAAAACATGCATACACATAGATATACAGGCACATTCATGTATACATATATACTACATGTACGTACATATACAATTACAAACACAAATATACATATACAAATATATTCATACATACTTTATCTCACTGAAACTTATCATCTGTGAAACAACTATTCCTTAGGTTGTGAATAAATCAAATTTCAGTACAAATGTGTGTCCTGTTTTATAGTTATGCCTGAGTGTGTATTAATATTGTAATGAATTCTAATTCTAAAATTTGATAATTTACCTTTTCAAATACATTCAAAATATTATATTATAAAGACATTCTCAATGTATGTGAATAAATCATAAGCTTCTAAATTCTGAAGAGCAAAAACATTAAGTTCTACATACTAATATCTGCAAAAGGAAAGGTTATTTGATAATAAATGAAAGTATTTGTTATATTTTGGTTCATAGTGAAGGGGTCCTTAATTTGGATTTCATGAACCACTAGGTCTATGGAAAGATTTCAAAAGGTTTGTATATCTGAGTTGGAAAAATACATACTTATTGTTACTTACCTATAGCCAAAGTTATGTATTTTTTTGATGTTAAATTTAAAAGAAAAAAAAACATTATTTTGAAAAGTGGTCCAATGATTTCACAGGCTGCTACCAAGAAAGGTTTAGAATCCCTGCCTGAATATGAAATGTGAGAGTTATATATAAAAGTAAAGCAAATATACTATAAAGTACAAACAGTCAAGCTTTAATGAGGGGTCTAACCTAGGCAATGACTTTACATGGAATCCTTATTGGAATGTTGGGAACTAGGTGTGAAGACAGCTAAGGGCAAAATTTATGTAGTCAAGTTCCCCTTGAAAATTATTTAAATCACCTACAAAATTCCACACAGTATCTTTAAATTGCTGTCTAGAATTTAGAAGCTAGTATCTCTTAAAAAGAAAGTAATTTGTATGATGGAACAGACTGTTGCTATGGAAATGATGGAATTATAAAATGTATTAATTTGCCCAAAGTCACAGAGCTAATGAGTCTGAGGTTAGATTTGAACTCAGAAAGAGGAGTTCACACACATACATATCTGTATATATATATATATATATATATATATATATATATATATATATATATATCAAATTAGATATTCTCAAAAGATTACATGGAAGTTCATGTTCTTCTTGAGTTATTCCTGTGTCAGAATTGACCTAATCCTTGGGATACTTTGCATTGCAAGGAACATCCAATGCTCAAAACTAATTTCTTCAGTTCTCTCAGGATTCTACTTTCTGATTAAAAGGCAGCAACTTCCTAATCTGATAAAAGAATCTGTGCTAATGAGCTAATAGTGGTAGGTGGAGAGTCTTAGCCCTCTGATTAAAACACTCCAATTAAAGAAACAGTATTACCATTTGCAAAATGTTGGTGATAAAGGGCTACTCTTGACACTAGGATGCCCTTTTTATGATGAGGAAAGTTATTTAACTTTCCTGCCCCAAGAAACTCTCTAAAATCAGATTTCAAGAGTTTTGTAGAAATTATCTGAGGAGGCATTTTATATGAAGAATTCCTTATTCCAATGAAATTCCAGATTCAGAGAATCCTCTCTCACCACTTCCAACCTTCCTCCCACCCCAAAAAAGTACAAGGTAGGTATCAGGAATTGAGAATAAAATGATAAAAGACAAACAAGATGAATTTAAAAAGTGACCATTCAGAATAAACAATATGGCTTTTGTCATAGATCCATTGGAAAGAGTCTTGTGATTTAAACCCAGTTCATCCTGGCCCTGTTCTCCATTGTAAGTGTTCATTCTTGTACTATTTTCCTTGATCTATGTTAGAGGATTGAATTTTAAGATGGAGTGTCAGAAAGGTCCTGTAATATGAATCCCATGGGAGAGTTTGGAGGTACCAACCATTCAGTGACCCTCATCGTAGTGCTACCTTTTTTCCCCTTATGTAGGAATAAGCCCATGTCAAATATAGTTAAAGCACATCCACAGACAGCCAGCAAAATTGAATATGACTGAAACATTTAACATCTTAATCTTTATGATCTATGTTTACATTCTTCTTATGGTAGTCTAATAAATTCCATTCTGGAGCAAAGGGTTCCCTTCTTCTCCCTATTATACCATAATTAACTAGCACTAAAGGACATTTTGTTAGAGAACTTGGCACATTCCCTCAACTATGTGAAATACCAAAGTTTAGGCACACTCTCCAAAACAATCCCAATCCGTATGATTTGTAGGTGATGGGCTTGTGAATGATTCAGAATGCAAGCAAAGGGGATGTCGGTGACCGAATCATTCCTTAATACCTGATCCTGCAGTAGATATATTTGAATATATAGGTAAAATTGGCTATGCCTTATTAGATTATACCTTTTCTAACAGATTGTTTTGCAATATTTCCTTGTAAGAATGATTTATAATGATATTATACATAGGAAGTATAAGTAAAAGTATGTGTTTTTATCCTTGTCAGGCAGCACTAGTTTCTTCTTTGTAGTCTGAATTTGGTTTCTTTACCTTAAGTCTTAATTTGTGTTTGTTTTTTTTTTGCTTTGACTTGTTTTTAGAAATAAATCGTTTAAATGACAGAAAATTGACTTGTGTTAGTGAAGTGAAAGCAGTATAAAGTATTTAGTTTACTCTATCTATGCCATCCAGAAGCTACATGTATGGAGATGAAAACTATATGTATATATACATATATATATAAAATCAGAAATCAGAGATAGACAAGCTATAAACCATGTGAATGCTCAAACATGTACTTTAAAATTGTGTAAATAGTTCTCAAAGAAAATTTTTGCTCGGTGTTTTTAAGTCCATGTTTAAAAACTCATGCATAAAAAATGTGAAAGAAAAAAACTTTAGAAAATTTTTGGCAATAGAAATATGCATATGTGCATGACACTAATTCTTAGTAATAGACTTCATTGGAATGACACTGTAAGTAGGTATTTAATACAAATCTCATTTAATCCTTTAAAAGTGTTCAAGGATAGTAGTGTGGGAACAAATACACATTTAGAAGAATGGCTGAATGGTTTGGTGTAGTAGAAACAGTACAACATTGATGGAAGTTCCAAAGATTAGCTGAGTCTAAGTTGGCCATCAATGGGTTGGCCATTGATACAGTGAATAAACATCAGGAAATTTACTTTCTTGGTGTCTTAGTTTTCTCATTTTTAAAATGAACTTATTGGACAAGATGACATCTGTAGTCTTTTCTTGCTCTAACGTTGCTAGATTCTTATTCTTTGACTTTCATGCATTTTCCTGTGGTATGTCTAATCTTATTATTAGAGATTTATAATTATGATTAACTGGCATTTATAGACCACTTAAACTTTGAAAAGTTCTTTACATATGTCCTCTCACTCATTACTTACATATGAGGAAAGTGAACCTTAGAAACATTAAGTTTTCCAGAGTCAAGCAGGAAGTTGATATTTGGTGGCAGTATTTGAAACTAGGATTTCCTACCTGAAAATTGATTGTTTTTTGGAAACTTGTGATTTTTCAGTTGTGAAAGGAGCCCTGAGGGATGGAGCCCATGGGAAACACTTTGTACAACTTATTTTACACTACTTTTATTGACATTTCTTAGGCATTCTCTCTAGATAATGGTTTGAGAAACTGGGTTAAATGATACAGGCACAGTACTTCGTACTAAAGAATCAATTTCTATGTATCACTGCCATGTACCTATTAGTTGACAACCTTTTTAGATGACCTTAAATTGACCTATGTGTGTGAAAAAGTTAGTTTTAAAATAACTTTGCCAATGTGTTATGGCTGCTAAATCTTCCTAAATTTCAGTTGCTCTCATAGCTTCATGAAGGCTGAAAAGTGATTCTTTCATTAAACATATTGTTATAGAATTCCATATTAATATGCCCTTAGGGATACATCCCCATCTCCTGAGATCTGTGAAATATTAGTGATAGTGATTAGCTACTCGCTGCCAAATGTATGGCTCAGAAATATCTCACTATTTTATATCTGTCATCGGAAAATGTCACATAAGAAGTAACATAAATTTTGGTGAATTATTACAGCTGTCTTCAAGATAAATGGATGGCAGCAATCTGATCAGGTGATCTCAGAAAAGGAATAGCATGAATATGGTTATCACTAAAAACTGACAGTTACATAGGACTGGTCTGTCATGGAGTCTTTTACCAAGTAGAGTTAAATTCTTAGAACAAGCTGGTCCTGTTAAAGCTGGGACCATGACCAGATAAGCAAGGCTTAATGTAAGACATTACATCCCATCAACCTGATTCATCATGTCTGCCTTCAGGGCTGGGATGCCAGTGCCATGGTCCCCTCTCTTCTTCTCTCCTTTGGCTGAAGACAGCTTCTAATGAACTTGACTGGATTAAATTTATGGTCCTGACTTGCTAGGGTCATTTAGATTCAACTTGAATCATATTCTCATATAAAGTGAAGTGATCATATAAATCAAAAATAGTTTTGGATTAGAAATTTCATCTCACTAACTCTCAAGTTTATTTCAAACATTCTACATTTTTTCAGAGGACCATTTTTCTGATACATTTTATATAAAAAAAAAGAAGCCCTTTTCTACAACACATCAATCCCATCTTGAGAATATAATAAGACTAGGAAGAGAACAGACAGTAATAAGGTCCTTCTTATTACTCACTTTTGTTTATTTATCTATGGACATGTACCAGCCTCCATCCACTCAGTAATATGGAAGCTTCTAATGGATAGAGACTGTTTAGTTTTTTTTCTCTTTTATTAGAAATGCATTCTGAACAGGGGTGGGAATCACTTGTGTGAAAGTACGGAGGGAGCAATGGAAGATCATAAGGAAATGTATGAAAACAAGTAACAGAAGACCAGAAAGGTAGTTGACAGCCATTCTGTAAAGGGCTTTAACTGCCAGGATAAGGATTTCATGTTTTATCTTGGAGGCAATATTGTGTCAATGAAGATTTTTACATAAGAGGTCATGAGTAGATCTGTATTTTGAGTATATCACTATAGTAATGTCATGGAGGATGCATTAGATGTGTGTATGGAGGGGGGTAGCTAGAAATAATTCAGAAATTGTTTAGTGGTTCAGGCAATGAAGCCCTAAATAGCCTAAAGGCTGCATAAGTAGAGACAATGGGACAGGCATGGGAGATCTCAGAACAGTAAAATTGATAAGATTAGGCAACTAATTAGCATGATGAGCGATGGAGAGGGAGAAAAAAAGAGTTGACTCCAATGACATAAACTTGATTAATTAGTTAAATTGTACTGAACAGAAATAGGAAAATCTAGAGGTAAGATGAACTTATGAGTAATATAATGAAGTCTGTTTTGGACACAGAGTTGAAAACGCCAATGGGACACCAGAGTAGACATATTTGGGAGGCAGTTGTCAGTGAGAGACTATAGTTCAGGAGAAGTAGATATATACATTTGGGAATCATCTACATGGAGATATCAACTGAAGCCTTGGGAACCGATGTGATCACCAGGGTAATTGGAAAGGGAAGGGAAGGGAGTAAAAAATTTTAGGTAAGTCAAGTAAAATGTGAACTTAGAATAGAGAAATCTATTGAATTAAACAGTTAAGATCTTAATAATAAGTTTGGATGTGTATTCTCTCATGGGGATAGGTAGATGAGAACACTTGGTTGCAATGACCATAAAGGAGTCTGAACAATACCATGTGGAGTGTTTAGAGCTTAGTTATGCATTTAAGACGCCAGTGGTCTATGCCTGGCACTATATGCCTGTCCATTACCAGTCATCTTTACTTTTATCCTGCCACTGGACTTTGATGATTTTGCAAAAGAGAATGGTGATTTTGTGAAACTCTACTTCACTCAATTTCAGTTCGAGCCATCACCCACCATCCAGTATTTTTCCTTCAACAATGTGATGCCATTGGCTCTCTTCAAAAATGGCCAAACATCATCTGTATTTTGCATATAATTTTGATTCTACCCCAAAGTTCTGTCCTAGACCCTCTCTTCATCATCTTCTCCATTGATGTATATCCTACAGATTTGCTATAAATATTTTCATACATATTTCTCATTTTCCTCTTTGATCTCTTTGATATGTAGGCTTGGTAGTGAGTGGTATTACTAGGTCAAAGGCTGTGTCCATTTTAATTATGTTTAGGGTAAAAAAAACCAAACTTTCTAATAATTGGAGCTCTCCAAAACTGGCATAGACTACCCCAGATAGTAGTGGACTCTTCTCATTCAAAGTCTTAATGACTTAGAATGCAGATGCAATTTTGTTAAGGATAAGTTGAAGCAAATGGCTTATGAAGACCTTCCAAGTCAGACAGTTGAAACGTAGATTCTGCCATACATTTTGTAAGTTTTATCACTCAAAGTAATAATAATGGTAGATCATCTAGGTTGTATTTATGTATTGTATTAAGTTTTATAATATGTTTAATATAAATTACCCCACTTGAGTCTCACAGTAATTCACTGTAATGGTTTTATTTCCATGTTACAAGGCATAAGATGCTTAAGGGATGCTACTGTGGGTGGTTTTTTTGTCATTTCATTCTATAATAATAGCTACCTAACACCCTTTCTATAACACTATAGCCATCTATGTTTGAATGAATGAGGAAAATGAGACTTAAAGATGTTAAATGACTGAAAAGTCACCCTGCTAGTAAATCAGAGATGAAATTTCCATTAGGGTGTTTGTTATTCTAATCTAGCCCTTCATTCACTGTATTGTGTTTTCCTGTAATAATATTATCACTTTAATGTTAATAAATCCTATACATTACAATTGAGGTACTGTATTTACTTCCCTTTATTGTTGATTAAGCACTATTATTATCTCCATTTTACAGATTAGGAAATGTATCTCAGAGAAGTTAAGGGGCTTGCATAAGCTAGTATTCAGAACTTGAACTCCAAGCCCAGTGCTCTGTTACTAAGTAAAGATGACTTCCTACCTTTTCTTTTAAGCTTCAGGGTTATAGTGTTGTGACTATGACAGATAGCTCCTTAAGCTCCTACTCTGAACTTGTCTTCAAAGACATTTTTTCTCTGTTGGCAGTTAAAACTCTTCCACTTTAAAAGCAGCAAAGCACTTTCATATTGTAAGGGCTCTCTCATAACCTGTGTCTTTGTTTGTTCCTTCTGAGGTTTGAAAATTTATTCTTTAACTTCCCTGAGGGAAGCTTCTTCAACTATTACATTCTAAATGTGTAAGTAAAAACACACCTTTTAGAAATAGATTTGGGTGATATATTTCTCACTTCATAAATCTGTTAGCAGACTGCTTAATGTGGTTCTTTGAATAATGAAAGCACTTCTAGAAATAAGAATAGAGACCTTTTTTCAGTATTTGTCCATTTATTGAGAAAAGATCTTATACAAAAAAATAAAATTTATGCTTAAATTAATATATTCATAATATTTTATTTAAATACATACATAATGTGCACATATTACACACAACACAATATATGCATAGTATATCTAAATGTGCACATAATATATATATTCGTGTGTGTGTATTATACATGTAGGCAATGCATACATAGTGTATATAGTATAGTGTTTATATATGTATATATGTCTGTTTACCCTGAGGTATGTCTATGTGCATGCATGCATAGATACAGCTGGCACATATTAGATAGAGCATTGTGCCTAAAGTTAAGAAAATCTGAGTTCAAATCTGACAACAAATACTTAATTGATTTATGATCCTGGGCAAGTCATATAACCTCTATTTTCTCCAGTTTTTTTCAACTGTAAAATGGAGGTGTTAATATCACCTACTTCTCAGGGATGTTGGAAGGATCAAAAAATGATATTTGTAAAAATACTTAGCATAATATCTGGTACATAGTAGTCCAACATACTGTAAGTTAGCAATGATGTCAGCTTTGGTCTTCATCTTGGTATAAAAACAAAACAAAACAACAACAATAAAAAAAATCTAAGTTATGAGGTTAATTTAACTATTCCCCAGGGACCAAGATGTTATGCGTGCATTCATGTGTGTGTATGTGTATGTGCATGAATTATGCCCCCAAGACATTTGGGGGGAAATGTATATATTTGGGGGAATGCGTATATTTGTTCCTGAATATAAAATATAAATATAAAATCTAACATTAAGTGGTTATATGAAACTGGAGTGCTAGTTATTGTATCCCTAAAATAGTTGGAAATGGCTGATGGAGGCACAGGACAATGGAAAAGAAAAAGAAACTAGTCTGAACTCCTAAGTTCCTGAGAATACTGAGGGAGTAAGGGGAGATATAATAGGCTAGACAAGAGCCTGAGAGAATGGGATGAAAGTCAACCATGTTTATATATGTGTATATACATATATATATATATTTTATGTGTATATACATATATATGCACACACCTACATACATATATGTATATATGCACATATATATGCATGTGTATGTATGTATATATGTATAGATGAATGCGTATATAAGTAGAGGTATATATGTATGTATACATATATGTATATAAAATATTTTTTTTCAATTTCCTGAAAGATATTCATTAAGCTTCCCCATCACCCTCCTGTTTAATTATGTTCCCAAATCATTGTCCATATACTTTCTGTCCTAGATATATTATTATTTGTATTTTTATTTTTAAACTAACAGACAAGTGCTATAGTTTTCTCACCCAACTAAGTGTCATCGTATAGTCAATATATATTCTTCACATACTGGACTTTCCTTGTGTGGAGAGCTGAATATGTTGTTAATTGCATAAAGTATTAGTACTTTATAGCTATGAGAAAAAGGAAACAATAGACTGAAAAACTGAAGATGAGTTTTACAAAGGGTAATGGTTTTATGATGGGTGTGAGCAGTCTTCAATATATAACAAAGGAGCAATTTCAAAAAAGGGGCAAAGATAAAAAAAAAATTACCAGTAAAAAAAAATGATAGGGAAAAAAAACCCAGCATTATCTGAGCACATGGTAGATGATAGGAGGGCAGTCTGAATTTTCCATATCATTGAGATGTCAGGAGAAAGAAAGGAAAATCTCGAGTCTATTGAGTAGTTCCTATAGCAAACATATTGGAGTACCATGGGTGAGAATGGCATAAAACAGGCAGGGATGGATGGATTGTAACATAAAATAATCACTGAAAGGAACGTATAGAACAATACTATTTCATTTCCAATTGAGTATATTGAGCTAATTTATATTACCATCCTTAAATTTGCTAGAATTGAGATATACACTTATTTGAATATAAAGAGTTTCAGGATCATACATGATCTCAGGGGAATAAACACAAATCCCCTTCTCAGTCATACTCTAAAAATGATAGCCTTTATTTGAAGATCGCTGATTAAGAAGAAACTTACTACCCCTGCCATAGTTCATTCCACTTTTCAATAGTTCTAATTATCATTGACTTTTTTCCTCCCCTAATATTAAGTCTACATATACCTCTTTCCATTGACAACTCCTGGTTTTGTACTCGAGGTCCATGCAGCACAATTCTACTATATTTTTTTGAGTGACAGTCTGTTGAATACTTGAAGACATCTATCATGCCTCTTCTGAATCTTTTCTTCTCTTGAGAAGTTCACAATTTCCTTCAAATTTCCTTCAAATGATAAGTCTCAAAATCCTTCACTACCCTGATTGGCATGTTCATTTTATTAATATTTCTCCTAAACTGTGGAATGTGAAACTGAATATAATACTCCAGGTCACTGAACAATACAAGAAAGAAAATAGTGTTCAGATTGAAGGAAGTTGACCAAACCTCATAAACAATGAGCCCAAGAATGAGGACCAGAAGAAAAATCCATTGAGTCCAAAGTCTATAAAATCTATATAAATGAATATGCTTATTATTTTTGAATACTACATTGCTAAATTGAAGGAGACTGATTTCTGTGGGGCATTGACCTAGTTGTGGTATTACTGAGTCAAAATATGGAAATGTAATTTCTAGTTTGTAGTGCTTAGAGATAAAAAATAATCCAGTTCAACTTCTCTGTATTGGTCTGGAAAGAGAAACACTTCAAAATGTGTGGACATGATATCCATAATAAATAAGAAAAGAAAAAAAATCACTATTTCCACTCTTTTAACTCCTAACTTCTAAACTATTGCATTTTGTTTCATAGGTTGAGAATTTAACTCAGTTTTATTTTTTAATCCCTTGTGTGATAAGAAAAAGCCAAGTAGAAAGGAAGAGCAAATAATCATACATCTCCATTCTCCCAATTTTCTATATGCATATAATCCAGGCAACAGGCTGTCAAATATTATCATTAAACAAAGTTTAATACACTTAAAGTTAGGTTGTTTATCATATAGAACAAGGAAATCGATGAACAAAATATTTGGGCCGTCTGTATGGACATAAATGTAAGTTTATTGCTTAAAATCTCAGTTATTGAATTTAAAGATCTCCATAAAAATGAGGCAAACAGAGCTAAAAAGGCAATGCTGTACAAGAGTATGAAACATGAAAGCATATTCAGATGTAGGTTCATGACTTCACCGTTATGCCATACCCTTCCACTGTTGCAATTCAGAAGCCCCATCTCCCTTCTTCTTTTGTTTGATTCTTATCAGTATATTTTTAGAAATCATCCTATAAAGGATCCATCTGTAATAGCAATCTAAGTAGAATGTTTTGCTGTTTTTGTTTTAGTATAATCAAGTGTCTCTGATTGAATCTTACCTTTATGAAACAAATGTCTTTACTAGGAGCAAAGTACAGAAACAAGAGTTTCTTTAACTAGAAACAGTATATGTATTTATATTGTTAATTATTTTAATGTGATTAAAGATCTTCCCTACCCATGTAGGAAGGCCTACATCTTTTGTTAAAGAGGCACTGTTTCTCAAGGGTTGTGATGTCTTTCATCTCTAAAAATTGTATAAATACTCTTATGGTGAGGTTTTACTTTGGGACTTACAGACTGGAAGTGTTTGTTTGCCCAGATGAGACTCTGGGAAGCCACTGAGGAGCCCCCAGCTTTAAAAACCCTGATATTGGTGCTTCCCTCTCCGGTAACTGTGGTCAGACAGTTGGATCTGTCTGTTGATCTATGATGTACATATTGTTTATGTCAGACATTTGGAAGCATGTCTGTTGATCTTTGATTTTTCTGTATTTTCTCAAAAATTTAAGGTGTTGACTTTTTCTCCTGAACTGAGTGATACATGTGCTTCATTAAAGTGATTGTTGACCCCTTAAAAGTTGCCTGTCCTTTTGTAAATGCAGATCAAAGAACCTGTGATAGCAGGGCCCCTGTGTATGTTGAGGTGCTTACAGTTACACTATACAAAAAGTTAGAAGCCTTCCTCTGAATATTTTATTAAAATTATCATAGGGATATGGATCTAGAGCTGGACAGGTGTCCAGAAAATATCTACCCCAAACTCTCCTTCCTAACTTTTTTTTTTTTTAGATTAGGAAATGAAGGCTCATTTTAGTGATCTGAATGAATAAAAAAGCATTTTGAAAGGGTTCCCTCTATACAAAGCACTGAGCTATGCATTAGTAACACAAATTGAAAAGTAAGGCAGATCCTGCTCCCAAGGAATTCACATTCCAGTGAGGTGGGCAACATATACATTTTAGCTGCAAAGCAGATAGAAAAGGCCCATGGTTTATAGTATGCAGTTGCAAAACAAATTGCAATACATCTTCTGTAATGTCATCTCCACTAAGTTAATCATGTCAGTTTTCTGACATTGAACAATTTTATGGGGCCAAGTACTTTGATAAGAACTTTCTTTTCTGATTCTTCAGTAGCAGGAGCTATGGCATCTACGTTTCCATAGTGCTTGCTTCCTCTGATGATGATAAATAATTAGCATATATAGTGCTTTAAGGTTTTCAAATATTATCTAGTCTTTTAGATACTATATTATTTAATTGATTATCATAACTAATATTTATTTATTTAAAAAATAATTAATTTTTTGTTTTCAACATTTACTTCTACAAGATTTTGAGTTTCAAATTTTCTCCCCATCTATCCTCTCTCCTCACCCCAAGACAGTGAGCATTCTGATTACCTCTTTCCCCAATCTGCCCTCCCTTCTATCACCACTCCCTTCTCTTATCCTCATCCCCTCTACTTTCTTGCAGAGCAAGATAGATTTCTATAACCCATTGTCTTTATATTTTACGAAATTAATATTCAGGAAATTCAGCTTATCCAATTTCAAATAGGTAATAGCTATGAAAGTGAAATCTCATATAGATGTGAAACCATGTTCTCTTGCTGTAATACTCTTTCCAGTGTATCATCCTTCCTATCTTTAATTATTTTAAATATCAATTATTTTTTATAGTGAAAGAATCACCAGCAATGTTACATAGCTCTCTGCCCCTAGTTGAGAAAGAAAAAAGTAAAAATCATCACCTTGAAGTCAACCTAGTCATAGACTCCAATGAGGTCTGTGAGCCTAGTCCTCACAAAGACATCTGGTCCCTGGCTGGACCCCTACTCTGAGATTTTCCAGCTTAATAATGCTTGCAGAAATTGGCTCTACTATCATAACTTCTGAGATCTCAGGCCAACAGGAATCGAACATTGGTAGAGTTCATTACTTATTCTAGGATGTAAACAAAGAATGTTAGCTTCTTAAGAATGGAAGACGTTAGCAGCAGGATTTGCAGGATTCCAAAAGGATCCTAAAACTTACAACTCTTTTCCCTTTCTTTATAACTCATTTGTACATGGAAGCTTGGATCAGGAATGGGTTCAGTATCCTGCGATGACTGTTTTATCAAGGATCAACCATAAAACCTGCTGTTTGCCGTTTAAAGTCCTCACATCGTGGGTCCTTTTTTCCTTTCCATTCTTACACTTTTCTCAACTCCTTGCACCATATCCTTATGTGTTGCTCACAGCCATACTACACTGTATCTCTTGGTACCATCCTTTTTCAATGGTTGTTGCCCATGCCTTGAATGCTCTGTCTCCCTATCCTGTGCCTGCTAGCTTCCTATAATATTTAGCTCAGATCCCACCTTTTGAAACAAACTTGTCTTAGCCACCTCAGATTGCCTCCTGTTTACATAACTCATGTTTCAATACAAGTGTTATCCTAGTCATCTCCAATGTCCCAAACTTAGAATAGTTAATTAATACGTTAGGTTATAAAAGGTTGCAAAAAAGGTATTAATTAACAGATTTCTTTATACTATTGAGTAGGAGATAGTGCAAACAAAGACTGTTCTGCTATGCATTTCAGCACCACACCTATTATTACAGCATCAAAGGTCTTATCTGAAGGGATTTACCACTGATTCAAGCCCTTAGTCTACTCCTTTATCAAAAAGCAGATAAGACAAGTGGGAATTTGAAGGAATTACACTGTGATCTCAGAACCTATGAAGAATGACTACTCACATGACAGAGCAACCAGTGAATTGGCCCCTCCACCAGTAAGGCTCATGGCTATTAAGCAGTCTTGGACACAGTTCCACATTTCTGTCTATAATATTATTTCCCCTTCTCTGTTTCAAAGTAATAGAGGAATTGATTTCCACAGCTCCAGCCTTCACTTATTCTTAGTATTAACTAAAATATCTGTTATTTCTCTCTCTAAAGCAGTAGTTAGCATTAGCTTTCCCTAGCATCATAATGAACATCTCCTGGGCCTGCTTACTCCTGACGAATATGATTCCCTTAAGTCATTGTGGAGTATTTCCCATAGGTAGATTTTGTAGGAAAGAAGGATATTTGTCTCCCTATGCTCTTTCCAGGGTGTCTACTGTTCTTATCTGTGATTAATATTTAAATTTATCCTATTTTTTCCATGAGAGAGTGTCCGTTAATGCTGCAATAACTCTCCAAGGCGCTTCTATTACCCCTCATCACATTTCCCTAAGCAAACTCCCCAGAGTCTTCTTATGGGTATATTCCATTAAAAATGATCAGATCTTGGGGCAGTCCCTATTGCACTCACCTCCTATATCTAATCAGTTGCCAAATTTTGTTGCTTTATGTCAAACCTCTCACATCTATTCCTATTTTTTGTACTCAAATACCTTCAATCAGGTCCTTATTCCCTCTCGCCTGTGCTATTGAAACAGCCTACTAATTAGTCTCTTATCACACAAAATTTCTCCTCTCCAATACATCCTCACAATCATCAGATCAATATTCCCAGGGAACACTTCTGACTATGTCACTCCCTTCTGAAAAAACTTCAGTGGTTCATCATTGCATGGAGGACTGAAAACAGCAACTCATCCCTTCAGTGTTTTAAATTCTTTACCATATGCTTCTAACCTACTTCTCTGGGTTTCTTTCATATTATTTTCACCAACACACTTTATATTCTAACCAAAATGACCTACTTTTTCTTCTTCATATGCAATATTCTGTCCCCTATCTCCCTGTCACTGAATAAGACACCTAACCTTAGATTCTTTCTACTGGAGTGCCCTTCATCCTCAACCACCTCTTAGAACCCTTAGCGATTGTATTATCTTTTTTCCTGACCCCTACATTACTTGGTAGTTACTTATCTGGGTGAGTACATGTTCTATTCAACTCATTTTCCTCCCAGTCATCTTCTCTCCCTATAAATGTTAGCTCTTTGAAGGTATGGGCTACTTAGGCCTTGCCTTGGTATCCCCAGCATCTAGTAGAGTGACAGGCACATATTAGATTCTTATTAAACAATACATGAAGAAATAATGAATGGGAAGATAGATGACCATGATCTCTGACTGCTAGGATTCCACAATAGTTGACAGGGAAATGTCTGAGAAAATAGGAAGACCTCAAAAGGTATTTTTTTCAAGAAAGTAGTTATCACTAGTCATGTGACAGCATCGTCATTGCTCATTTTTTGGAGTATTCTATTCCTAAGAGCTCAAGTAGCTTACAAAACAGCCTGATGTACTAGGCTTTCCCAACAGTATATGGGATAAAGGAGACTTAAAACCTAGAAAAAGTCAGGAAAGTAACCAGGTTAATACCTCGTCCATTGACAGCTGAATTGTTCTACCATTGGGAAGTTTCATTTGATTCTTCTTCCTATCAATAAATCTAATATACTGACCAATTTAGGAACTCCAACCCACAGGCCTTAACTACCAATGGTTTTGATAAGTTATCTAAAACCAACCTCCAGCATGAAAGTGGCACTGATTTCCTTCTTACCACTGTCACCAGCAACTGAACTTGAGCTCTTGCAGCTCAACCATTCTGACACTATATGGTTGTAGCAATAAAAGCTAACTCTTTCACTAAGACATTGTTTGATTTCCCCAAATCTGACTCTATAACATCAAAACATAATACCCTCTATCTCTATAAATATCTCTTGCAGTCCCATTTCCTGAATTGTCTTTCCTAACTGGAAGGGAGATAATCGTTTTCTCCAAATTTATACTGAATCAGAAATTAAATGGGTTTTGGAGTTGGCAGGGAACTTTTTACTTAATGAATAATGAAGAGATTGAGGGCTGGAGAGATAGAGTGTCTTACCCCAAGGTACTTATTCTCACATACATTCTACAATATTAATGCATCATGAACATTTACATTGATGATTGTCTATAGTGCATATTTTCTTAATGATTTTATTCATCACTTCTGCAAGTTTCTATCTAAAGACTCTGGCATGTTTTTCTTTACCTATCGTTATTATCCAAATTACATTATTATAATGAAGACAGCAGCTGTATTTATTGAATTTATTCCATGCAGTAGCAAACATATGTGGACATTTTGTAAATTACATTCTGATGACAATGATTTTATAGTACAAAGGTAATTGCATTAGAAAAATGTAAATTCAGTCTATATTCCTGGAATTATATATTTGATTTTTTATTTTTAAATTTCATTTTTCTTTTAAAATGAAGAAGGGTAATCTAAAATCCTATAGGACTAATTGCTGCCCAGGAAAAAAAAAACAATGCAATAGCATGCTTTTTCAATGCGTTACAGAGATTTACCTATGAAATTAGATAGATAGTCAGTAGATGGCACTGTTTATTTTACTAATAATAACTGACCATTTCTATGTTGTTACAAAATGGGTTGGCTAATTGGATTATTTAATAGAAATCTACAACCGTTTGCAAGTTTCCCACCAGATTAGTTCATTTGATTTCCCAATACTATGCTGCAGGGACTTCAATGAATAAACAAAATGGGGGGGTGAGGTTAAAATAGGAAAATTCTCAGTAATTTTGTTTATCATTTATATTTAATACAAACCAACCTCCTTGAAGGATTTGGTGTAATGACTCTCAAGAAAAACTTTCCACTAACAATAATATATTTTGGTTTTTTTAATCAAAGGTATTTTTGTTTCATCAAAGAAATATAAAATGATGCTATTTATAAATTATGTGAATCTTGGTTCAAGTTAGTTCACTACTTAGATCATTTTTGTGACAGGATTAAGAGGAGAATTAGTAGCAATTAGTGAGCTTGAACTTCTACATAAACAGGTAAAAATGTTCAAACATACGAAGAAAGGAAAAGTCATCATAAAGATTCAGTGGCATCACTCAAATTTTATTGCTATTGTAGGCTATTCAAAGTTATCATACCTACAAAAATTATTGGACTTTTGTTGTTTATCCCATATCTATGTCTTTGAACTGGCCTTACACTGTGCCTTAAATGTTGTTATTTACCTCCATCTCTTAGACACTTTGGCTTCCTTCAAGACTCAGTTCAAGTGCTACCTTCTGTGTTTATACAATCACATGTACTATGTGTATAATATGTGTGTGTGTATGGAAAGAGAGATTATGGAGTTAATAAATGGAGTATCTTGTGGGAGGAATACAAGACCAGTTTAATTGGATTGTAGAGTATATGTGAGGAGTAAAGTGTAAGATTATTGGAAAGATACAAAAAGTCAGAGATTTTTGTATTCAATACTGGAGGTAATAGGGAGTGAGTAGTTTATTGAATAGAGCAATGACAGTTACATGCATAAGGAAAATAATTTTGGCATCTGGCAATGATCACAGATAGAAGGACCAGTTGGAATTCTATTGTAATTGTCTATGTGGGGATGAGGTCCTATATGAAGTTGATGGTTGTGTGAATAGGGGAATGGACATGTTGAAATATATTGCAAATACAGACAAGAGAACATTTGATAAAAGAATTAATATATGGGTGGATATGAGTGATGAGTTGAGGATGATACCAAGTTTGTGAGTCTGATTGGATAGTGATTCTGTCAAAAATAATTGAGAACTTGGTAAAAGGGAAAGATTTTGAGGACAAAGTTCTGTTTTAAACATATTGTTTTAGATGTCTGTGAGGGATTCAAAGATGTTCAAAAATCAGTTGATAAAGCAGAGCTAGAACTCATAAGAGAGAAGATTGCATATATAGATCTGGGAATTATCTACATAGAGAATATAATTATCCTCATAGGAGTTGATCCATCACTAAGTAAGATAATATAGAAGGAGAAATGAATGATTAGAACACAGTTATGGGGTTATCCCAAAAGTTAGTAGGCATTATATTAATGAAGATCAAGGTAGAAAGTAAGGTAAAAGCCAGGTAACAGGAAAACCAGGAGACAATAATGTTATCAGACTGAATAGAAATTACCCAGATAGAGAAGGTATTGATCAGTTTCAAAGGTTGCAGGGAGCTTAAAAGGCTTACACAAAAAAGCCATTATATATTTGGTATTTAAAACATCTCTAGTAACTTTAAAGAGATTGACTTCAATTCACTGTTGAGTTCAGAGGATATTCCTCATCCCTCTTGAAAACTGGTTTTCTTTCTCTCTACTGTAATCTATCTGTCTATAAGCATCTATTAAGCTTTATCATGTGCCAGGCATTGTATTAAACCAACTCCTTTTCAGATCACTAATATCACTATATCCAAATACAATGATGCTTTTTACTATTCTCATTTTCTTTTAATGCTGGGACATTTGATACCAAGTCATCCCTGCTCAATAAAACAATACAATTCAATTCAGGACAATGAAATACATAACATTATAACACAAACTGAATCAGTCTCTTTTGTGTACAGAGTTACATGGCTGATACTGAAGGAGATGAAATTTCCCACCCTCCAGAATTTATAGAGTGGTAGGAGGATAAAAAAAACAACAAGAGAAACAACAAAAAACAAAAGCAAAAGTGTCTTTCTTGATAGTGTTTTCCTTTGCCTTCCATAACTTATGAAATATTATAGTTTTATTCTTTCTCTCTATCCCTGATTTCTTTGTTTCATCTGCTGGTTCCTCATTCCCCTTCCCATTCTTCTAATGTTGGTGTTTTCCAAGGTTGTGCCTTAGGAGAGCAATTGTTTCCTTCTTTGTAGATGCATCCCTAAGCCTGGAAAATAATAAATGCCTGATAATTACTGGTTAATTAGTTGATTCCCTCTGTACTCTCCTTTTCAATGAATACTCTTATGAAGATGATAACCCATATGTATACTTTTCCTGAGATATTCAGTCTTGTTTCCCAGTGTTCAATATTGCTACCTGCATATCCTTCAACATATAGATCTTTCAACTGAGCTCACCCTCAAAAATAGCTCTCATCTTAATGTTTCTGTCTCTGTTAATGGTACAGTTTTCTTCCCAGTTAACCAGGATTAACCTTTGGAAGTATCTTTGATTCTTTCTTGTTTCTCACCATCGTTTCTAACTTCACAATATCTTTAGTATCTTTCATCTTGTCTTCCCTATAATTTTAAACATTCTTCCCCTCCCTGCCACATAATAATATTTTATTTTTTCCAATTACATTTAAATATATTTTTGGCATTCACTTTTATGAGACTGAGTTCCAATGTTTTTCTCCTCTCTCTTCCCCCTCCCGAAGAAAGCATGCAATCTGATCGAGGCCATACATGTACAATCCTATTAGACATATTTCTACATAAGTCATGTTGTGAAGGAAGAATTGAAACAAAAGAGGAAAACCCGAAGAATTGTATTTCTCTTCATCCAATTCCCCCTTTCCCTACTTATCTGTTCTCTTTCTCCTTTTTAACATTGTTTATTTATTTTTTGGTTTTCAATATTCATTTTCATCAGATTTTGAGTTCCAAATTTTCTCCCCATATCTCCCCTCCCCCACCCCGGGGCAACTTGCACCCCAACCACCCCATTCTCCAATCTACTTTCTCTTCTATCACATCCCTTTTCCCACCCTTCTCCCCTCTATTTTCCTTTAGGGTAAGATAGATTTCTATACCCCATTGCCTATATACTTTATTTCCCAGTTGCATACAAAAACAATTTTTAGCATTCATTTTTAAAGCTTTGAGTTCCACATTCTCTCCCTTTCCCCCTCCCCACCCATCCACACTGAGAAGGCAAACAATTCAATATAGGTCATACATGTGTATTCATGTGAAACACCTCCATAACAGTCCTGTTGTGAAAGACTAACCACATTTCTCTCTGTTCTCTCCTGCTCTCCATTTATTCCATTCTCTACCTTGACCTGTCCCCCCACAATAGTTTTGGCTTCTGATTACCCCTTCCCCCAATCCACTGTGCCTTCCATTATCCCCCTCATATCCTCTTCCCCCTTGTCTTCTTGCAGGGCACTCTAGATTTCCATACTCAATTTAATGTGTGTCATTGCCTCCTTAAGCCAAATCCAATGAAAGTAAGGCTCACCTATTCCCTTTTACCTCCTCCTTCTTCCCCTCCATTGTAAAAGATCTTTATTGCCTCTTTTGTGGGAGACGATTCACTGCACTCTACCTCTCCCTTTCTCTTTCTCCTAGTAAATTGCTCTCAACATGTAATTTTATTTCTTAGGTATCCTTTCATATTCAGCTCACCCTCTGCCCACTGTCTATATGTATATATGCATATGTGTGTATATATAAATATGTATATTTATATACACATATATGAATGTATATACACATGCACACACATACACACATATGTATACATACATATACATATATATATTTGGGTGTGTGTATGTATTTTCTCCAACTCCCCTAATACTGAGAAAGATCTCATGAGTTACAAATATATTTCAATATAGGGATGTAAACAGTTCAAATTCAATGATTCCCCTATGACTTATCTTTTCTGTTTACCTTTTCATGTTTCTCTTGATTCTTGTATTTTATTTCTTTTTATTTTTTTTATTTTTTTTAGTTGTAAAATATTTAATTAAACTTTCAAATGTCTTTTTTTTATTATTTTTTATTTTTAAATAAATTTATTTAACTTTTTACATTCATTTTCACAAGATTTTGGGTTCCAAAATTTTCTCCCCCTTTG
>CM053770.1:611576733-611611283 GCA_028658325.1 Potorous gilbertii
GCGGAATTAATTTCTCAAGAAAATAACCATCTATGGTCTTAGTTTTTTTCCCTTTTCTGGGCATTTTCCCAGCCAGTTACTTGACATTTGAGAGTCCTCTCCACCCCCCTGGTTTAGATCCACTGAGCTAGTGCTTGGGGTCTGAGATTCAAATGCTGCTCCCCAGCCTCAGGGCTTTTGGCGGCAGGCCTGAGTGCTCTTCAATGGGAGCTTATCTGCTGGTTCTCAGGTGGGGGCAGGGCTGCCTCTCAGGCTCAGTTCCCTCAGGGGGTTTTTACAGAGATCCTTTGTAGTGGAGCTGGTGTGGAGCTCCAGCCCTCTTTGGGAGTCTCTGGCTGAGCTGCCTCAGCCTCTGTCACAGCGGCCACTTCCCAGGAGGTCCGAGTCCCGGAGATCCCCCACACCCCTCTCAGCTCGTCTCTCTCACTGACCTGTGCATCTGTGGTGGACGGACCTTCGCGGCCGCCCGGAGATTCAGGTCCCTGACTCCTGCTTGGGTCTGCTGGCTCCTCTCAGTGCCGCGTGGCCGGGGCGGGGGAGGGGAGGACTCTGCTCCCGTCCCGGGGTACCTTTGCAGTCGGTTTTTCAGGGCTCTCAGCAACGGAAATCTCCTTCACTGTGTTTCTGCGTGGCTTCCACTGTTCCAGACTTTGTCAGGAGTTCTTTTTACAGGAAATCTATGGTCTGTGGGTTCAGACCTAGCATAGGTGAGTCTTTCTACCTGATTCTTGTATTTTAAAGGCAAATTTTCTATTCATCTCTGGTCTTTTCAACAAGAATAATTGGGAATTCTCTATTTCAATGAAATTCTATTTTCCCCTTGATGTATTATACTCAGTTTTGCTAGGTAGTTGATTCTTGGCTTTAATATTAGCTCCTTTGACCTTTGGAATATCATATTCCAAACCCCTCGATTCCTTAGTGTAGAAACTGCTAAATCTTTTGTTATACTCATCGTGTTTCCACAATATTTGAATTATTTCTTTCTGGCTTCTTGTAATACTTTCTCCTCGACTTGACAACTCTGGAATTTGGATAAAATATTCCTAGGAGCCTTCCTTTCAGTATCTCTTTCAGGAGGTGATCATTAGATTCTTTCCATTTTTATTTTGCCCTTTGTTCATACAATATTAGGGCAATTTTAATTGATAATTTCTTAATAGATGATGTCTAGGTTCTTCATGCCTTTCAGGTATTCCAATAATTTTTAAATTATCTGTCATGGATCCATTTTCCAGGTTAGTTGTTTTTCCAATGAGATATTTCACCTTGTCTTCTATTTTTTTCATTCTTTTGGTTTTGTTAAATAATTTCTTGATTCCTCATGAAGTCATTAACTTCTATTTGCTCCATTCTCAATTTGAAGGAATTTTTTTTTTCAGTGAGTTTTTGGACCTCATTTTCAATTTGGGCAATTCTGCTGTTTGAGGAATTCTTCTCCTCATTGACTTTTTAGAACTCTTGCCATTAGAGGTGAGTCTAATTTTAAAGTTGTCTTTTTTTGTCAGCATTTTTGGGAGTCTCCTTTAACAAGCTATTGACTTGCTTTTCATGATTTTCTTTCATCACTCTCATTTCCCTTCTTAATTTTTCCTCCACTTCTCTTACTTGATTTTCAAAATCCTTATTGAGCTCATACATGGCCTGAGACTATTTCATATTTTTCTTGGCAGCTTTCTTCCTCTGGTTGTATGCTTTGATCTTCCTCATCATAAGAAGTACCTTTTCCCCAAGAAAGTAACTTTCTATAGCTTTATTTTTTCCCATTTTGCATTCTCCAGTCAATTATTTGTCTTTTGAGCTCTTTATTAAGCAGAGGGTGTACTGGCCCAAGTTTGAGGGGCTTTTGTGTAGCTGTTTTCAGAGATATCTCTGTGGCCCTATAAATTCTCAATTCCTCCAAAGTGATATGATCAAAGGTGAAGTGTTTACTCTTCTCCTGGTCTGCAGTCTGGTGTGTGAGCAACCACAAGCACTCTTTTCCTCCGTGGAACTGCAAGGAGGTTTCCTACCACTTCTGCCATGCCAGTGTTCCTCCTTGCCTCAGGATTGCCACCCAGGACTATGACCCAGATCAGCCACTTGAGTCCCTTACCATCTGTAGGCTAAGAGCTCCAGAAGCAGCCACTACAGCAACAGAGGCTGCCACTACCTTAGGATTGGGGCTGTACTGGGGCCAGACAGACCACATTCCTTTCTTACCAAAGTGAGAGTTTTCCCACTGACCTTTGAAGCTGTCTTTGGTGTTTGTGGGTTGAGTAGTGTGGAAACTGCTATAGCTGCCAGTGATTCAGCACTTTGAGACCTACTCCAATCCTGTCTGTGCCTGCATGGCCCACACTGGACTCCATTCTGCTCTGAGCCCAGTGCAATAGACCTTTCCTGTTGGCCTTTCAATTGTCTTGAGCTGAAAATCTGTTTCACTCTATCATTGTGTGACTTCTGCTGCTCTAAAATTTGTTTAGAGTCATTTTACAGATGTTTTGAGGAATTTTGGAGGGAGAGATCAGGCATCTCCCTGCTTCTACTCTGCCTTCATGGCTCTGCCCTGTTCTCTTTCTCTTTTTACCCCTGTCCCTCCTCAAAAGTGTTTTCCTTCTGACTATCCCTTACCTTAATCTGTCTCTCTTCCATCACCTACCCCCTCTTATCCCCTTCCCCTCCTACTTTCCTGTAGAGTAAGATAGATTTCTGTACCTAATTGTGTGTGCATTTTATTCCCTCTTTGAGCCAATTCTGATCAAGGTAAGGTTCATTCACCCCAACATTGCCTTCCTCCTCCTCCCTTCCACTGTAAAAGTTTTTTCTTGCCTAGTAATTTACTCTCCATTCTCCCTTTCTCTTTCTCTCAGTAAATTCCTCTCTCAATCCTTGATTTTGTATTTTTCTATATTATCCCTTCATATTCAAACATGTGGCTTTGTATAATATAAATACTCTTTCTAACTATTCTAATCCTATGGAATTTTCATTAACAATTTTTGAAAGTTCTCTATTTTATTGAATATCTATTTGTCCCTTGAAGGATTATACTGTTTTCCTGAGTATGTGATTCTTGGTCATAATCCTAGTTCCTTTGCCCTCCAGAATATTATATCCAAAAGTCTCCTATCCTTTAATGTAGAAGCTGCTAAATCTTGTGTTATACTGATTGTGGATTCACAATACTTTAATGATTTCATTCTGGCTGCTTGCAATAGATAAAACTGGAATTTCCAGGAAAACTGGAATTTGGTGCTAATATTCCTGTCAGTTTTCATTTTTGGATCTCTTTCAGGAGGTAATCAGTGAATTCTTTTGATAACTCTTTTGCCCTCTGGATCTAGAATATTATGGCAGTATTCCTTGATAATTTCTTGAAACCTGATTTTACTTCTCTTTTGGATCATGACTCCCGGGTAGTCCAATAATTTTTCAATTATCTCTCCTGGATCTATTTTCAATGTCAGTTGTTTTCCCAACAAGACATTTCCCCTTGTCTTCTATATTTTTCATTCCTTTGCTTTTGTTTTATGGTTTCTTGGTTTCTCATAAAGTGATTATGTTTCATTTGTTCCATTCTAATTTTTAAGGATTTTTTTTCTTCAGTGAACTCTTGGACCTCTTTTTCCATTTGGCTCATTCTGCTTTTTAAGGTGTTATTTTCTTCCACATTTGTTTTTGTTTCTCATTTACCAAGTGGTTGATTCATTTTTTATGATTTTCTTTTATCACTCTCATTTCTCTTCTCACTATTTCAAAATCCATGACCTGAGAACAATTCATATTTTTCTTCCACTCTTTGGATGTAGGAGCTTTGCATTATTTCGTCTTCTGAGGATGTGTTTTGAACTTCTTTATCACCATGATAATTTTCTGTCGTCAAGAATTTTTTCCATTGTTTGTGACTTTTAGCTATTTGTTAAAGTAGGGTTCTGTTTCTAGGGTGGAGGGCATAATATCCTATGCATTCATAGGTTTTGTACAGCTGTTTTCAGAGCTACTTTTAGGGCCCTGTAAATTTTCAGTTCTTTCAAGTGGTATCATCTAAGGAGAGGTGTTTTCTTATCTCCTGGCCTATGCTTTGGACTGTGTGCCTCCACAAACACTCTTTTGTGTCCTGGAACTGTGAGAAGATTCTCCCTGCCACTGCGGCCACAAGTTCTGCTATCCTTGCTCTGGGACTGCCACCCAGAACCATGAATTGGATCCACATGTGGGCAAAGCAACAGAGTCCTGCCTTGGTACTAGCAAAAAGACCCCTGTGGTCTCCTTCTGACCAGTTGTTCGACTTCCTTACTGTCTGTGTGTTGAGAGCTCTAGAAGCAAGCAATGCCACTGTTACTGTTGATAAAGCCACCATCAGGCCTGTTATGAGTTTGGTGGGACTGGATCTGTACTGGTTTGGTCTGTGCTCCTCTATCACCCTGATTCAACAGACCTCTCATGCCAACCTTCTAAATTGTCTTACACCATAAATTTGTTTCACTCTGTCTTTTTTGTGGGTTCTCTTCTTTAGAATTTGCTTAGGATCATTTTAAAGATATTTGGAGGTGTTTGGGGGAGAGTTCAGGTGAATTCTTGCCTTTACTCTGCCATCTTAACTCTGCCTGCCCCCCCTGCATTGTAAACATTTTTAATCAGGGCCTCATCTCTTCCTGTATGTTCTTTCTCTTCTCTCATCAATAGTCTCTCAGCTGTAAGACATGGGAATTGGACTTGATGGTCTTCAAAGTCCCATCTAACTTTTTTTTTCCATCTCTATACTTTTGCACACTGTCTCCTATTTTTGTAATAAGTCTTCCTCTTCTTCTACCCTCAATTCTATCTGCTCAATTTCCTGTAATCATTTAAGTTTCAACTCAGGTACTACTTCCTCAATGAAGGTGAAAGTGATCTCTCCTCTAAATTTTCATAGCTCTTTCCCTGGCTCAGTGTAGTGTTGTGGAAGTATTCCAGATGACAAGAAAGGTAGATAGTAACCTATGATGCAACACACAGACAGGTACAATAACAAGAGCTTTTAAATATTTTTAATGCATTTTAGTCATGCTAGAAAATTCCAACCATGGCACTTAGGAATTTATTTTTTTTAATATTGTCACTTATATTCAAGTGAAGATGAAAATTTTCTGACAAAGAGTAACACATGAAAGGGGGAATTCTTTTCTAATATAGTGGATGTTGCCCCTCGATACAAGGGCAAAATATTTTCAAAATGTGACTAAAGTCCACAAAAGGATTATTTCAATAATGGTAAATATTGGTAGTAGAAAATTGCAATCTAAAAGGATCCTCTTCTAAGCAACCTCAGACAGTAGAACAGAGATGTACAATTAATAGAAATATAGAGAAGATGATAACATGACACCTTAGGAAACAGACTCTATTGAAAGTTGCCATAAATACAACTTTGGCATTTGGGGTGTCCACTATTCTATAGTTTTTTATTAATTACCCTTACAAAGGTCATTTGAGCAACAGAATGTAGAACCAGACATTTTTTCTGATCCCTATGACATATCAAATCTCTAAGAATTTGCTTTACAAAGTAATGAACCGCAAAAGATAAAGCACCCTCAGCTGTTTCCATGGCTAAGGACAAATGGAAAGAAAAAAGAGGTTTTTAAAAAAAAAGCATGACATGATGCTTCCTCACCCTGAGTTCACTCAGCATTCATTCCCCATCTCCCATGCTACTGACAGTAACGCTACACAATCAGATTCAAAGACCCAATATACAGATCAGCCCCTGCACCAAGGGCCAAAATAACACTGGAAACTCACCTCTTTCTTTTTAGTGTTCTTGACATGTAAGCTGCAGGCTGCAGAACTTCTGTCAGATAGAATAGAAAGTCAGCTCAGCAGGCATCAGCCTTTCAGGAGGAAAAGCATGCTAAAGCCCACAACCCCTTAGCACCAGCACTGCAAAGCTCTGAACAGCTGGTACCTTGATGAATAACCCCAGAGCAGCAACACATCAACTCTCTGACCTGGTGGTATTTTTCCAGAGAACTGAAGAACAGAAACAGTGGTACCAGACCCCAGAACAGGATTCCGTGTGTGTGTATGTAGAGGAGGGAAAGATTGCACAGCATTTCATTAAGCGTGGGGGAAAGGACACTTCGTCAAGCTGTGGTCAGTTCTTTCTACCTCAAAGTCAGTTGAAGTATATTATTAGACTGGTGAATTATGAACTATCCAGCATGAAGGAACTTGTGAAATGTTGATATGCAGCCCCCAAGGAAACTACCATCAGATGGAACAGTCAAATAGTGAATATAATAAAATTAGCAAAAACAAAGAAAAAAAAGACCGACTACCAAAATTCTCAGGAATTAAAAAAGATATAAAGATTATAAGCATAAGAAGAAAAATCAATCTTAGAAAGTGAAATAGATGAAGATATAAAAGAAATAACAAAGAAAAGTCCCTTCTGGATCTGAAGAATTCACAAGAGAATTCTATCATTTTTTAGAAAAGTTAATACTTATACTTAACAAAATATTCTCCAAAGTTGAGAAAGTATACTACCAGAATATTTTTGAAACAAATATAGAAATTTTAGATAAATTGGGGAAAGATAAAACAGAGACAGAAAACTATAATCTAAGAACATTAAAGAACACTGATGCCAAATTTTAAACAAAATCCTTTCAGGGTGCTGCCATTGGTGTTCACTTTTTTAGTAATATCCAACTCTTCATGACTCCATGGACCATAATATGGCAGACACGTCTATCCTCCACTGTCTTCCAAAGTATATCTAAGTTCATGGTCATTACTTTCATGACACTATCTATCCATCCCATACTCTGCCATCCCCTTTTCTTCTGCTTTCACTCTTTCCCAACACCAAGGTCTTTTTCAGACTCCCATCTGCTCATTATATAACCAAAATATTTAAGCTCCAACTTTACTACTTCCAATGAGTAGTTTGAATTAATTTATTTAAATGTTAGCTTATTTCATCTCCTTTCTATCCAAAGAACTCTCCAAAGTCCTCTCCAGCACAATTCAAAAGCATTAATTTTGGTGGTGTAGAATTCCTTATATTACAACATCTAAAGCCATACATTATTACTAAGAAACAAAAACAAACATAGCTTTCGGACTTTTTGTGACAAGGTGATATCTCTGCTTTTTGGGATACTGTCCAGATTTTCCATAGCTTTCTTTTGAAGGAGCAATCATCTTTTAATTTAATAACTGTATTCTCTACCTTCAGTGGTATTTAAGCCCAAAAATATAAAATCTGACAATGCTTACATTTTTTTCTCCCTCAATTATCCAGGAAGGGGTGAACCCAGTTACCATGTTCTTAGGTGGTTGTTGTTGTTGCTGTTGTTTATGTCAAGCCTCAAGCCAGTTTTCACACTTTCCTTTTACCCTCATTAAGAGGCTTCTTAATTCTTCACACTATATCATCAAAATGGCATCTATGTCATGTCTTACTTAGACTGTTGTTATTTTTCCCAGCAATCTTAATTTTGTTTTTTGATTCATCCAGACTGGCACTGTTTTGAATGTATTATGCATATAAGTTAAATAAACAAGATGACAATATATAGATTTTTTGTACTTATTTTGCACTCTTAAACCAATCACTTGTTCATGTTTGGTTTAACTATCGTTTACTGAACCACATATTATTCAGTAATTTGAATATTATTGGCATTGCCCTTCTCTAGGATTGGAATGTAAACTAATTTTTCTAATCCAGTAGCCACTGCTGAGATTTCCAAATTTTCTAGCATATTGAATGTAGCACTTTAATGGCATTATATGTTTAGAATATTAAATAGCCTGGTTAGAAATCCATCACCACCACTAGCCTTATTTTAAAAATATTTCCAAAGTTCTACTTGACTTGATTCTCTAGATCAGTAACCACACCATCATGGTTATATGATGTTACATGTTTAAAAAACATTAAAATGTTAATATCATTCCTATATAGTTGTTCTATATAATTCTGCCGCCTCTTAATCTCTCCTACCTCTAAGTGCCTATCATTTATGTCTTATTATCATTCCCATTTTTTTGCATCAAACATTCCTTGTTTATCTCTAATTTTCTCAAAGAGATATCTTTCATATACTATCGTTTTCTTTTATTTCTTTGCATTAGTCATTTAAGAAACCTTTATCCCTCCTTGCTATTCTCTGGAATTCTACATTTAGTTAGGTATATCTTTTCCTTTTTCCTTTCCTTTCCCTTTCTTTCTTTCCTTAGCTATTTATAAAACTTCACAAAATAGATACTGTTCTTGTTTTTCTTTGGGATGTTTTTGTTGCTGCCTCCTTTGCAATATCAAACAGCAGTCATCAAGACAATTTGGCACTGTTTAAAAAATAATCGATCAATAGAACTGAGTGCACAAGAGGGAGTCAGAAAAAAATAGAACTCCATAAATAAATGCCTGATAAAGCAGAAAGTATAAAGTACCTCAGAAAAACATTATACAAAAATTAAAAAAAAAACTGCAGAAATGATTGGAAAGGTTGACAGATATTAGACTTTGACTACACTTTAAACCATATTCCATAATACATTCCAAATGAATAGACACTTAATATTAAAGACAATACTATAGAAAAGAAAATAGAAGACAAACAGATCATATACCTCTCATAGCCATGAGTAGGAGTTGTAATCTTAAGTAAATAAAAGAGCCAGGTAATTACAAAAGATAAACTGGATAGTTTTGATTACTTGAAATTGAAAAGCATTTGCACAGACAATATTAATGCATCTTGGAAAAGAAGGTAAGTGGTTAAATGGGGGAAAACTGTATTAAATATCACTCATAAAAGGGAGATGAGCCAGCAATTTATGAAAGAATTGGAGTGTATTCGCAACCACATGTAAAAATGATGCCAATCTCTAGTAATAAGAGAAGTACAAATCAAAGCAACCCTAAATTATTACATCACACTACTCAAATTGGCCAAATTAAAAAGGATAATAGTCAATGCTTTTTGTCGAAAGATTGACACACCAATACATTGTTGGTGAGCTGTGAAATGATACTTCCATTTTGCAATGCAATTTGGAATTATGCAAATAAATTGATTAAAACATCCATAGTCTTTAAACTAGAAACCCCATTATTGGGCTTATACACTAAGGAAGTCATTGATAAAATAAAAGTCCCTATTTGTACCAAAATATTTGTAGCCCAACAAAGAATTAGAAACAAAGTAGTTGTACATCAATTGATGAATGGATGAACAAATTGTGGTACGAGAATAAAATGTAATATTTCTGAGCTGTAAGAAATTATGTGTATGATAAATATAGTTTAGAATGAAGAGATCTATATGAACAGATGCAGAGTGAAGGCAATAATATACACAGTAACTATACCTACCAAAAAATCGAAAGTAAATGTTACAAAATTTTAAAGATCAAGTAGGACATAATTGAAAAGAGAGAAGAAGAGATTTCTAAAGATGTTACACATTGCACACAATTTGGGAATTTTTCCATGTACTGCTCATTCATTTAATGGGATTATCCTCTGTCAGGGGCATGGGAAATGGTGTACCTAGAATTTGCTTAGAGTAATTTTATACGTATTTGTAGGGTTTTAGGGGAGAGCTCAGGTGAGTCCTTGCTTTAGTTTCACCATCTTGGCTCTGCCCCTCTCCCCCAGTGTAACTGTTCTTAGTCACGTCCTCATCTCGTCCTGCCTATGTTGATGTCTGAAACAGAAGTTATAAGAAGAAACTTAAGAAAATAAAAATTACCTACATGATTGTTTTTACCTTTGCTAGTGGGAAAAACCTTATTTGTTGATACATTTATACTATTTCTTCAGAAAATGGACTCTGTGTCAAATGACTTATTTTACTTATTGCTATGCTACCAGAAAGTTTATAGTCAAATTCACTGGTTAATTACAGTTCATTTTTATAAATCTGGTAGCCTGTATTCCTTTCCTTAAATAATGGATGTTTTACTACTAAACAACTTACTGTGAATTATATTTTAATTTATATGCCATTTCAAGTCTTCTCACATATACTGACATGGTACCAATGTGAACAGTAAATGAAAAACTAGAGAAATAACACTCTTATTTATCCTGAAGCAAAAACAATCATTTTACTTGCAACCAATTATGTATTATATGTCTTTGGATTGTCTTCTCTGTCGATTACCCATGGGAAATGACTCACTCCAACCATCCAGAATACTCCCTGAATGGCAGTCACCATCCAGTTGGCATGTACTCAGGGAACGGAAACTAATTTTAGCATGCAATGAAGCAAAACATCACTAGGAAGGTAAATTTGCTGCTGTTGCTCCAAAAAACCAGTATAATTCAATCCAAATTGATATTTGGATTATCCACACTGCTGCTCTCCCTCCATTAACACAGATAATAGAAAGTAGCAAGTTTGGATAAAAAATAACTGAACCACATTCATGACTCACAACTGTTTTTTTTTTTCCGTTAGGTTAAACAGACTTATGGAATCACATAATCTGAAAACTGGAAGAGATCTTAGAGATAATCTAATCCAAGTTATAAATGAATAAGAAACTGTTCTGTAACATTTCCATTGGAAGACATTTCTTAACCAGGTATTTTCTCCTTCCACTTTTAGACCATAATGAGTGATGGGAGAAGCACTGAATCTGGAGTCAGGAAAAAGAAGGTGAATGTTAGTCCTGTTACTTAATATTGGAGTCAACTGAGGCACTTACCCTGCTGACCTCAAATTCTTTCATTTTAAAATGAGGCATTTGTCCTAGACAATGTGTATGTCTAATAAACTATGATTCCATGACCGTAAGTTCTAATAAAAAAAATTATAACTCAACAGCTTCTGTTGTGTGCTTTTTTGTTTCCCTGTTAGCATCACAGGTCAAAATTTGCCTCTGTTATCTTCCAGTATTTGCATCTAGTACCATCTTTGGGATCCAAGTATGGACATCTTAGCTCCTCTTCAGTAATATAACAGTTCTTGGAAAACTCTCAACAACTATCATCCCCTAATTTCTTTATGTCCTGTATGGGATTGTCCTAAATCAGTCTTGGGAGAGGGAAGATATTACCTTGGAATCTTCTCCCAAACTAAAAAGTCTCTAATATATATCAAAAGGAAAAAAATGACAAAAGACTCAAGAGTCAGTGTGATCATTTCTTCAAATCTTTTCCCTAGAAAAAATACAATGGATGAGATATTAGAACTTCCACCTATGGGCACTTCAGGCAAAGCATTTTATAAGAACTGATCACATTTATGGAATTCCATGCCAGCACTGGATATAAATTTTATAGTATCATTTGTGTAATATTATCAAAATAGGTATGTTTAAAATGCAAAAAAAATACCTATTAGGAAATTTGGATGATAGACTATTCTCTATGTGAAGATCTAGAGAAAATAGCTTTTTAAATGGCAGTGTAAAATTTAGGCTAGAATAATTTTTTGATAATCATGTCCATAAAAAAAACCAGAATGAATTGTCACAGGAGGTTATGGACCTTTATTCTTTAGAGTTTGTTAAATTAAGGATGATTCACACCTGACTAAGATGATTTTATGGAAGTCTGCTTGAAAAAGATAAGTCAACAATAATTCACTTCTTTCCAAACCTATGTTTTAAAGGTCTGTGCTGTAGCACGACTTTGGATCTCCTGGAATATAGGGTCTTCTTGGGGGAAAATAAGATAGAAATAACTGACGTAATTAGAAAATACATTAGAGATAATTAGACATAATTTGCAAATGCAAATTAGAAAACAATTACTAATATGATCATAATCAATAGCATGTATATATGTGCATATATATGTAAACATATACATACACACATAGCAATAAGTTTTATAAAGCACTTCACAGATATATTTCATTTTTGAGCTCATATCTCATTTGAAAATATAATAGTCCATTATGCAGGGCAATCTATGTTCATATCCTAAAATTCTTGCTTCTATATGCTATGCACTATACAGTCCAGTAATATTGGCTTCCAGTTGACACAGAAAATAATAACTCTTCACTACATGCATTTTCTCTTGCTATTCTCCATGCTTAGAATGGGGGAGAGGACATGCAAACAATAATGTCAAAAAAGTTATGTATGGGATAAAAAAAATTAATCTTAGAGGAAGACACTATCATTGGAAGTGTTGGGGTGTGTGTGGAAATATTTTGATAATGGTTGAATATTATAGACAAGGCTTGAAAAAAAGCCAAGAACCAAGAAAGCAGAGATCAGGAACCAGAGAATTCCAGACATGGGGGCCAGCCAGTAAAACTTCATGGGATGGTGACATATTATTATGTCTTGTATGAAGAAAAGTAAGGAGGCCACATGCACAGTGTCATGGGATTGGAAACTTATTGGGGATGTTGTAGAAATGATTTTTGGTCTAGTACTTTCCAGTCATAAGAATTTGTGTAATTTTGTGATTTACGTGAGAATGTTAACTATGGCATGTTTATCTTTTTGCATGCCCAACTCCTTCTAGAAGAGATCCTTTTATATAGTAGATGATGGAGATCAGTTGCTTCAGGCTCATTTTGCTCAGAGGAAATTAAAAAAGAGACAACTAGAGTAAATGATAAATGTCCCTGAGTGTAGCTTCTGACATCAACCTCAGGTTTGTAATATCTGGAATATTCAAAATTAGTACATTCAAATCAGGATTCACACTCCTTTAACAACTGCAATATAAAATGTCATCACTCTCTCCCCTCCGTGAACCGGAGGCCATTCAGAACAAAATAACTTTCAAGTCTTGAGTTGTTTTGAAGATTAAGGAACATATACTTATGATTTTGCTCTTTGACCCTCCCCAAAGTGAGGACCCTAAGATGTCAGTGACGTGGATAATGTGCACATCAGTTAGTTTTTAGTGATGATTTAATAGTCCACTCAATTTATTTACTACCAAGGGACGCTGACATTAGATCTATTTAGTATAAGCTTCTATGTTAATTGAAATACTCACACTTGTCCATCACAATATATGTACAATAAATATTTGTTGTTGTTGATGATAATTCTATCCATAAATGCCCCAATCCATCTACTACCAAAGTTTGCTAACATAGGAATCTATCATGGTTGTAAAATGTAAATCACCAAATACATTAATGTCATATCAAATGCATTTACACTTTGTCAAGCATATTATTATTCAGGAGAGACTTCCTAACTTTAGCTGCAAGTATTCATGATATTTTCTACTCTAGATTAAAATTCAATAAATTATCAGACATTTACTTTTCTTGGATACTTTTTCTTTGCAGCTAAGCAATTTCCCTTAAGGCTAGTTTCATATAGCAAATTGCCAGGCTCACTGCAATGGGTTTATTTGTCAAAAAGTAAATTGTTTCTGAGTTACCTAGGATAATTGCAAGAGAATGATCATTAAGAATCATAATGGATTTGACCTTTACTGTCGTAGTATTTGTTGCTGGTATTCCGCATGTGGTATTTTGTGACTCACAGTTACATAACAGCACCAGAAAATGTTGTTAATTAAAAAGAACGACCTTTGTTGCTAGGAGGAGTCTGTGGTCATTAAAATTGTTATGTAATTCCCCCAAAGCATTCTTTGTGTCACAGAATAGCAGTCTTCAAAGAATTAAAGTTGAGGGTCACTCAAAGGTCTGGAGAGGTACATTGAGTGGCAGTTGGCTGTCATATTACTAATAAGATATATAAAAGGAAGATAGATACATTATAGTAGAGTTGCATGATGTGAAAACCTACCGGACCAGTGATGTAAGAGATAATCAATGGAAAGCTTTTGTGCCCATTAGTAGTCATGCAAAGTGAAAAGATCGCAAGATAGGACCCCACAGAATTAGAAATTCGGGCAAAGACATAGACAAAAGTTGCCTAGGATATGACAGCATGAATCAGTAGCAATATGAACTTTTGAAGGCATACCCACAGCAATGAGAACACATATATCAAAATATTACAGAAATATTTTCTATGGAGAATTTGAAAGAAAAAAGCTATATTGAAAATATACTGTATGCTTTTATTTGTCAGGATAAATATTCCTTGTGGAAACACTGACCGCAAAGAAATGATAAAATTCTGTAATTTTTGTTTTACAGGTAATAAAGATAATCTTGCATGTAAATCTGTTTTGTCTATATAGTACTACTGGAAGTATTAGTTTGCCCTAATTTAGTTATTAAGTTAAAATGGACGTTCAAGTATTTAAAAAATAATTTAGGATTTTTCCACTTCTATTTTTGCTTAGACATTTAATTCTACGACTCAATCTCCTCATGTTGTAAATGGAGATAGTGATACTTTGGAGTCAGCATGGTTCAATGGGGAATAATTGAATGTATGTCTATATTACATTCATGTAAAAAGAGGCAATAGATACTATAGATATATGGATATAGATATATACTATTCAATATAGAGATTAATGGAGGCAGTAGACAGAATCAAAAGAGACATTTGATGAGGAAAAGAGTAAAAAAGAGATAGAGAGAAATGGACAGCAAAAGTAATCACAACTGTGAATGCAAATGAAAGTAATACACCTATACAATGGAAGTTGATAGTAGAATGGATTAGAAACCAGAATCCAAAAATATACTGTTTTCAATTAAAAAAAAGCACTTGAAACAGAGGGACATACACAGAATGAAAGATAAAGAGCTGGGGCAGAATCTGTTATGCTTTTGTTGTAGTAAGAATCAGTGCTAGCAATTGTGATCTTAGACAATATAAAAGAAAATAAATGGTACTAATTAAAATATGCAGAGAAAATATTTTTCTAAAAAGATACTGTAGACAATGAAGTAATGTCAATGCTAAGCATACATGAAGCAAATGTAAAGCATGAAACTATTGAAGGGAAATTTAAATAAATTACAAGAGGAAATAGATAATAAAACAGTACTACTCAGGGCCTGAACTTAATGCTCCCAGAACTAGAACAATCTAGACATAAAATAATAAGAAAGAAGTTAACGATATTCATGGAAGTTGCTTTTTTTTTTAAATTAGATATGACTGACCTCTGGAGAGCTTTAATTGAGAATAGAAAGGATTATGTCATTTCTCAAATATATATGGAATCTTCAAAATAATGAGTGAGTCAAAGAACAAATGATAGAAACAATTAAAATTTTCATAAAAATGTTAAAAATGGGACAACATATCAAAATTTGTTGAATGTAGGCAAAGCAGTATTGAGGGGAAATTTTATGTTTAAATGCTTACATCAATAAAATACAGAAAGAGCAGATCAATGAATTGGAAAAGAAACACACACAAAAAAAGAAAACCTAGAAAAAGAACAAATTTAAAATATTCAAGCAAACCCCAAAAAATAGAAATCCTAAAAATCAAAGGAGAGATAAAGAAAATTTAAAGTAAAAGCAAATTGAATTAATAAAACTTGGAGTTGGTTTTATGAAAAAAATCAATAAAATAGATAAACCAGGGATTAATTTGCTTTAAAAAGAAGAAAACAAAATTGCCCATATCATAAATAAGAAAATTGAAAGGGATGAAAAAAGGGTGAAATTAAAGATATTAATAATAGTCATTTTGCCCCGTAATATGGCAGGAAAATAGGCAATCAAAGTGAAGTGGAGTAATGTTTATGAATACATAACATATTCACATATCAGAAAAAGAGGAAATTAAATACTTAAATCACTCAAAAAAAGTAAATAAATAAACAATAAAGGAGTACACTAAGAAAAAATACACAGAACCGGATGGATTTTCAAGTGAATTCTTCCAAGCATTTAAAAATCAATTAATTTCAATACTACATTACCTATTTGAAAAAATAAGTAGAGGAGTCTCAAAAGATAACAAATATAGTTTTGATACTTAAATCTGGGAGAGTAAAACAGAAACAGAAAACTATAAGCAATTTCCCTAATGAATATTGATGCAAACTTATTTTAAAGAAAACAATAGCAAGGAAATTACAACTATATGTCACAAAGATCATACATGATGAACATGTGGGATTTTTTCTTTTTTTAATATTTTGATAATATTTTATTTTTTCCCAATTACATGCCAAGAAAAAAATGAACATTCATTTTTACAAAATATAGTAATTAGTCTATGATATTCCTGTAGGAACCCCTGGTAGACTCTTTTTCATGTGGTGATCAGTGATTTTTTTTTATTTCTTCTTTCCCTTCTTGTTCTAACACGTCAGGACAATTTTGTTTCTTTTATTACTCTATCAAGATTATTGTTTTTGATCATAACTTTCAGGTAGTCTAATTATTCTTATGTTGTTTTTTTTCTCCTTGATCTGTTTTTCATTTGAGTTGTTTTTCTTATGAGGTATTTCACATTCCTTTCTATTTTTTTCATTCTTTATAATTTATTTTATTGTTTCTTGGTCTCATAACTTCACTGGCTTACCCTTGCCAAATTCAGATTTTTAAGGAGTCATTTTGTGAGAGATGATCTCTGAGGATTTCTCAGGAGTGAAGCCTCCTCAAAGAAAAAGAAAAATTGTTTCTTGTCCTGTTGAGATATTTGCAGTAGGTGGACTTCATAAAAAAATATTTTCAACACATTCTATATACTTTCCCAAACTTCCTCCTCCCTGGTTTTTAGACAAGTAGCAGGGAGGAATAACATCTCCCACTCCTCCTTTTTCTTTTGTTTCCTAAAACTGTTTACTCTTGCAAAAACTTCCCAGGCCTTGTATCCAGACGAATTTGTGAAACTCTTTGTTTTCTGTTGCTGGGGTAGGTAGCAGGGAATAGATCGTACCCTCAGGGCTTGTACCAATGAGCCAGGTAGGAGGATGGCATTTCAGTGAGGACCTATATAATCTACTGAGCTGAACACACCCCAGTTCTCTGGTTGGTGCCATCTTTTGGCTGCTCTGAGGAAACCCTTTCTTGAGAAAGTTAGTAAATGAACCTTCCTGTTGGTGATATCTCTGAGAATCTGATTCATTGATAAGGGTCTCTGTACCCCACACATTTTCTTCCCTATGATTCTGGATCTCCTTTTCCAGTTGCTTGACTTTCTTTTCATAATCTTCTTTTTTTTCTTGGATTGTTCTTATTTTTTGTCAATTGTTTTCCTCAATCTCTCATTTGATTTTTAAAATAGTTTTAAAGTTCTATGAAGTTCTTTAGTCAGATGATCTTTTGATATTACTTTTTGGGTTAGGAGAAGGTTTTTTTGTTGGTTGTTTTGTTTTGTTTTGTTTTTTGCTTGGGTATCTACTTCTGAAGGTGAACCCCAGTCTCCTCTATTCCCACAATAACTTTCAATCCTTGGATTTTTTTCTCCTTTCTCTGCTCTTTTTTTAATTTTTTTTTATTGGTAGCAGCTTATTAGCATAATCACCTCTAGTTCTGGAGTGTGAAGAATGAAAACAAAAACTCTACACTCTTTCAAGTGTTCAAAGCCAGAGAAGTTCCCTCCATCCCCAACACACATGCACTGCTTCTTCACTCACCCATCCTATGCTGCTTCCTTCTTTCCTAGGGCCACATTAGCACAGCTGGGCCTGGAGTCCCTTATCCCCTATTCAGTCTTTTCCAGATCCGACACTCAACTCCATACCTTGTTTATGAGATAGAAATTCCTGTGCTTAGGGCCCAGGATACTTCCCAACCCATGTAGCCTCAGTGATTCCTGCTTGTAGTTTTAGCAGAGGTGTTTATACTTCAAAGGGACAAAACGATCCGGGAATTTTTCTTTGTATTTTCCCCTTGTTGTCCTAGAAGGACCACTATTCTACCCCAACACTTGTTTATTTTTACTGTTCTACGTTCACCCTGAGGCACTATTTTATCTTGTTTGTTGGAGAAATCTAAAGAGCTTGGAATTATCTGGTATACTCTTGCATCTTCCCAGAATCCTCTCTCTGCTCTCTATCTCTTGTTTGTTTATAAATTCTTCATCTCTCCATAGATCTGACAGGTAGACTATTTCTTGCTCTTCTAATTTGCCTCTGGTATCACACTGTATATCTAAATCATGCACCCATTTTGACCTTATCTTGGTACACAATGTGAGATGTTGGTTTATACGTAGTTTGTGTCCTATTGTTTTCTAGTTTTCTCAGCAGTTTTCATTGAACAGTGAGTTTTTATCCCAAAAGTTGGGTCTTTGTGTTTCTCAAACCCTAGGTGGCTATGGTCATTGATAACTGTCTTGTGTACCTAATCTATTCCACTGGTCAACCACTCTACTTCTTAACCAGTAGCAAGTAGTGATGATGAAGACTGCTTTATAATATAGTTTGAGATCTGGTGTTGCTAGGTTACCTTTCTTTGCAGTTTTTTCAATAATTCCCTTGATATTCTTGATATTTTTTTCTTCCAGATAATTTTTTTTGTTATTTTTTTCTAGCTCTGTAAGATGTCTTTTCAGTAGTTTGTTATGGCATTTAATAACTAAATTATTTTAGGCAGAATTGTCATTTTTGTTATATTGGCTTGGCCGGCCCATGAGCAATTGCTTAGATCTGACTTTGGGCAGCTAGGTGGTATGGTGGATAGAGCACCAGTGCAGGAGTCAGGAGAACCTGAGTTCAAATCTCACCTCAGACACTTGTTGTGTGACCTTGGGCAAGTCACTTAACCCCAATTACTTGATCCTTGGTCATCTCCAGTCATCCTGATGAATATCTGGTCACTGGATTCAGATGACCTTGGAGGAGAATTGAAGCTAGTGACCTGCACAGTCCTCCCTTACTCAAAAGCAAAGTCAAGTGCAGTCATGTCACCATTTCTCTGATGGGATAGTCTTCTTTGGCAATGAAGAAGGAACACACAGATCTGACTTTATTTGTGTGAAAAGTATTTTCTAATTGTGTTCACATAGATCTTGAGTTTGTCTTGGCAGGTAGACACCTTAGTAATATATGTTATTTGCAGTTATTTTTAATGGAATATCTCTATCTCTTGTTGCTGGAATTTGTTAGTAATATATATATATGTATATATATATATATATATATATACATATATATTCCATTTCTATATGATTTATGTGAGTTTATTTTATCTTTCAACTTTGTCAAAATTGTTAAATTTTTCCAAGAAATTTTTAGTTGATGCTCTAGGGTTCACTAAGTGTACATATCATCTGCAATGAGTGATAGTTTTGCTTCCTAATGGCTTATCCTAACTAACTTCCTTCAACTTCTTTTCTTCTCATTGATATAGCTTACATTTCTAGTACGATATTGAATAATAATGTTAATAATGGCATCCTTGCTCCACCTTTGGTATTTTTTTAAATTTATTGGTTTCAACATTCACTTTTATAAGTTTTTGTGTCCCCAAATTTTCTCCCTCCCTCCTCTACAAGACAGAGTACAATCTTACGTTGTCTATATGTGTGCAAACCTATGAAACATATTTCCTTCTTGGTCATGTTATGAAAGAAGAATCAGAACAAAAGGGAAAAACCATTAAAAAAAAGAAACAAAAGGAGAGAAAATTGTAGGCTTTGATCTGCATTCAGACCATAGTTCCTTCTCTGGATATAAACAGACTTTTCCATCATGAGTCTCTTGGAATTGTCTTAGAACAGTGTATTGCTAAGAAGAGCTAAGTTTATCAAATTTGATCATCATGCAATGTTAGTTACTGTTACTGCGTACAATGTTCTCTTGGTTCTCCTCACCTCACTCATACCCCTAATCTCATTGGGAAGACCTCTAGCATATCTTTATTATATATAATGCTTACTAAAGGTTTTGGATAGATACTCTTATCATTTTAAGGAACATTCCCTTTATTCATATTTTCTCTAGTGTTTTTAATAGGAATGAGTTCTGTATTTTGTCAAAAGCTTTTTCATCATCAGTCAAAATAATTGTATAGTTCCTATTGATTTTCTTATTGATATTGTAAATTATGTTATAGTTCTTATTGTTGAAAGTAGCCTGCATTCCATATATAAATCACACCTGATCATATTGTATAATCCTTGTGATATATTGCTGTTATCTCCTTGCTATTATTTTGTTCAAAAATTTCGCATTAATATCTGTTAGGGAAAATGGCCTATAATTATTTTCTTGTCTTTGATCTCTTCCAGTTTTTAGTATCAGCAACATATTTATGTTATAAAAGGAGTTTATAGGACTCCTTTGCCTGTTTCTTTTTTTTTCAAATAGTTCATATAGTATTGGAATTAATTGTCCCTGGGAACTTTTTCTTAAGGAGTTCATTAATGGCTTGTTCAATTTTTTTTCCACAATGGGGTTATTTAGGCATTCTATTTAGTGGTAATTTATATTTTTGTGAATATAAATAGATTTTATTTAGATTGTCAGATTTATTGACATATAATTGGGCAAAATATTTCCTAATGATTGCTTTAATTTCTTCTTCATTGGTGATTTCACTCTTTCATTTTTTGATACTGCATATTTGGTTTACTTCTTTTAAAAAATAAATTAACCAATGGCTTATCTGTCTTATTTAATTCCCACCCCCCAAACTACCTCCTAGATTTTTTTATTAGCTTAATAGTTGTATTTTTTTTATTTTAAATCTTAATAATCTCACTCTTGAGTGTCAGTATTTTCAATTGGGCACTCAGTTGGGATTTTTAATGTGTACTTTTCTAGTTTTTTTAGTTGCATGCCCAGTTCATTGATCTGTTCCTTTTCCAATTTTTTTAATGTAATAATTAAGGAAATAAATTTTCCCTTAAGTACCAGTTTTACTGTATCCCATAAATTATGATATATTGTCTAATTTTTGTCATTCTCTTTAGTGTAATTACTATTTCTCTAATTTGTTCTTTGACCCCTTGTATTTAGGAATAGATTATATAGTTTCCAATTAATTTTTAATCTTTATTTCCACTGCCCTTTGTTGAATGTAATTTTATTACTTTTTGATCTGAAAAGAATACTTTTAATATTTCTTCCTTTTTAGATTTCATTTGATGCTTTTATGCCTTATTGCATGGTCAGTTTTTATGCAGGTGGCATGTACTGCTGGCAAACCTTATATATTCATTTTTTCCCCATTCAGTTTTCTCAAAAGGTTTGCCTATAAATAACTTTACTTCTAATATTCTATTTACCTCCTTAGTTTCTTTCTTGTTTCTTTTTTGGTTGGGTTTATCAGGTTCTGATATAGAACAGTTGCAGTTCCCCATTAGTGTAATTTTGGTGTCTATTTCTTCCTGTAACTCACTTAACTTCTTTAAGAATTTGGATAGTATGTGTATGTATAGTATTAACATTTCTTCATCATCTATGGTGACTTTTAGCAAAATGTCATTTCCTTCCTTATCTCTCATATTTTATCAATCTATCTATTTGTTTTAGTTTTCAAAATTCACTTTGATACAATTTTGAATTCCAACTTCCAAATTTTGGAATCTGTTCATGCCCCTCTGAAGATGGCATAAAATATGATATAGGCAATATTTCTACAGTCATACTAAACATATTTTCACATTACTCATGTTGTGAAAGAAGAATCAGAAAAACTACAAGAAAGAAAAAAAAGAGAAAATAGCATGCTTCTATATGCATTCAGACTCCATTGTATATGGATAGCATTTTCCATCATGAGTCTTTTGGAATTGTCTTAGATCCTTGCATTGCTGAGAAAAGTTAAGTCTATTAAAGTTGGTCATCACACAATGTTGCTGTTGCTGTGTACAATGTTCTCCTGATTCTACTTACTTCACTCAGCATGAGTTCATGTAAGTCTTCCCAAGTTTTTCAACCCCTTGCAACATGTGCTCCCTTGTTCCATTTGAGGTAGCATATACTTATATGTGGGCACTCTGTCCATAGGGACACAAACTCCAGTGGCTTCCTATTGCTTCCAGAAGCAAACATAAAATCCTCATTTTGGTATTCACAGTCTTTTGTAATCTAGTCCCCTCCTATCTTTCCATATTCTTATGCTTTTATCCTGTACTAGGCATTTAATAGACAGTTAATTAAAATCTAAACATTTTACTTGATTTTTGCTAAGCTTTCAAACAAGGCCATTTAGTCTGTTTGAGCTATTAAATATGAATTTGAATATAAAAAATATGGCTTCAAGGGTGATTTGTCATCTTGATGGAGTCTGTCTTTATCCATTGCTTGTAACAGGTTGAAACATCATTATATAGCAGTAATCCAAGATAAATTTGTTAAGCTGTGGTAGAAATCTGTTGAATTACTTTTTATTCCCTAAATAAAAAGAACTGCAAATAGCAAGTGAAAAGTGTTTACATATCATTGTTAGTCTAATACTTTAAAAATCAAATGAGAAAGATTGGGGGAAAACTTTAAAAAAAAAAAAAGAAGAACAAGACAAGGAAAATAAGAAGATTATGGAAAGAAAGCCAACCAATTAGAAAATGGAGATCCAGAATCTTAAGGAAGAAAATAACTCCTTGGAAATCAGAATTGGGCAAATGGAAGCCAGCGACGTTATGAGAGATCAAGAAATAATAACACATGATATAAATAATAAAAAACAATAGAAGAGAATATGAAACATCTTATAAGAAAAACAACTGATCTGGAGAACAGGTCAAGAAGAGAAAACATAAGAATAATTGGACCCCCTGAAAACTATGACTAAAAAAAGAATCTTGATACAGTAATACAAGAAATAAATCAAGAAAACTGTCCTGAAGAATTAGAACAAGAGGGGAAAATAGAAACAAAAAATACACCTATTGCCACCCTAAAGAGATTCTACAAAGAAAACTCACAGTAGTATTACAGTCAAATTCTGAAGCCCACAGATAAAGGAGAAAATATTATGAGCAACAGGAAAAAAGCCAACACTTTGCATATTTTGGTACCACAATTAGAATCACAGAGCAGGTAGTGGTGGAAAGACCACCAGGCTTTGAACATGATACATTGAAGAGCAAAAGAACTGGGCTTCCAGCCAAAAACATCATTAACAGCAAAGCTAATTATCATCCTGGATGAAAAAAAAGTATATTTAATGCATTGTCAGACTTTCAGAACTTTGTTAAAAAAATCTGAATCTAATACAATATTTGACATACAAAAGCCAAGAGAAATATAATATACATACCATGAATTACAAGTGAATCAGTAAGTGTAGACTTTGTGTTTTATGTATATAGAATGAAAAACCTATGTCTAAGATTGTCATAAGTAATTACGTAGTTTATAAGAAAGACTGGGGTAGACCTGAGTATGATATGACCATAAAAAGTAAAACTACTCAATAACAGCTGGAAGAATAATTATTTTATACAAATGCAATATGCGAGGAAGAAGCAACATAGAGGAATTAGATGGGATAGGGGAGCTCTTAGTCCTGGAAATCTACTTTCATTGGGAATGGGTTTAAGAGGGAAAAATATACCTACACCTAGAAGAGTATAAAAGTCTTCTAAGTTTAAAAATAAATAAAACTCTAAGGGGATAGGGAGTGGGGAGGGAGGAATTTTTAGAGGGGAGGTTGAAGGAATAGATTAAAAGCGGGACACAGAAGGGTATTCTAATTTATGGGAAGGGAGGGATTGTTGCAGGGGGGGACAGGTTAAATAATAGCAGAGCTAGGTAGCATGTAGAAATAGAGAAGTTAGCAGATATAGGAAATAGAGATATTCACAAATATAAAAACAAAGATTAGGAGTAGAATCTCTTAGGGACAGTATATGTTTATATATGTATGTATATGTGTGTACATATATATATATACATGCATACATGTATGTATTTATATAAATATTCGTAAATAAATATATCTGTATTTAATTATAGCCTCCAGGGACTAGGGAAGAAGAAAGGGGGGAAAGAACATAGTAAAAATGTGTATAGGAAAAACCAAAAGAAAACCTAAAAGAAAGCAAAGAAAAGATGAACAGGTTGTGATATAAGGTGCAATATTTAATATGTAAGCTTTTTTGAAAAGGAAAGTTGTTGCTATACATTTTGAATCTTCTACATTCTGCTAAGCACTGGACATTTTTTAATATTTATACTTATATAAATTTTATATTTAAGTTTATACTATGTTTCTTTTCTTATATATTTAAGTTTTATTATTTGTCTAAAATTAAAAAAAGATTTGGAAATGCTCTCATTGAAAACATATTGAAGAGGTATCATTACAGGGTATGGGGAGCAGCTATGTGGTATAATGGAGTGGGGGGCCTGGAGTCAGGAAGATCTGAGTTCAAATTTTGTCAAGTAACCCTCAGGAAGTCACTTGATCCCGGTTGCCTCAGTTTCATCATTCATACAATTAGAGAAGGAAATGGCAAACCACTCTAGTATCTTTGACAAGGGCTAACAAAGAATCAGACATGACTGAAAAATGACTAAACAATAACATGATTACAGGTTAATAGATGGGAACAAGAGAGCTACTCTGATGCAATATATTGAATTCCAATGAGGGTATATACCTGACTTTTCATTGAGAATCTGGTCATGGTTGATAATCTAACCACTGAAATGGTCTATAGACAATTTGATGACTAGTTTAGAAATTGCTACAATATATTATGCTAAGTCAAAAGTTATCTGAGTTTTATGTAATTGTATGAATACCAAAATCATTGTGCACATGATTATGGAAGTTTCACATTTCTACAGAAGCAAACTTATCAAGCTTTAAATCCATGTGCTTCACAGGGGTGTGGAGGAAGAGTGAGGAGAACAGTTGTGTATGTATATATGTGTGTGTATGTCTGTACACACATGAGCACATAATTGGCCAATGATTTACTACTTAAGACATCATTAAAATATTTTTATTATGAATCTCTTTAAAGATCAATGTTATCATAAAACAATTGTCACAAAATATTGTAATAAGCCCCCAGTAGGGTTCATAAACCTTTAAACCAGATGCACATTGTGGATTAGCATATACATTATTTAAAAGTGAATTGCAACATGTTTTGCTTCAACCCAGGGCACATAGCTAGAAATAATGGATAGAGGCTGTAAAGAAGACAGACTCCCTGGAAGGAAAAGCTAACGATTAGAACAATCCCAATCTGGAGCAAATTGATTGATGATGTCCCCTCTCACTTTAGTTTCTTAGTCAAAAGCAACACTTGTCAGGACTGTAGTTGAGTATTTATTATTTGAGTATTTACTTTTTCAGATTAAACCGTGATCCATTCCAACATTAAGATTCTGTTTATCTCTGATATCTCCTCTCTCATGTTTGACATACAAATTTATCTTAGCAACAAACTGTTCACACTAAGAAAAGAGCTATAGTTTCTTGACAATTGTGGTAGTCATTTTAACCTGGGGGCAGCATTTTTGATGAATGCGAATATTTAGCTTGCAAAGGATAAGTCTATGGTCAGTCCAACACTCTGCACCACACGTGGCCTCTGTTACACTCACATCTTGTCTGTTTCTTCTCCTTTTAATTGATACATCGTCTATTAGATGCCAATGTTTGCTGTGAGAGTGCCTCAGTGAAGTTTTATTGCGTTTAGGTAAACAGAAAACTGTGTTGGTGATGAGCAGGTCATGCAATGCACAAGACTTCAGCAGTAAATGACCATTGCTGTTGCTGTTACCAACTCCATTCCTCTCTAGAACTTCCTGCCAAGTCTTGTAGTCTGAGTCCACTCTAGCATTAAACTCATTCAGAATTATGTCTGTCCCCTTTCGGCACATTAAGAATAAGGGTCTCTAGGTCTTTGTAAAACTTTTCTTTGACTTCATCGGGGTTCATCAGGGTGAGAGCCCAGGCACAGATGATGGTGGCATGGGTGTTTCCCTGCAAGTGGCAATTGCATTGTCATGAGCCTGTCATTCACTCCCTTTTGTCAGGTTTACCCCCTTGCTGATTAGATGAGTTTCAAAGCCTATGCCAGCTTCACAGTGCTCCCCTTCACTGCAGTCACTCCAGAAAAATGTGTATCCAATTCCAACTTCAGTAAACTGGCCTTCATTTGCCAGCCTTGATTCACTCAGGGCTGCTATTTGGATGTGATCCTTGTTGAGTTCTCTTGCAAACAAGATCATTTTGTCTTTCAGATATACTGAATTTTGTGTTTTCTGTAAGTGTGCACATGTTCTATGTACCAATGGTGAATGGAATCATCTTTTCAGATGTTTTTGTACATTTTGTACATTTTTTTGCATATTTCAACCACATAATGGGATTCCCCACCTGCTGCAGTAATCAGATTAGGGTCCAAGCAGATAATTTTTAAAGTACCTTTTCTAGCACCTTTCCTCACACCAGGAAGTAAGTAGTGTGATCCTTAAAGGCTGCTCAGACACCCAGGGGGCTGTCAAGTCCCGCTGCTGTTTCCAGTGAGAAACAACCCTATGGCCTGGGCTGCCTGTGTGCAGGGTTGTAATTACAGCTCCCAGTGTATCCACACCTGCTGCTTCATCACTTGCCTGTGACATCATAGTCCAGTGGCAGGACAGTCAAGACAGCTGGAAATGGCTCAAGATGCGGTGGATGAACTTGGCATTTTTCATGTCTAATCAAGCTCTACAATCTCCACATCATCTGCTTCAGCTGCCTTCCAGACTATTGGAACAAATTGTCCTCATCAGCCATTCCACCATGGGAAGTCTTCACCTGCTTGGAGTAGACACCCCATTAACTCACCAATGGATTTGAGACCCCTTGGTCACCTTGGACCTGGTTTGGCCCATTTGCCAAAATGATTTATCAGGGTGTGGCTGCTGCATATGCTGTAGCTTCTTGGAGTTAAGTGGAACAGGTGGATGCCAAAGGTGAAAACAGCCTCCAAAAGGGGTTGGCAGCCATCCCACCAAAGGTACTGGTCCTCCCTGAACATACCCTACACCCCAATGTTTTCAGTCATGTTGAAAAATGCTTTCAATGAGAATGAACATGGCATCAAGGTCAACTGCCATACTAATGGTAAGTTCTTCAATTTGAAAAGGCTACAAGACTTTCTTTAGAAGTGTTGCTTCAGAGAGTGCAACTCTGGTGGGCTGGCCACATTGTTCCAATGCAAAATGTACGCTTGCCAAAATGACTATTTTATGGAGAACTTGCATGGGGCAGGTGATCACATAGTGTCCAGAAGAAATGATGCAAATACACTCTCAAGATCTCCCTCAAGAACTTTGGATTTGACTGTGCAACATGGGAGACATTGGTACAGGACCAGTCAGCATGGTGTGTCCACATGGAATGCCCACATATGAGCAAAGCAGATTTGAAATATGGAATGTATACGAAATGTATAGGAAAACGTAGAATGTGCAAATTTGGTGTAACCATCCCAAATGCTCACATGGACTATTGGTGCCCAATCTCTGGTAGAGCATTCTGAGCTCATATTGGTCTGATCAATCACAGTCATACACATTAAACTTCACTTCATCATGGTGATGTCATTTTGGTCCTCTTGGAGAACAAAGGACAGCAAACAACCGTAAGTTCATCTAAAAAGACTCTCATGCAGGAACCTCTCCCAGACAGCTCGATTTACCCCTCGATCTCAGTGACTATGTATTCAAGTCAATATGAATAGTATGGAAAGTAAAACAAATTAGATGGAGGGTCTCAGGCAATTTTATTATAACTAAGAACAAATATAGACTGAACAAATATAAGACTGAAATTGAAGGTAACAAGATGAGTGGCAATGTGCCTCCTCTCTGAAAGGGGAAGCTGATTGACTACTTGTCTTCTCAGTTCTCCAGAAAACAGGACCATTACTGGACACTCCAGAGGAATGTCCCTTTAGAGTAGACAATGAATTTCTGAGGACATTTTAGACAGTGAATAATCCCAGACTATAAGGTTTATCCAGAAATGGTGAGTCACAACGGACCTGAATTCAAACATTGTCTCAGGTATTTAACTAGCTATTTGTCACAAGGTAAGTAATTTTCTTCAACTGGGGATGATAATATTAATTCCTAACTTAAAAGAAGATTGTGAGTATCAAATGAAATAGTAGATGCAAATAAGCATGTAAGCATAATATATACCACATAAACTTAAGCAAGCATTGAGTTTCTGGAGTTAGGGTCTCCTATTTAGGTCAGGAAGATAATAGGATCTAGAACTAGAAAAAAAGCAACCTCAAAGATCATTTAATAAAGTGTTCATCTCAGACACCATAAAGCCTCAAAAAGTTGTTACTTTTCAAGGAAATTCAGAGAATAAGTACTTAGCACAAATTAGAGACTATTTAAAAAAATTAATCTAGTTGTCTTTCCATCATGTCCATTTTGCCACATCACAAAATCCATAGTCAAGATACAAGGTAATAGTATTTGAAAACTACAAAGTAGTTGAAACTCACCCAAGATTTAATATTTTCCACCTCAATTCCTCCTAATATTTTGTAGTCAGGAAAGCTTTCAAGTACAGGATAATTTATCTAGAAGATCTGCTTTCATCTGTTGTGACTCACATAGGACTATGAGCACCACAACATGTTAAACTAAAGGTGCATCAACAATAGCAGAACTATGGCTAAAAACTTCTAGAACCCATGAGAAGGATTAATGTCTGATAACATATTTGAGAATTAAAAGAATGATTTGTGGAGGTGCATATAGTTCAGCAAAATCACAGAAATGACTCTTGGTCACATAGCTAATAAGTGTCAAAATAGTCCTTTGAATTCATGTCTTCTGTCTCTGAATTCAGTTGTTATTCTTCTATAGTCCTGTTTCTTACTGTCCTCTACTTGATTGTTTTTCAGACATTTCATTCACGTCCAATCTTTTGTGACCTGGGTTTTCTTGGCAAAGATACTGGAGTGATTTGCCTTGCTTTTTTCAGCTCATTTTATAGATGAGAAACTGAATCAAATAGGGTTGATTGATTTGCCCAGAATCACACAGCTAGTAATTGTCTGAGGTCAAATTTGAACTTAGGTGAGTCTTCCTCACTTTAGACCTCTCACTGTGTCCACTGTACCACCTAGCTAATCTAACCATATTTACTTTAGTTAAAAAGAAAATCTGTCTCACTACTGACTCCTTATCCTTTTCCTATAAATATGTCCACTTCTTTCTCACTATAAAGGAATTCTCTTCTCCTACTCTTGACACTTTGTGGATCAACTGTCGCATTTCTCTTTTTCTTTTCCATGTGAAACTACTAGAGAAAAAAAAGTATTTTCTGACTGTGTTCTTCTCTACTTGTTATTTTTATGCTTTCTCTTTTGGAGAAAATCAAAAGTAAAATTTTTTTCTTTTTTTTTAAACTCTCTTCTCTTCATACTTCATGCTGGAGCTGTTTTTCCTAGGTTTTCTTTACTGAGGGAACTGACTAGATTTATGTGTTTTCACTTAACTATGTCAATTATTTCTGGCACCTTGTCTGAAAATATACCCCACTAAGACCAAGTACTACACAACTTATACTATATTTTAATTTTTATTGTTGATCTGTTTTTCAGTGGGATTAAATAAATATTTTCCAAAAATGGATCAAGCAGGTTTCTGAGACCATGGAGTCATTGATTTCCTAGTAACAGAAAATCCCAAAATTGTAGGGCATACCTCTAGAGCTAGAATGGACTATGGTGCTTGAGTCTCTCATTTTTACATTGCAGTAACAGAGGCTGAGGGAAGTTAGGTGATGTACTCAAGGCCATATGGGTAGCACAAAGAACTCTTAAATGATAGCCTCATTAGAAAGTTGATTTCTTCAAGAGAAAATCCAACTTTGTGTTCTTTACAGGATAATTAGAACACATTGCCAGTTATCTTTTGATTCAGAAGCCTAGATTTCGTCAAATAGATCACTTATGAACAGCATCTGGGTTTTTGAAACTCTTCTTTTCTAAGGCCAGTTCTTTTATATCCTTTTTGAAGGAGTGGAATGATATCTTAAGGGGATATGGATATACTCTTAACTTGTGTGTAATAGCTCAAATTTATATATTTAATAATGAGTTAGAAAATAAGGAAACTGATTTAGATCTCTCAATTCTGATATTTCAATCATAATATCACTAATCTTTCAGAGCTTTTCCTTTTCTCTTATTCATATGAATCCATCACAGCTGCAAAACATGTGTGTCCAAAATTTTAATTGTAGCAAGCACAGGACTGTCATATGATATTCAGAAATGGTTCCAAAAATTTGCATTCTAAATCAATTGATGAGTCAAGGAAGGTTCCTGTTTTAAATTCTATTCTTGTGCCTCCATAGGGGCAAGGAAGCTATAAATCTACCATCTGCTGTACGACTCTCTGGTCATAAAGACTGCAGTTAAAACTCGGCTAATAGCTCAGTTCTATCTAGAATGATTCTTTAATTTTCATTTCTTATAGGATAAGTTAATTAAATCCATTAAAGCCATTTTATTGCTCCATAAGGTTACACAGGTTTATGTTTGCTTCTCCCCTAAAGAGTGATATTAGAGTCTGTATTTGTTATTTCTAAGACACCAGAATAATTTATATGTAACTTCTCATGACATCATGGCTAAAGTCATTTTAGCAGACAAATTAGACTCAAATCTTTTTACCCCCAAGAGAGGTAAGACAATATTATCATCTAGGTTTCATAGATAGAAAACATCAACATACATGGTCAATTAGGTAATTTTGGGATAATCCCCTTCACATTACAGTTATTGGTTGAGTAAATAGTGTAAGAGTTCAAAACTGAATATTTCAAGTACATTCTAATATTGTTACTTATATATATATATATATATATATATATATACATATATATATATATATATATAAATATATATATGTATAATCATTTATTTTGACCAAGGGAAATTCAGTTCCCAATATCACAATTATTGAATAATGGTTCGATCATTTGTCTTATAAAATTAGACATCATGCAAAGGGGCTTAATCAATGTAATCCTTGGCTAAAGTTCTTTGCATTTTAGTCATGGTGAAACCAAGACTAATCATTAAGAAGTATTAGTTGTTTTGTAAAAATATTTTAAATCACCACAACAAGAAGACCAAAAGAGATCAGATGGCATCTTATGTAGCAAAAGTTTAACTAACTTGCCAAATGGAGAGAGATGGCAGCCAAAGGTAATATTGATTTATAATATAAACTCATTTATAGAACCTTCTGAAGAGGTGAGATGAATAATCATTAGCATTGTTGCTTTATAAAGCAGTGAAAAACAGAAGATACAATAAAATCAACTTTTGGAAAATGTATTTATCACTAACTGTCCTAAGGGATGGAATGTCAAAAATGTAAATAGGACAGCAAGGAAAGGAAAAATAGAAAAAAATCTTTAAAAAAATTATTTTCACCAAGGACAGTAGAATCTTTACCCTCACAGTCCTGAACTTGCTTGTAGAGAAAGTAGAAATAATCTTAAAGAGAACAAATACGGTACAAAAAATAGGGAAGGGTGTAATAGATGATTGGAGCAAGTGTAATTGGGAAAATCTCTGCTATAGTTTACAAAAATATTTAAAGAATAAATGCACAAAGACTCTGAAAAGGTCAATGATATCAAAGGCATTGAAAAACCTTGGACCTTATAAGTTGATAAAAGCAACTTGGAAGACATTGGAATTGCCTGTGTATAAGCTTACTTTAAAAAAAAATCAATATAGACTCTTTTTCAGAGATGATGAGTTGTACATAATGGATTCTCAAGACATCTTGAGTAAACCCCTTGGGTAGGAGTCCGTGAAGGAGATGGAGATGTATTCATAGACAGAATAGGTACATTGGAAATCATTTTCAGAGCAATGAGGTCATGGTTCCAATAAAGTGTTGCATCAATGCTCTGAGCATATAGACCATCAATCTGTGGCTTATGATTATAATTTTGGTCACAATTAGTTGCCACTTTTTTCTTACTAGATATTTTAACATCTAAGCTCTAAGTTTTTCCAGGTATTTGGGAGATTTTGGGGGTGGTATTTTTTGGGGGAAATGAACTGAGAAGTAAAGTGGTGGTATTAGAATTATTTCTATTGATTTTTAAATGCATTTCAAAACAATAATTAAATATAGAAATAATAAAGGATAAAGTGAACAATAACCTATTCATTTTTTGTGTTCAACATCTCTTCAACACAAGTATCTAATTCAAGAATTGTTGTCTAGGGGGAGGAGCCAAGATGGCAGAGTAGAAAGATTCACATATGCTAGATCCAAACCCACAGTCCATAAATTACCTGTTGAAAGGAGCTCCCAATGGTGGGGTGGAGGAGATTTCTGTCCCAGAGAACCCTGAAAAATCAGCACAAGGGGTCCATAATGCACAGGACCTAGAGCAGAGACCAGCCCTGACCTGGCCACGTGGTCCCTGGGGGGGGGAGAGCGGACCCGAGTGGGCTTTGGGAACAGGGTCTCCAGTGGCTATGGGAGTCCCTCTGCCCACAGGTGCGCGGGTTGGTGGGAGAGACTTCTGGACTTGCCGAGGGGGGAGCGGGGTGTCTCCATGGCTAGGACCCTCTTAGGTGGCAGTGGCGGGGGGAGGAAGTGGATGGGAGCTCTGCTACATTGCTGAAGGTCTCCATGTGAACCCCCTGGGGGAACTGAGCCTGGGAGGTAGCCCTGCCCCCACCTGAGAACCTGGGTTTGATCTTGTCCTGAGTGCAGCAGTTGAAGGCCCTGAGGCTGAGGAGCAGCATTTGAATCTCAGAACCCAAGCACTAGCTGAGCAGATCCAGAAGTGAGGCAGGGGTGGAGAGGAATCAAAGAAGTCAAGTAACGGGCTGGGAAAATGCCCAGAAAAGGGAAAAAAAATAAGACCATAGAAGGTTACTTTATTTGGTGAACAGATGTTTCCTCCCTTCTTTTTGATGAGGAAGAACAATGCTTACCATTAGGCAAAGACATAGAAGTCAAGTCTTTGGTATCCCAAATATCCAAAATAGATATCCAATGGGCTCAGGCCATGGAAGAGCTCAAAAAGGATTTTGAAAATCAAGTGAGAGAGGTGGAGGAAAAACTGGGAAGAGAAATGAGAGAGATGCAAGAAAAGCATGAAAAACAAGTCAATACCTTGCAAAAGGAAACCCCCAAAAATGCTGAAGAAAATAACAACTTGAAAAATAGGCTAACTCAATTAGCAAAAGAGGTTCAAAAAGTCAATGAGGAAAAGAATGCTTTCAAAAGCAGAATTAGCCAAATGGAAAAAGAGGTTCAAAGGCTCACTGAGGAAAATAGTTCTCTCAAAATTAGAATGGAACAGATGGAGGCTAATGACTTTCTGAGAAACCAAGAAATCACAAAACAAAACCAAAAGAATGACAAAATGGAAGAGAATGTGAAATATCTCACTGGAAAAACAATTGACCTGGAAAATAAATCCAGGAGAGACAATTTAAAAATTATGACTACCTGAAAGCCATGATCAAAAAAAGAGCCTAGACATCATCTTTCATGAAATTATCAAGGAAAACTGCCCTGATATTCTAGAACGAGAGGGCAATATAAGTATTCAAGGAATCCAACAAACACCGCCTGAAAGAGATCCAAAAAGAGAAACTCTTAGGAACATTGTGGCCAAATTCCAGAATTCCCGGGTCAAAGAGAAAATATTGCAAGCAACTAGAAAGAAACAATTCCAGTATTGTGGAAATACAATCAGGATAACACAAAATCTAGCAGCTTCTATATTAAGGGATAGAAGGGCGTGAAATAGGATATTCCAGAAGTCAAAGGAACTAGGGCTAAAACCAAGAATCACCTACCCAGCAAAACTGAGTATAATACGTCAGGGGAAATTATGGTCTTTCAAAGAAATAGAGGACTTTCAATCATTCTTGATGAAAAGACCCGAGCTGAAAAGAAAATTTGACTTTCAAACACAAGAATGAGAAGAAGCATGAAAAGTAAACAGCAAAGAGAAGTCATAAGGGACCTACCAAAGTTGAACTGTTTACAGTCCTACATGGAAAGACACTATTTGTAACTCCTGAAACTTTTCTGTGTCTGGGTAGTTGGTGGGATTTCACACACACACACACACACACACACACACACACATACACACGTGTGCATACACACATACACACATGCATGCACACACAGAGGCAGAGAGTACAGAGTGAATTGAATAGGATGGAATCATATCTTTAAAAAATTAAGGTAAATGTATAAGAGAAATGTATTGGGAGGAGAGAGGGTGAAGTGGAATAGGGAAAATTATCTCTCATAGAAGAGGCAAGCAGGAGACTTTTTAGTGCAGAGAAAAAGAGGAGAGCTAAGAAAAAAACATGAAGTTTACTGCCATCACATTGGACTAAAGGAAGGAATAAAATGCACACTCACTTTGGTATGAAAACCTGTCTTACAATACAAGAAATTGGCGGAGAAGGGGATAAGAAGGGTGGGGGCGATGTTGGAAGGGAGGGCAATGGGAGGAGGGGGCAATTTGAGGTCAACACTCTTGGGGAGGGACAGGATCAAAAGAGAGAATAGCAACAATGGTGGGGCAGAATAAGATGGAGGGAAATATAGTTAGTTTTACACAACACGACTATTATGGAAGTCATTTGCAAAACTACACAGAATGGCCTATATTGAATTGCCTGCCTTCCCAAAGGGAATGAGTGAGGAGGGAGGGATGGGGAGAAGTTGGAACTCAAAGTTTTAGGAACAACTGTTGCGTATTGTTCTTGCTACTAGGAAATAAGTACAGGTAATAGGGAATAGAAAGTTATCT
>CM053770.1:611611783-611627081 GCA_028658325.1 Potorous gilbertii
GGGAGAAGTTGGAACTCAAAGTTTTAGGAACAACTGTTGCGTATTGTTCTTGCTACTAGGAAATAAGTACAGGTAATAGGGAATAGAAAGTTATCTGGCCCTAAAGAACAAAAGAGAAGATGGGGACAAGATAAGGGAGGGATGATAGAAGAGAGGGCAGATTGGTGATAGGGGAAATTAGAATGCTTGGTGTATTGGGGTGGGGGGAGGGGACAAATGGGGAGAAAATATGGAACCCAAAATTTTGTGAAAATTAATGTAAAAATTTAAATAAATAAATTTATATTAAAAAAAAACAATTGTTGTCTACTCTAACTCAATGATCCGTGTTCACTTACCCCTTTCTTTAGGTTATGTATCCTCTGAAATTCTTAATGTGCTCTTTCTTTAACTCTATTCTGATCCTTAAGTCTACTTTCTTATGTAGGGCCTCAAGTTTGTCTAGTATTATAATTCTGGTGTTAAAACATAAAACATATGTTAAACATAAATAAATATTAATGCATTAACTTATTTATTTCTATGTGGTTCATTTTACCATGATTAGTGATAAACAGGGTTGTTATCAATTAATGTACTCAAATGAGATGTTATTATTAAAGCAATAACACATTGCTTAGTACAAGGTAGGCTACCATTATTACTAATCACATGATTTCAGTTGGTATTATATCAAACAATAGTGTTATATCAAATAAAGAACATATGGTCTGCCTATTTTGCCCTACCCTTGGGACTATATATTTTTTTCTCTCCAATAGGAAAGAAGTTAGCATATGATTAGGGTTAAAACCTGTCCCTAAAACCCTTATTCTCTGCATTTACTTATATTTATTTTAAGCTCTGGATTGGTTAATGCCAATAATTTCCTAGTATCATCCTTTAACATCTTTGTGGTAATAGGTCAACTGAAGATACATTGGAAAGTGTACTACTGTGACTATGAGTTTACCTGGCTGTTACAGAGAGATATTATTTTCACCCCCAGTTACTAATTTCAAGTTACTAACACAATATTTTTCTCTCCTTGTTGTTTTAAACTTTGCCATAAATTTAAATAGAATAATACTGTAAAGAAAGCTGGGTAACAAGGACAATATAACAATTTTAAAATAAGGTTGATATTTATTACTGTTCAAATATGTTTTAGAAGAAGCCAAAGAAGAAATTGTTAGAAATATTAAAAAAAGAGATTCCTTTCTTATTGTCTTCACCATTTTGTAGGCAAAAAATCTTTTTTACAGTAGGTGATGTCTATGTTCTATGTGTCTCTCAGTAGAAGCCTTAGGCACTGGAGCAAGAGAAATTGTCTTTTTGTTCCTGAAAAATTAAAGTCCTATGAAGGTGTAGAGAAGACTAATGTCTAACTATCTAATTATGTATACATGCTACAAATGACTGTAAGATTAGTCTGAGGCATTAAGTTGACAGAGTTTTTAGAAACTATCCTTGAATTAGGCTTATCTGAAAGTGCATCTTTTATATGATCTAGGTATAAAGATTGATTCTATAAACAAATTAAGGGAATAAGAAACAGTGTATTTGTCAGATTTTTGGAGAATGGAGAAATTTTTGACCAAACAAGAGATTGAGAATATTATGAAGTGCAAAATGAATAATTTTGTTTACATTAAATTGAAAAGTTTTTGCACAAACAAACTCAATGCAGTCAAGATTAGAAAGGAAGCAGAAAACTGGGAAAGAATTTTTGCAGGTAGTGTCTATGATAAAGGCCTCACTTTTAAAATATATGGAGAACTGAGTTAAATGTACAAGAATACAATTCATTCCCCAGTTGATAAATGGTCAAAGGATATGAACAGGGAGTTTTCAGAGGAAGATATTAAAGCTATCTATAGTCATATGAAAAAAATGCTCTAAAGCACTACTGATTAGAGAGATGCAAATCAACACAACTCTGAGGTACTATCTCACACCTATCAGAATGGCCAACATGACAAAACAGGAAGATGATAAATATTGGAGAAGATGTGGGAGAGTTGGAACACTAATACATTGTTGGTGGATCTGTGAGCTTATCCAACCATTCTGGAGAGCAATTTGGAAGTATGCCCAAAGGGCTACAAAAATCTGCATACCCTTTGACTCAGCAATATCACTTCTAGGACTGTATCTCAAAGACATCATAAAAGTTGAAAAGGGTCCCACATGAACAAAAATATTTATAGGAAATCTGTTTGTGGTGGCCAAAAACTGGAAATCAAGGGGATGCCCATCAAACAAGTCATGGTATATGAATTAATGGAATACTATTCTGCTAGAAGAAATGATGAACAGGAAGACTTCAGAGAGACCTGGAAAGACTTATATGAACTGATGCTGAGTGAAATGAGCAGAACCAGAAGAACTTTGTACACAACTACAGCCACAGTATGTGAGGAATTTTTCTGGTAGACTTGGTAATTCCCAGTGGACTCAAGGCAAAATGACTTCCACATCCAGGGAAAGAAATATGAGATTGGATCCCAGAATGAAGCAGATCTTTTTATTTTGTATTATGTTTTGTTTTGTTTTATTGTTTCTCTGATTCATTTTAATTCTTCTATGCAATATGACTAAGATGAAAATGTATTTAAAAAGGATGTATGTGTAGAACTTATACAAGATTGTATGATGTCTTGGGGAGGGAGTGGGGAGAGAGGGAGGAAGGATGGGAAGGGAGAGGAGAAAATCTGAGATATATGGAAGTGATTGTAGAACACAGAAAACAAATAAAATAATTTAATCATGGAAATAAAAGTGAATCTTTAAACTCTTTTCCATCTCCCCCATCAAAGGGGAAAAAAATAAAACTAATATTATAGTAACCTCTCATCTGTCCTATCAATTCAAGGCATTATAGAACAGAGATTAAGTTTATTCTGCTGGACCTCAGAGTGGGTAGCCAGAATCAGTAAACAAAATTTATAGAGAGGTAGTTTTAATCTCAATACAAGAAAGAAAAATAACTTCCTTACAAATAGGGATATTTGAAAGTGGCCTAAATGCCTTTAAGAGGTAGTGGGTAGGGGCTTGTCCATGTACAGGGGATTCCTGTTCATATATGGGACAAACTAGATGTCCTGCAATGCTCTTTCCTATCTCTGGGAATCTATGATTCTATTACTATGGAGATGTTGGATTCCACTTTTCCTTCTCATAATTCTGACAATTATCTATTGCTTTTATTGAATTTCCAGATAATGAGAGCCTACCAGGATCTTAGTTCATTATGTGCTGCTGTCTTTTACAAATATTCTACCCATATGTAAGTGTATATATGTATGCATACACACTCATATCTATGTAAACATGTGTACATGCAAATATACAGAGACACTAACACACATATATCTATATCTATCTATCTAGATATGTCAATGTTTAGATATGAATATATTTTTGTAAAGTTAATTAAAACAAAATAGAGAAATTAAGTTAAAAGAAAATGTCAGTGAAATAAAAAGGAATGTTTTACATGACGCTAAAAAGTTCAAGGATATTGATAAATACAAAATTCGTGATCATATGCAAGTCAGAAAATTTATAATTATACTTGAGTACATTCTTATTAAAAAAAGAAGGGAAAATACATTTTATTTTAAAAAGTCTTGCATGAAAAAGTAGAAACAAAGTAAGTCATGGAATAGATAGCGGGGAAATATTCCATTATCCAGAAAACTATTCCAAATATATCATTTGAACTCTGCTCAAATTATGCCAAATAAATGAATTGTTATTCTTTGCAAACTGAAGATGAGACTCCCATGTCAAGTAAAAGACACACTCAATGACTTTTGCTGTGAGGATAAATGCCTCTCTGATTCAAGAGTTTATGACTTCAAAATCTCAGAGGGATAAAGTTTGTCTAGAAAGAACCAATGTAATTTATAAAAATTACAGTGGTGTGTTTATATAGTATTTTAAATAGAATGAGAAAAGTTGTTTTGTCCTGCACAGAAAGAGAATACCACTCTCTATAGTGTTCTATCATTTCCCACAAGTAAACTAATAGCTGACCCAACTGTCTTCCTAGAGAGTGATATTGACTAACTTAGCCTTACGTCTTTTCCTGTGAACTTGTGTGATAGCTATAGAGGCAGTAAGGAATAAATAACACAGTGAACATGACCCATTATACATTTTAAATCTGTAATAATCCCTTTGTTGAGTGTTATGAGTTTCAACAAGTGGTACATTTCCTTGGTGATGGGAAGGCAAGATTTGGAATTATTTTTTCCTCTATAACAATAACTGATTACCTCTCATTTAAATGTCTCGTTATATTTTTAAAAACTATTATTTTTCTCAATTTCAAGATTTCACCATGTAGTTTTTAGCCTCAAACATTTTTTTACAGACATCAACTTATTTAGTAGTGCTTGAATCACTATATACCCAATTTCTAAGACATATAAGACATGTCTTATAAATTTACAGATTTGAATAACAAGAACATTTTCTTTCATGTAGAGCTATTTCTGTATTTAAAAGCTAATTATCACTACTCAAATACTCACAAATACCTTAGTACATGAGAGAAATACTTATAACTTTCTCATGCAAAGGTTTCTATTAAACAGTCTCCAGTCCTCCCAACACATAAGCGTTTATACTTTCGGATCTGAGAAAACACAACTCTGCATCACTTCCACAAAATTACTAAGACACAAAAGTCAAAATCTACTGCAGCTCTATGAATTTTGAATTTAAACAGCATTCCTATGGGAAATATAGTTCACTTGATTCTGAGATGGAAGAGAATCACAAAGATGATTAAATGACTGAGAAAGAAGTATGAGGAAAATCTCAAAGACTAGAGAATATTTAGCCTCAAGCAAAGGAAAGCTAAAATAGAATTAATAGTGATTATTAAGTACATGGAGACTTCCATAAAGAATGTAGTGACCTCTGCTTCATCTCTAATAATAAAAGAAGAGGAAATGAGTTTATCAGGACACAGAGATGGTGGAACATACACTAATTAGGATTGTTGAATATTTTAATGGATTACAATTTATTTTCAGTAAACCATTAGAAATACAACAACGTCCTATCTTTCCTGCATGATTTCAATCGGATCCCACCTGAAAAGTAATGGAATAATCTTGATAACATTTTAAAAGTTTCTTTCATTTTAGGAAAAATGGAAAAAACCTATTTCCCTAAAATTCCACTTTAGGGTTTCAGGGAGCAGAGTTTATCTCAAATGTTAGCAGGTCATTTTTTTTCCTATGTTCATATTCAAATATTCAAAGAATGTCCAATATTAAGTAATATTCAAAGTATCACTTAGAAGACTGCTATAATGCGATAGAAACATGGGGGTTTATTATCCCTAAAAAATTATGATCTTAAAATCAGTTCACATTTTCTGTGATGTAATAGCTTGGTCAGAGAACACACAAGCTCAGAGATACAGGGGACCTCGAGCTTCTAACTTGAGTCTAGTTAAAGTCACATGAATTGCCTATGCATCTAGATTGAAAAGTAGATGGGAAATGGGGAGGTCCTACAAGGATAAATTTTAAAAAATAAATCAAATGATAATCTTGTTATACAATTTTATAGTTTTGATGTAATATTGGATTCATGGTTTCTTTAGTCAGAGTCAAATGATATTAAAGCATTTTTAAATTTTAAAGTTTAATATGTCATTTATCATAACGTCAATATCCTTGTGGTTATCCTCTTGCCTATCATTTTCATTATGATTGTGAAACAGAAAGGAAGTGATAGGTATTTGTGGATCAAAGCGGGAGGTGCTGTTATCCTTACCTGGTTTCAAACATTTCCTTCTCCGTGCTCTAAAAATCAATTAATGATGCTTACAAATATACTGATGAACACAACTAAAGGGGAAAGTATAGTGTATGCTTTATAATCAAATTACAAATTTAATTAAACCAGCTTTAACTCAGATATGAAAAAGACATGAGGTATATCATTTTCTCTCTCTAAAAACAAAAACAAAAATTTGTTGCCATATTTCCAAGTTACTCTGCTAAGAATTAAGAATACTAATAGCTCAGAATATCACAATAAACAAGCTTCAGATAACTCAAGGCAACAACAAAGAATGTCAATTCTATTTTGTCAATAGGAAAAAACACATCAGACTGAAATAATTCAGGAGATGCTGCTTCTCATAGTCTTTGGTTATCATTAGCAGATTTTCCACAATATTTAATCACACATAATGTAAGTAATTTCCCCAGCTGCTGTTATCAAATTATTCTCAATAGGTGATCAAAGTAGCCTTGTCTAGCCTAATTTTACAGATGCCAAGACTATAAAAAGAAGCTTCCTGTAACATGAACTCAAATAGCTTGACAAAACCAGAGATAATGTTTGCTTTTCAAATTTTAAAGACTGCTAAATAACTAAGAAAAGGGCACTGTGGGTATATCATGTGGATATATTGTTAACTATAGAATTCAAACTTTGAACGAGCACCTTAACAGCAGACAACTGAATAAATATTTGAAAAGGATAATTTGTTTAAAGTTAAATATATCTGTAAATGTTTTCTTACATGTAAAAGACAAAATTAGACTTTTCAAAATTAAGCTCTAGCATATACATACATATATATATATATATATATATATATATATATATATATATATATATATATATATATATATATATATATATATATATATATTGCTTATCTTTTAAAGCTACAATGGCTACCTAGTTGAAATTTTAGGTTAAAATCTGCATTGTTATCTCGTTTCTTTCCCCTATATGAAAATCTACACTGTTTGTGAAATCCATTTTTCAATCCTTTATAGAGATGTGAGAAATGAACTCTTCCCTATTTCTTTCCCCACCAAAAACGTCACAGTAAGGTTTAGTTTAAATGTAGTTTTGGAAGGTATAACACTGGGACCTTCAAAATGGAGCTGGAGAAATTAATAGCCCAACCAAAATCATTAGAATAAATATCACTACTACAAGTACTGTAAAAAAAATAAAAATAAAACAAAACTGTAGACAATTGGAAAAGGTTTTTATTGGAATGGAGACATATAAATGTCCTATTTTCAAAATTGGAATAGAGTTTATTCTTGAGACTGCTAACCACTGAGTCAGTTCTAATACTGGCAGAATTTCTAAAAGACAGAAAGCCCAGTTCTAATCATATGTGAAGATCACAGCACAAAGTTGTCTTCACAGTCACATTTCTCAAGAAATTTTCCATGATCTTGACATGTACGTATAGACACTCTGTTGTAAGAATACCTTTAAGGTTATATTTGCTCTATTATGTCAGTTATTTTTCAACCAATTCACAACAAATACAGTAAATTCTTGTATTCTTGACAGTATTTAAGGAATAGATTGGCCATAAAGGTATGATTTGCTATAGGTACTCTCAGACCCTGTAACATAGTATATGCTAGCCAAAACAAAAATGAAAATCTCATTTCTCTAGGAAGATTTGAAAATTCCCTTTATAGAGGAAGATCTTCCAATTCCTTCTATTGTTTCTTAAAATGTCCTGATAATGTTGAGGCCCAGAGCCTCCTCAGTGAGGTTCATGAAACCTCATAAGAGTATACACTAGCAAATCATGCAGGGAAACAAGGCAAAGCAAAGCAAAAAGCAAAGATATTGGATTTGTCCAGACCACACCTTGCATTTTGTAGATAGTACATTTGGAATGAATGTCAGCATATCTATCTTGGATAGACCTTGAAAACTGATAATGAGTTGGGATAGGAACTGAATAGCAAGAAATAAACGCACTGTAGGTTGGACTTGAGAAATCATGTAGTTCATCTGTTGCACCAATAAAAACTGATATAAACGATGGTTAGATTATTTCACAAAACTACCAACAATGTTGTAGAGTGATTTTCTTCCAAAGCTTCTCAAACATTAACTCCCCATTTTTTTTGTCAATACAGATCCAATGAAATATCAAAGTATTAGAAAAAGAGTCAATGTTTGCTAAGAAGAGTCATGTGTTTACCAAAAAACAGATCAGAATAGATATATAACTCCTTTGACAGATGTATTAGGCCAAAATATCAGAGAATGTAATGGATACTCTCCACAGTTTTAGTTCAGTCAAGGGTGCATTTAGCTATATCAGATTGGCTGAGACCAATTTTTGATTTTCAATGAGATCTAAGTGATCTGGTAATGAATGTTATGGTCTCACTTCTACCTCTTGCAATTGGAGAACAAAGAATTTGGGAAGTATGTTAGGGGGTAGCTACTAATAGCCACAAGGTGTATATGTTAAATAGGTGCAATTAAGTTGATAGAAAAGCTTTGGGGATTCTCTCACCCCTTTTCTGTGATAATTTGTTCAGGTTCTTATGTTATATATGATTTTCTTTTAACTGTAAATAACTCACTAGACTGCTCAGCCCTGATGTCAGAACACCACAGAAAGTGCAGTTCAAAGAGAGCAGATGAACTATATTTTTGGAGGTTTGTAATATATCCAGATATTTTAAGCCATAAAAGGAAGAAGGATAGGGGAGAAAGAGTACTAAACTCATGGGTGCTTGTTCTTTTCTTGTTCTTGTTCTCCTCCTTCTCCTCTTTCTCTTCCTTCTTCTCTTTCTTCTTCCGTTTTCCTCTCTTGTTCTGAAAAAAAAGGCTTTTCATTTGTGAACTTTCTCAGCAGGTAATTCCTTGCTTTCCCAGATAATAACATAAACCAATTTACAGAACTCATGGTTAATTTCTAGGAATGTTTCCCATAATTTCTGATGGAGGGGTGTCATTTGACTTATTTCACATGCTATCAGTATTTTAAATTATATATAACCTAAAAGATATTTCAAATTTTAATGTTTGCATTTTATATCCCCATTCCCCCAAAATTCACAGTAGAAATGAACAATAGATTAAAATAGTATTCAAAATTGAGGGGATGCCCGTCAACTGAGGAATGGCTAAAGAAATTATGATATATGAATGTAATGGAATATTATTGTGCTATAAGAAATAATGAGCAAGAAGACTTCAGAAAAAAAAAAACTTTGAAAAACTCATATGAACTGATACTGTGTGAAATGAGCAGAACCAGGAGAACATTGTACAAAGTAACAGCATCATTTTGTAATGAGCAACTAGCGTTTACTTAGCTCTTCTCAGTAATGCAATGATCTAAGAGAGTTCCAAAAGACTGATGATGGAAAAGGCTATCCACATCCAGAGAAAGAACTATGGAATTTGAATGCAGGTTGAAACATACTATTTTCACTTTTTATGGCTTTTCCTTTTATTCTGTTCCTTATTTCACAACATAATTAATAAGGAAATATGTTTGCATGACTATACATGTATAACCTATATAATATTTCTTGCTATCTTGGGAATTTGGGATAGGAGAAAGAAGATAATTTGAAGCTTTAAATCTTACAAAAAATGATTGTTGAAAACTATCTTTGTTTGTAATTGTAAGTATTTGGTAAATACTTACCAAAAATTAGTATCTAAGCAATATTACAATGCTTATTTCATAGTATTTTATACTATTTTATAGCTACTGATAGCCCACTATCTATCTATACCTGTGTAAAAAACATATATATACACACATATAGTACATGTCATAATATAAATGCAAAGGATACCTTATGAATAATATGTAAAATAAAATGTGCACTAAATAAATACAAAGCAATATAAATTATACACATGTATAACATTACAATACATACATATATGTATACATATACATATACATGTACATATGTATGTTTTTATGTGTGTATTTAAATTTTGCAAAGCACATCACCTGTATTCTTTCATTTGATTTCCACCATGATCCTGTGAGGTCAATGCTCTCATTGCCCTAATTTGATAAATGGAAAAATTGAGGTTTTGCAAAGCTATGTGACTTTCACAAGGTTACACAGCCTCTAAATCTGAGGCAGGATTTTATCTCTAATTCTTACAAATCCAGACCCAAGAGTCCATTCTAGCTTCTGGCTACTGCTCTTACTTTTTGCCACTGTATTGCTGACCACTGTCTTTTAAGAATCTTTTCCTAGTCTTGTATTAAATTTTAAATTTTCAGAGGTGATCAGAACTCATCCTTTCTTAATTGATTGTACAATATGTGACTGGTATGTCCTGTTTCAGGCTTTCCAGGAAAGGCAGTTGCTCATCAAAGACCTCCTCCCTAGCTGCTTACTTTTGTATGTAATCCTACCATTAAGACCTCCATTGGGGTTGAACTAAAGGATTAGTTTGTGAAACTAGAGATGAAGGTAATCTTGTGGAGAAAAGAGCATTCCATCTTTGAAGGTAAATTAGAAGGAAAATCAGGTAAAGTGTTAAATGCACCCTAGGTTCCCATAAAGAATGAAAAAATTCCATGACCAAAATTTCTCTAAAGGAATTAAGCTCAGTAGTAGTGGGAAGTTCACAAGAATATAATTCTGAAGAAACAAAGTAATACTAGTGAGAGAAAACAGATGGCCAGCCCTGAATGGGACATTAGTACCCATGAGATAGTTAAGCAATGAGAAGAAGCCCTCCAGCATTATGAAATCACTAATCCATCAAAGTATTAACGTAATTAAATGCATAATTGTAATCCTTTGTAGGCTTGTAGCTTAATCATAAACGTTTAAATTAATATAAAACATATTGTTTAGGGAAATTTTTTTAAATGTATATTTTCCCCTATTGGCCATAATCTTCCCTCTGTTTCTATTTCATAATTTATCATATAAGTATGAATCTGCATTCAGGGATGCTAGAAAGAAATGACATTTTGCTTCACTGATTCCAAGAATGAGTATTTGGGGATTCCCTAGCAAATTGCTTAATAATGGGACGATTGGCCATAATAGCTCTACTAATGGTCTCTTTTATCTTTGGTATAAATTATTTTTTAAAAAATATCACCCTTTTTGTGCTTATTTGAAGAGCTGAATTTCTCCTTATTTGTTTCTAAATTAAATATCCCTAGAAATATCTATATGATATCCTTGGAAGACTGCTATAGTCTTTATGCAAGGTGATTTGTTGGTCCTTCAGAAATTTTGATGTGCATGGAAGACCATTAGGAGTTTTGCTCTAATCAAAAACTAAATAGTTAACCTATAAATTAGTTTAAAAAAACAACCATATTAATTGTAAAATACTATACCAGAAAATGGAGAAAATATACAGTCAGATTGGAGTGAGTAGAGGAAAATAAAACAGGAAAATAATGTGTTCTCTAATCATGAAAGTTCTTAAATTTCAAACAAAATGGGTTTTAACTTTATTTAGCATAAAATTGAAAGATACTGAAGATATATGAAGTAAAATATGATTAGAACTGTGATTAAAATATTATTTTGGTAAAAATTTGATGAATGAATTGGAAAGTGAAGATTGGAGGAGAGAGTGGAAGCAGGAAACTCTGTTATGAGACTCTAACAATAATAGATGTGGCTAGCTGTGAAGACTTGAACTAGGGTAGTAATAGTGGTAATATAATGGAGGGTTGGCATGTAAGAGACAATATTGATATAGAATTGGTAGGATCTGTTTGGATATATGGGTTAAGGGAGAGGGAAAATTCAAATGCCCATGTTAGGTTACAAACAATGGAGAAATAGCAAATCTTTACCATTTTCTAGTAAGAATAAAATATTTGTTTAGGAGGTTTTAGATTTGTTTAATTTATGTGCTGATGAGACATTGATGGTTGGAAATATAAGTCTCAAACTCGGCTGAGAAGATAGTTGGGGGGTATAGATCTGCAAGTTATCTGCTTAGAAGGCATCACAGAGGTCACAAATATAACCGTCACAACTCACGTGAGGGACTAAGATAGTTCGTGTCATCCTTTCATTTCTGGAAGAAAAACCTATACTAGAGCTGGCAATAGCTAATTTGTTTCCCTAACCCTTTGGGCTCTTAGGATTTTTCCCTTTTGTTCTTAATAGTACTGATATTTGGTGAGCAATGATAAAAAGAACCCCAACAGATTTTACATAACCAAATGGAGCAGTTCTGACCCACCCTCCTCCCAACTTCCCCAAGACTCTTCATGGAAAAAGATTGGACTAGATATGGAAAGCAAGAAGTTGTCAGTTGACTTAGGAAACAGAGAGTGAGCTCATCATGAGTGACAGTGGATCTATTACATGTAAGTCAATGGATGACAGTAATAAGTAAGGACAAATGATTATCTTCATTGGCCTCAGGTATTAAAGATAGTAGGTTAATTTCAGGACAATTGTAACAACACAAGTGGACAGCTAGGTGGTACAGTGGATAGAGCACCAGTGTAGGAGTCAGGAGGACCTGAGTTCAAATCTCACCTCAGTTACACTTGACACTCACAAGCTGTGTGACCTCGGGCAAGTCACTTAACTCCAATTGCTTCATCCTGGGTCATCCCCAGTTATCCTGATGAATATCTGGTCAGTGGATTCAGATGACTCTGGAGGAGAAGTGAGACTGGTGACCTGCACAGCCCTCCACTCAAAATGAAGTCAAGTGCAAGTCGTCATTATTTTCTGATGGCATGATCTTCTTCAGCAATGAAGGAACCCACTCTGTGCTAGCCTTGTGAGTACCAACAGAGTGAGGAAAGGAGTGTCTTTAAATTTAGAAAGGTTGCAAAGGATTAAGCCTTATCAGGAGAAAGTAAGACTTCAATTAGTGTCAGGAGAAGGAACGAATGATAGTTGAATAGTTTGGGAATACTCTGGACTTTGTAGAGAACAGTGGAGTATTTCCAAGAAGCAATGGGTAGTGATAAGGAAAATGGGTAAACTAGGTTAGAAGAGAACTCAAAGAAAATTTGAACTAAATAGAAGAGAAGGTAATTAAAGGTGGCAAGAGAATGCTGCTTGCCACTAAGTTGCAGAGAAGTGATGATGGCTAAGTTTGGCACATTGGTGGTCTCTTGGTATGTCAGACTATACCAGTGAAAGTTAACTGATTTCTGGAACTCCTGGAAAGTATATCTGTTTAAGAATTGCATGCCTGGAGAAGTGGTAGATTCCCCCTTCTTGAAGGTCTTCAAGCAGAGGCTGGATGACCACAAGCCAGGATAATGATAATTCCTTCTTCTATGGCTTGAAGTAAATGGCTGCTGAAGTGATTTTCAGTTTTCAGCTTTGTTGATATTGTGAGAGTTCAAAATAATATTTGACAAATTTACATTTTGGAGAGATTCCATAAAATTTCTTCTTCTTCAGTGATTCTGCTCCTCCCCCTAAATAAAGTGAGCCAGTCTTCTATATCTGTGTTGGAGAGAGGGAGACAAGGGAGTGGGACAGATATCCTCCCCCTATACCCAGTGTATGGCGCCCCCTGAAAATTCCTGATGGAAGATATACCATAGCTAACTCCTTTACCCGATCACCAATCACCTGATTCTAGGTGAATTTCTTGAACATTTGCTCATTTAAAAAAAGAAACATTTCCAAGGTCATAGCTCAGGAGCTGGGAGGCACTCCAGAGATCATTGAGTCTTAGGTAATAGAAATTCTAAATATCAATGGTGCAATATGTTTTTATATACCTGAAGTTAGCAATTTTTCAACTGTACTCTCTATCCTCCTTCACTGAAGGCATTTAAAAAAATAATAGTAAAATATAGGCTTTTGTTTCTACATAATTCTAGCTGGTATATCTTATTAGTAACAGGATGTCTAAAATATCATCAAATTCTCACAATAAATGAATAATTACTTATCCTTTCAAAAATAATGCAACAGATACCAGTTTATGTATTCAATACACAATTCTAGACCTTGAGGACAGTAGCTGTTTTCTTTTTTTTTTTTTTGCTTGTTTGTTTGATTTTCATATAGTAGGGCCTAGAATACCAACTTGTGCATAAGTAGTCACTTTGCTTTCTGCAATTAGCTCTGTTGGATTTTGATGTCATGGAACATCAAGTTACACCCAGAATAAGCAAATGGCCCAAAATCTGATTACCATGCTGATTGACTCAGTTTTTAATACTCAATACCTTCTAAACAATCCCAATTCCATAAGTTACCTCTTCTGATTGGAGGGCTGAAGGGTAGAGCAATAACTCATTCCAAATCCTTTTTTACAGAGGGATCTAAACTTTGAGAACTTTCCACGTAAATCCATTTTGTATCAACAGCTATACTGGTTTTGAATCCATGGAACATCAAGCCTTCATATGTCCCCTGAGCCCTCCCTACTGTTGACCTTTCTGTGACTATTTTTTCTTTCCTCATTAGATCATAAGCTCTTTGAGAGGTCTTTTTCTTAATTGTACCTCTAGCCTAAGTACAATGCCTTGTACATGGCACTTAATAGATGGTTATTGAATTTAATTGATTGGATTTTAAGAACTTAATGGAGAAAAATCAAGGCATTGCAAATGAAGTTGTAGAAAGATCAGAAAGTATTATCATAAGGTTCAGGGGATTTATAACAAAAGAGTTTGAGTAGTTAGGCAGCAAGTAGATAGAACACTGATTTGGAATCAGGAAGACAATTTCAAATCTGGCCTCAGATACTTACTAACTGCTTAACCACACGTTAGTCACTTAATTCTATTTGCCTTAGTTTCTACATGTGTAAAATATGCTGGAGAAGGAAATGGAAAGCTTTCTAGTATCTTTGCTAAGAAAACCCTAAATGGGGTCATGAAAACTTCAACACAGCTGGGGTCAACAACAACAGAAAAGTTCATGGAAGATAGTGGAAAATCTCAAGGAGCCTACTTTTTGTGAGATTTTCACCTCAGATCGGCGGAGCCAAGAAGGCGGAGTAGAAAGACTCACCTATGCTAGGTCTGAACCCACAGCCCATAGATTCCCTGTAAAAAGAACTCCTGACAAATTCTGGAACAGTGGAAGCCACGCAGAAACACAGTGAAGGAGATTTCCGTTGCAGAGAGCCCTGAAAAACCGACCACAAAGGTACCCCAGACAGGAGCGGAGTCCTGCTCTGCGGAGCGCTCCCCTCCCCCGCTTCGGCCACGCGGCAATGAGAGGAGCGAGCAGAGCCCAGCAAGCATCAGGGACATGAATCTCTGGCGGCCGAGAAGGTCCCTCCACCCACAGACGCACAGGTCAGTGAGAGAGACGGGCTGAGAGGGGAGGGGGGGATCTCCGGGACTCGGACCCCCTGGGAAGCGGCCACTGCGGCAGAACCTGAGGCAGCTCGGCCAGAGACTCCCAGAGTGGGCTGGAGCTCCACCCCAGCTCCACTACAAAGGATCTCTGTATAAACCCCCTGAGGGAACTGAGCCTGAGAGGCAGCCCTGCACCCACCTGAGAACCAGCAGATAAGCCCCCTTTGAAGAGCAGTCAAGCCTGCCAACAAAAGCCCT
>CM053770.1:611627581-611678672 GCA_028658325.1 Potorous gilbertii
GAGGGCAGATTGGTGATATGGGTAATTAGAATGTCCAGTGTATTGGGGAGAGGGGAGGGGACAAATGGGGAGAAAATTTTGGAACCCAAAATCTTGTGAAAATGAATGTAAAAAGGTAAATAAATTTATTTAAAGAAAAAAAAAAGATTTTTACCTCAAAAAGATGAGTGAAAATGTCAAAGAAACAAAAGAACTACAAAAACTCAAAAATAAATTTAAAATGAAAATTAAAGGATTGAGCATACAAAAGGTTTTGCATAATCAGAAAATGTTAAATAATAAAAAAAGTACAAGGATGGAAAAAATATCAGAAGAAAATTTAATGAGTCATACCAGCACTACTGTGGAAAAAAATACAAAGCTCTACTTTGAGCAGAACACAAGAAAATGGATAATCAATAGATTAGTGGATTTAAAAAAATAAATTATATTAGCAAAAATGTCAGAAAATGAAAAAATAAAACAATGAAAACAAAGAAATTGAAGGACATTATGAATACATTCAATAGTTTAGAAATGTCTATGGGAAATATAAACAAAACTAGAGAAAAAGATCACTAGAATTGTTTTTAGTTTTTTTTTTTTATTGAATTGCAGCATGAGAGATGAAACAGAGGAAAGTGGGGAAAGCAACTCCACACAATTGCACAAATGGAAAAAAAAATAGTTTTGGAACTTACAAGAAAGACAAAAGTGACAAATAAAGAATGGAAGAAGGATTCACTTGAAAACATCCTTGTTTTAAAAAAGAGGAGGGAAAACTGGGAAAGAATTTTTTCTTTTTTAAAAATTATTTTATTTATTTTCAGTGTTCTACAATCACTTCCATATAACTTAGATTCCCTCCACTCCTTCCCCCCTCCCTTGCCCCTTCCTCCCTGAGACAGCATACAATTTTATGTAGGTTCTACACATACATTCCTATTAAATACATTTTCACCTTAGTCATATTGCACAGAAGAATTAAAATGAATAGGAGAAATCATAAAACAAACCAAAATCTAATACAAAAGAAAATGATCTACTTCATTCTGTGATCCAATTCCATCACTCTTTCTCTGGATGTGGAAGGCATTTTGCCTTAAGAGACCATTGAAAATTTTTTAAGTCCTTGCATTGCAATGAAGTTCTAAGTCTAACAAAAAAATCCTCGCATACTGTGGTTGTTGCTGTGTATAAAGTTCTCCTAGTTCTGCTCCTTTCACTCAGCATTGGTTCATGTAAGTATTTCCAGGCATCTCTGAAGTCTTCCTGTTCGTCATTTTTCCAACTAGTGCTTGTGATAAAGGGCTCATTTTGAAAATATATAGAGAACTGTGTCAAATTTACAAGAATACAAGTCATTTCCCAATTGATAAATGGTCAAATAATATGAACAGGCAGTAGAGGAAGAATTAAAGCTATCTGTAGTCTTATGAAAAAATGCTCTAAATCACTATTGATTAGAGAGATGCAAATCAAAACATCTCTGAGGTACCACATCACAACTATCAGATTGGCTAACATGACAAAACAGGAAGATGATAAATGTTGGAGAAAATGTGAGAGAGTTGAAACACTAATCCATTGTTGGTGGAGCTATGAACTCATCCAACCATTCTGGAGAACAATTTGGAACTATGCCCAAAGGGCCACAAAATCTGCCTCAGCTTTATTGCTTCCTGGCCTATATCCCAAAGAGATCATGAATGTGAGAAATGGTCCCACATGTATAAAAATATTTATAGCAGGTCTCTTGGTGGTGGTAAGAACCGGAAATTGAAGGGGTGCCCATCAATGGCAAAATGGCTAAACAAGTTATGGTATATGAATGTAATGGAATGCTATTGTGATAAACAAGAAGACTTCAGAGAGGCCTGGAAGGACTCATATGAAATGATGCCGACTGAAAGGAGCAGAACCAGGAGAACATTTTACACAGTAACAACCACAGTGTGTAAGGATTTTTTCTGGTTAACTTAGTCTTCACAGCAATGCATGAACCTAAAACATTCCAAAAGGACTCAATGCAAAATGCCATCCACATCCAGAGAAAGAACTATAAAAATGGAAAGCAGAATGTAGTAGAATATTTTCTCTTCTGTTATATTTTGTTTGTTTTGATTTTTCTCATGGTTTCTCATTTTCATTCCTTATGCAACATGACTGATCTGAAAATGTATTTAATAAAAATGTATGTGTAGAATCCATATAAGATTCCATACCATCTCCGGGAGGGAAAGGGGAGGTGGAGAAAATCTGTGACTGATGTATGAGATATATATACATATATATATATATATATATATATATATATATATATATATATGTGTGTGTGTGTGTGTATGTATGTATGTATAAAGACACAAGCTCAAAAGAGGACAATAACATAAAAACAGCTTAAAGCAAAGCCTCAAAAAAATGGAAATTGGACACAAGACCAGCAAGTATTCCCAGGAGGTCTCAAGAAAGTGATGTGAGTCTTAAAAGAAAATTGTGACATTAGATTGATGCAAGAATATCATGGGAAGAGGTAGCTTGACCAAAAAGAGCCATGAAAAATATCAAAGAAAATAACAGAAAAATGTTCCAAATGGTAAAAGAGGCAAAAAAAATCATGGGAAGAAATGAATTCCTTAGGTTAAATGGAAAAGGAGATGCAAAAGTTCAGTGAAGAAGGCAATCCCTTGAAAATTAGACTTTAGTCAGTGGAAGCTAGTGATTCTATATGACAGCAATAAAAAATAAAATTTAAAAATAGAAGAAAGTTTAAAATATCTCTTTGGGAAAACAAAACTGACTTCAAAATAGATTGAGAAGAAATAATTTAACAATTGTTAGACTGCTTGAAAGACATCATCAAAAAAGAGCCTATATATCATATTTAAATAAATTATAAAGGAAAACTTCCCCATTATCTTAGAATGACAGGATAAGCTAGAAATTCAATGAATTCACCAATAACTTTCCTAAAAGAGATCCCTAAAGGAAAACTCTTAGCAATATTATAGCTGAATGCTTGAGATACAAGATCAATGAGGAAATATTGAAAGCAGTCAGAAATCAACCATCTAAATATAATTAGCTACATAGGTTCTCTGATCAAGACAGTGATCCAAGAAAATACACAATGACCCATTATGAAAAATATTATTCACTTCTAGAAAGGGAATTAATGAACTCTGAATAGAAATTACAATATCATTTTCACCTTTTCTTGCTTTTTGGGAAACATGGCTAATATGGAAACATTTTGCATAATTTTATTTATAAAATTGTTATCATATTGCTTCCTTTCTCAGCACATGGGCGATAGGATGGAAGGATATAGAGAATTTAGATACAAATTTTTAAAAAGAAAATTTTATTAATAAATCATAATTTTGAAAGTATAATTTAATTTAAAATATGTTACTTTTTCAATAACAATGATCATTTTTAATTAATGTGGTTATTTTCTTAAAGAGCTTTCATTTTGACATATTGCTAACTTGCTTAAATTTAAAATCCAGTATTTTCAGTGATGAGTTCTTCCTTCTTATGGCTTTGTACTTTGTAGTGCAGTATTTATATTCAGCAGCTGTACATTTGGCTTTTTATAGTAATTTCAAGACATGCTATAATCCATCAAAGAAAACTACTTCTTTTGAGGAATTTGGGTCATTCCTTTTCTCTTCTTCCTGATTTGAATTACTTATGCTATAAAAAGTAATATAGCTTGACAAATGGAAGCTAACTTAATAAATGTTTTCTGTGAGTTCATAAAATTTTTTTGTACATACAGACTAGTATATTTAAGCTGAAAATTTAGAGTGAACATACATTGCAGCTGTTTCATACATTATATTTTTATACAGTTCCCCATATTCTGGAAGTATAATTTTATGTAATGAGAAGCATTTGAAGATGATCATTCCTGATAACTGCTCATATTTTCAAAATTTTTAAAATCTTAATTTAATATTGCCCAAAAGAATAAAAATGATAAGAGTTAATATTTGTATAAACTTTAAGTACTGCACAGTGCTGTATATTAAGCAGGACTTACTCTGATACCCCATTTTAGTTTTCTGCATTGGGTGTACATACATATATATATATATATATTTGTATGTGTATGTATGTATATATGTATGTATAAGACAAATTCAAATAGAACTCCAGACATGTGTCAGAATATGGACATTACTTGATCTTCTTGTTTCAGTTTTCTCATCTGTAAAATGGTATAATACTAGCATCTCTCTTCCAGAGTTGTTGTAAAGGCAAAAAATAATGTAATATTTATAAAGGACCTTGCAAATTTTTAAGTGCTATGTAAATATTGACTATTATGAATTTGATTACTTAAAAATTGAATACCTTCTACTTCTAATTCCTTCTACTTTAATTTTCATACCATATGTGATTTTATGGCTACATTAGAGCAATGTATAAATCAGAAAAATCTATCAACTGTAACATTTATTTGTCAATTAACCATCTATATTTTTGTCACAAGACAATTATATACTTCTGCTTTATTTGGTTGAGTTTCATGCCAACTTTTCCTAGATTCATTTCTGTCTCCATTTTTTAATGTTTTACAAAGTGATATTGTTTGAAACTAACTTTTTCCCATGATGCTTTGCAAATGATCTTGTAATAATAATTTAGTTTCATGTGCATATTAATAATTTCAAAATACTTTATTCATCTCATTTGATGCTCAATATACCCCTATTTGACTTAGAACTTAAGAAATTTTTATCCCAATTTCACAAGTAAGGAAATTGAATCACAGAGAAAGTTACCTATGACTTCATAGTTTGTAAATTGTGACTTTGGGATTTGAAATCGCTAAACATAGTACTCCTACAATATTACGCCATGCTGCTTCCTTAAATCAATTTATATTTATAGCATTAATACCTTTAGCCACCATTTCACACAATCTAACAAAGCGTCAAGTGTTTACTGGCTAAGTTGGTTAGTGAGCTCTTTTGGGGCTTCTCATTGTGGCAACTTTTATATTTATTAAATGTCTTTAAGAAATGGTGATAATTAGAATACATATTTTTACTCCTATCTACTTACAGGTTTTCAGAGTTAATAGCTTTTGTAAATAGCTCATGTTACAGCTGCTGTAATTATATGTGCTATCTTATTCCTATCTTTATTTTTTATTATCATGTGTAGTTCACTTCAATGTTTCAAACTACGTCTTTCAAGTTAGCAAATAACGAGTTGCTCATGTTGTGGGGGTGATTTCAAAATCAGTTCTTTGTGTGCTGTCATGACTAAAGAGAGAAACATCAACCCATCCAAGTATTGGTATTTAATTTCTTGTATATTGATGGAGCGCTTCTTGTTCTAGAAAAATCTCTCTCTCCAATAGAGAAGATTGCTAGTTGAAATGAAAAAATTAGTCATTGACTATTCAATTAATATATGCAAACTGGAAGTACAAAATTAAAGAGCAAAGTAGTCTTTATTCTCAAGGAACTCATATTCTAGGTGGGGAAGAAAACATTTAAGGAAGGATTCAGCGTCAAGTCAGATGGGAAAGATCTTATGGTCTTTAAAGTACAATTAGTAAAGCAAATTGCAAAGTCTCTTTAACATCATTTCCAGTGATTCAAATGATGCAATTTTATGATGTTGAGTCATCAAATGTTGATATGAACTTTCCTCTTTGACTCTTTAATAGATGCACCCACAGGAACAGTTACAGGGTGCATTGCCTCAGAAGTTGCTTCTCCGGATGAAGACTGAGGGCACTTAAATTAGATGCCTTGTTGCTATGTGTGTATATGTTTGTCATTATTTGTGCATGTATGTGCATGTGTGCAATGTATTCATTCATATATACATACTTGTGTATTTGTTATGTATGTGTATATATATACACATACATACACACTATATATGTATATGTATACATACACATATACAGATAGATATATGCACCTATGCACATACACATGTGTATAATGTATATATGTGTATATATACATATATATTCCAAAACTACAATGGATCCAACATATTATGTGAGTATTAGCTTTAATTAGGAGCCATCTATTCCATACAATTCTCATCCATAACCTAGAAGGATAACCTCCCATTATGTTGGTGATTTTGATCTCTGTTTCTATGTATATCTCTGTCTCTGTCTCTCTGTCTCTGTCTTTGTTTTGGTTTTCCTGCAACATGGGAGCTCTCCATTACTTCTCTCTCACATTTGCAATGTGACTGTCTCATATAACTGGTATAATATACAATGTGTTAATTTTTTAGTATCTCAATTTAAATCACATGGATATTGTGCTTTCAAAAATAGGCTGAAACTGGCATGCCATGTGCATACTGATAGAAATCTTACCTGTTAACACCAGTACTAATATAGAGAGATGATTATTCAAGTGGAATAGGTAGTCACAACTGATAACATAACTGTGCTACAAAATGATTTAACTTAAAACAGTTTGACAGCATATATTTCTATGTGCATGACAATGTTTATTAACTTTCCTTTTTTACTGCACTAGCTCAAAATGATTTAATATGAATGTAGGAAGTAAAAATACTTTTTAACATAGTACCACCTTTGTTTTTTTATGGTTTCTCAAGAGTGTGTACTCTGACTCATTCCCATGCTGACATTCATTTCCTTTCCTGTTCTCAGTAGAAGATTTGAAAGACAGCAGACATTATATTAGTCTAGGCTAATGCTTCAAATTTGTTCATATTCCCAAACTAATTTAATCATTTCAAACTTCACATCCTCACTTAGGTTTTTAGAGCTATGATTCATATTTTTTTTCTTATTCTAGAAGGAGTAGAAGATAATCTGAGTTTTTTCCCTTTAAAGACACTGGCTTAGTATTTTTGCTGTCAGTGATTTTGTTTGAGTTTTTCAATGACATACCAAATAAATATTTTTAAATATGGACTATGCAAAGTAAGTCCTTTCTTAGTAGGACATAGTTATTTGAGTCAAATAAAGAAATAACTTTTATAAAAATATAAAATCGAAAGTATTGCTTCATTACAAATATTTTCTTACTCAACATCCACATCTAAAGTTTCATTCAAGCATAAATATAAATTAAGTATTTTTTACCATTTGAATAAAAGTATTTTATGGCTAAAATGTGTACATACGTGTAGCACCAATGCTATATTCACATTGCCCATGGCCACTATGAATATTGTGGTACAATTCAGAATCAGGAAATACCACAGGCTTTCCACAAGGAAGGCAGAACTAAAACATTTATTCAGATACCAGAAATTCAAATCCATCACAGTAACAAAAATCTGTACACAATAACAATGCAGAGAACAATACCATCCCCAAGTCTTCTCCCTGCCATGCTTCCCACAAAACAAGTCCATTAAACAAATCACAAGCAGGAGGCCTTAAACAAAATCAAATCAGTTTTACTCATGGTAGGCAGCAGGCTGCATCTTTCCTACCTCAGACTGACCTCAAGACTAACTTCCTCTCAGCTCTGCTTTAGCTCTGTCTCTTCCAGATCTGTCCTTCCTGTTTCACTCATTCAGAAAACTCTTCCCACCACAGGCTCTATGTGACCCAGACAGGTTGCATGGGGCTATTAACGAATACAAAATATTTTCAATTTAAATTACCATTACAATAAGCTGTTCTTACTGGTGACTATTTCTAAAATGACTTCAGAATCTGGGAATTTTATTATCTGGCACTTATGTAAGGGTAGCCATCAGCTCCCCTTATAAGCACTCTGGTTCATATGTCTCAAAATATAAAACAGTTCTATTTAGAAATTAACAGACATAATAAAATATCTCTGTGATCCAATAGCCAAGAGACTATCAATAAATCTATATCTAGGGACATGCGAATTCTCCTTGACATCTTTCTATGTTAGGGTAACAAAGATATAGGAGGCTGAGATTTGCTCTTGCAAGTTTGATGCTTTCCTCAAGAGTTTCCTTGTAAACAATATGTTGATCTTTTCCCAAAATTCCTATCAGATTCCTACCCATAATCCCTCCTACTTATCTGTTTGCTATAGATTTCCTCAGTTCACAACTAGTGGTGGTAGATCTTAAAGGACCCCATTCATTTTTGTCTTTAGTTTCATTCCCTACAGCTCAGCTCTTTTGAAGACTTCCATAGTTTTTTCATGCTACATCATATAGCATTCCATCTTTTCTTCATGGGCCCAGGTATTTTGTTGCTGATCCATATGAAGAAGCCACAGTGTAATCAATTCTTCAGTTACATTCCTTCAAAATATGTCCCTTGGGTCCAGTGTGCCTCCATTCTTTTGAAACACTCTTTTGTTCACCTGGTTCTGACAGCTCCTTGCCCTCTTACATCATAGTGTATTCAGGAATCTTTGAATAGCTTTCTTCTTTTTGTAGTCTTTAAAGGAGTTTCATATATATATATATATATATATATATGGTATCTATCCATCTATCTGTCTGTCTCTATCAATAGATATATATGTAATTTGTTCAGTTTTCGACGTTCACTTCCACAAAAATTTGAATTCAAAATTTCTCCTCATCTCTTCCCACCTCCATCCCAATACAGTATGCATCCCATTCACTCCTTCCTCCAGTCTGTCCTCCCTTATATCACCTCCCTTCTTCCATTCTACTCCTCTCTATTTTCCTGTAAAGCAAAGTAGATTTTTATCCCATTGCCTGTACATCTTATTTCCCAGTTGCATGTGAAAACAATTTTTAACATTTAACAATTTTTATAGCTTTTAGTTCCATATTCTCTCCCTTCCTCCCTCCCCACCCTGAGAAGGCAAGCAATTCAATATAGGTTATAAAACACTTCCATAACAGTTATGTTGCAAAAGACTAACCACTTTTCCCTCTGTCCTGTCCTGCCCTCCATTTATTCCATTCTCTCCCTTGACTTGTCCCCCCACAATAATGTTTGCTTCTGATTATCCCTTTCCCCAATTTGCTGTCCTTTTCTATTATTTTCCCTCTCTTATCCCCTTCACCACTGCCTTCCTGCATGGTAAAATCAATTTCTATACCCAGCTGAGTATGTGTTATTCCTTCCTTAAGTTAAATCCCCTGAGAGTAAGGCTCACCTATTCCTTTTCACCTCCCCCCGCTTTCCCTCCATTGTAAAAGCTCTTTCTTGTCTCTTTTTTGTGAGATGATTTGCTACATTCTACCTTCCCTTTCTCTTAATTCTAGTACATTCCACTCAAAAGTAAATTTTATTTTTAGGTATTATCCCTTCATATTCAACTCACTCTGTGCCCTCTGTCTATGCATACACACACACACATACATACCTACACATAGGCATATCTAATTTACACATACATGCCCATGCCCAACTACATACATGCCAATGCACACCTACATATATAATGTATATATATACATACATATATAAGCATACATATACACACATATCAATAAATACACACATAATATATACATACACACAGCTACCTGTGATTCAGCTCCCTGAAACCTGCCCCAGTCCCATCTGGGCTGGCATCAACCTCAATGTGCTGCTCTCTGCTCAGAGCCTGGTGTGATAGACCTTTTTTGTTTGCCTTCCAGATTTCCTTGGGCTGGAAATCTATGTCACTCTGTCATTTTGTGGTGGTTGCTGCTCAACAATTTGTTTATTCATTTCTTACAGGTATTTTAATGGCTTTGTGGGGAGAGCTCTGGCAGGTCCATCCTTCTATTCTGCCATCTATTCTGCCTTCTATTCTGCTCCTCCTCGAGAGTTTCTCTTGGCTCCTCCTCGAGAGTTTCTCTTTTTTGCTCCTTCCTAGCTTATTATATGATTTAGTTCTTTTCACATCTTCTTGCCCCTAGGGTCTGAGTAGTGGCCCCTTAATTGCATTATCTCATTACTTGCCTTTATATTATATGTCTATATATAGGGAGTTGAGGATTCTTCATAAGCAATGTCCAAATTATGGGAAGGCAGAGTAGAACTAGTTGTTCCTGGAACAGACTGATATTCAAAGGAAGAAGAAGGTTTGTAATCATCACATAATAGTACAATGTAAAATTGTAAATCTCCAAACTGAATAGATGTAAAATAGAAAGACTGAATGAGTACAATGAAAACCTTAAGACACCTTTTCAAAGATATTAAAAATACCTCCTAAAAATTTAAAAGTTATTTTTAACCTTTAATATCCGCATTGGCTTTATTGAATTTGCCAGTGTTGTTATGACTATGCTGGTAATTTTTGTCACTTCTTTCTGATTTCTTTTGCAATAAGAGAAATAAAATATTTGAAGAATAAGTATCTGAATGAAGGCAGGGGAGTCGTAATATTAAAAAGTGTTCTTACATTCTCATCTTCTCAGATCACCTGCTCATCTATAGGTACAAGGAAGTAGGATAAGGAATAGATGGTCAGATGCTATGTAAAAGAAGTTCAAAGTGCCTTCATTATCTGTTTAGTCATAAATTTATCCAGTAAACCCAAAGGAAAAAGGCAGCTTTTGTCCATTGAAGTATACCTTCCCCTGAGCAGAGCACCCCCAGGTATGGAGGAAGAGGAGAGGAGATGGGAGGGGAGGGCAGAAGAGGGAAGTGGTGGGAAGGAGAGGGGAGAAGAAAGGAGAGGGGCATAGAGGAACTGCTACTCAGTCACAGATTATGTACGTCCTTCATTCTGAAAGAGGACCATGACGTTAGGGAGATGATGACATGATTTATAGTTGACTTTGATTTGAGTGAGGGAGCGCTGTAATTATTGTAAGAGGCCTGTTCACTCAAAGAAAGAACCTGAAAAGACCTTAGCCTAAAAGGGTCAGGGTCTTCCATTGCATCCCAGGCCATCTCCAGTCATCCTGATGAATATCTAACCACTGGACTCAGATAGCCCTGGAGGAGAAAGTGAGACTGGTGACCTTGAACAGCACTCCATCCCTCAGATCAGAGTTAACTCTAAGTCATATCATCATCTTCCTGATCTCATTATCCTCTTCAAGAACAAAGGGCAAACAGAATGCATAAATTATTATGTATTTTAATTATTTATGAATTATTAAGTTAGGTAATTTATAAGAAAAAGAAATAACAATACATTTGTTTTTTGAAAAATAAGAAAAAGAAATGTAGATTACCTGAAAATGGATAAATATCATTGGCATTAATGGCATATTAAATTTAATCTTCTTAACTCATAATTGACAGTAATGGAACATATTCATGTTCTAATATGCAATAAAATATTTATAGAAGTTCCTTTTATGGGGGAGTAACAAAAAACTGGAAACAAAGTATAGATATCCATCAATTCTGGAATAGCTAAATAGAATATGATATATGGAAGTGAAATTATATTACTGAATGGTAAGATATGATGAATATAAAGAATGGTGAACAATTGGAGGAAGTATTTGAACCAATGCAAAGAAAGGTAAGCTGATGTGGGAAAACAGTATGTAAACTGACTACAGCAATGTAAATAGAAAAAAAAAGTAAAAAGGCTCAGGACTCTGCAGTTATAATAAGTTTCACTGGATAAAAACATTGTGAAAAGACTTCCTTTTCTACAAAGGCATAGGGTAGACAATTGATCTGTGACATTTTGGATTTGATGCATTCATTTGTTTTGCTAAACTGGCACTTTTTCCCTTTTTAAAAATAAGGGATGCCTCTCTAAGTAGAGGAGAGGTGTATGTCTTTTTTTGGAGGGGAGAGTGGTACATGATGACTTTTTAAAACATTTTTTTTATTTTTAAAATAATAGTTTATTTTTGCAATTACAAGTAAAGATAATCAACATTCATTTTTGCAAAATTTTGAGTTCTATATTTTTCTCCCTCCTTCCCATCCTACCCCACCTTCTCTCCAGGAAGGCACACAAACTGATATAGGTTATATCTGTGCAATCATGTAAACATATTTCCGTATTAGTTATGTTGTCAAAGAAGAAACAGAACAAAAGAGAAAAAGAAAAAAAGTGAGAATAAAATTTTATTTCTATTCAAACTCCACAGTGCTTTCTCTGGATATGGATATAATTTTCTTCATGAGTCTTTTGGAATCAGTTTGGATCATTGTACTGCTGAGAAGAGCTAAAGCAATCTTGTTTTTTCTTCACACATGGTTGCCTTTATTATGAACAATGTTCTCTTGGTTCTGCACACTTCAGTTAGCATCAATTCATGTAAATCTTTTGAAGTTTTTCTGAAATCCACCTGTTCATCATTTCTTATATTCATATAACAAGATTGTTCAGCCATTCCCCAAATGATAGGCATTCCCTTCCAATTCTTTGCTACCACAAAAAAAGAGATTCTATAAATATCTTATACATGTTGGTCCTTTTCCTTTTTTATGATCTCTCTGGGATACAGACAAAGTTGTAGTATTTCTGGATCAAAGGGCATATGCAGATTGATTGCCCTTTAGGCATAGTTTCAAATTGCTCTCCAGAATGATTGGATCAACTCACAACTCTTTCAACAATGCATTAATGTCTTAAATTTCCCACATCTTCTTAAATATTTATCATTTTCATTTTCTATCACATTAGCCAATTTGATAGGTATGAGGTGGTACCTCAGAGGTACTTTAATTTGTATTTCTCTAATCAATAGTGATTTGGAGTATTTTTTTTATTTTGGTTAATTTTATTTATTTTCAGTGTCCTACAATCACTACCATATAACTTATATTTTTTCCCCTCCCTCTCCCATACTTTTCCCCTCTCTCCCTGAGATAGCATACAATTTTATATAGGTTCTACACATACATTCCTATTAAATATATTTTCACTATAGTCATGCTGTGTGGAAAAATTAAAACGAAAGGGAGAAATCATATAACAAATCAAGATGTAATACAAAGGAAAATGATCTGCTGCATTCTGTGATTGAATTCATAGTTCTTTCTTGGGATGTGGAAGGTATTTTGCCTTAAAAGACTATTGGGAATTTTGTTAAGTCCTTGCATTGCAAAGAAATTCCAAGTCTACCAGAAAAATTCTCACACACTATGGTTGTTGCTGTGCACAAAATTCTGCTCCTTGTGCTTCTTTCACTCAGCATCAGATCATATAAGTCTTTCCAGGCCTCTCTGAAGTCCTCGTTTATCATTTATTAGCACAATAGTATTCCATTACATTTATATACCATAATTTATTCAGCCATTCTCCAATTGATGGGCATTCCCTTGATTTCCAGTTTTTGGCCATCACAAAGAGAGTTGCTATAAATATTTTTGTACATGTGGGACTTTTCCCATTTTAATGATCTCTTGGGGATACAGTCCTAGAAGCAATATTGCTGTCTCAAAGGGTATGCACATTTTTGATCATGTACCCATTTGGACTTTATTCTTATGTGTGGTATCAGACACTGGTCTATGCCAAATTTTCTCCACACTGTTTTCCAGTTTTCCCAGCAATTTTTGTCGAAAAGTGAGTTCTTATCCCAGAAGCTGGGGTCCTTGGGTTTATCAAACAATAGATTGCTATATTCATTGCCTACTGTGTCTTGAGTACCTAGCATATTCCACTTATCTACCCTTTTGTTTCTTAGCCAATACCAAGTGGTTTTGATAATTCCTGCCTTATAATAAATACAATTTGAGATAATAACAATTAAAAATAATAATACACTGCTTTTCATTAGTCTCCTTGGTATTCTGGACCTTTTGTTCTTGCAGATGAATTTTGTTATTACTTTTTCCAGCTCTAGAAAATAATTGTCTCGTAGTTTGATTGGTATGGCACTGAATTAGTAAATTAATTTAAGTAGAATTGTCATTTTTATTATATTGGGTTAGCCTACCCACGAGCAACTGATGCTGTTCAACTTACTTAGGTCTGACTTTATTTTTGCGAAGTGTCTTGTAATTCTATTTATATAGTCCCTGGGTTTGTTTTGGCAGGTAAACTCCCAAGTATTTTATAGAGTCTACCCTAACTTTAAATGGGATTTCATTTTCTATCTCTTGCTGTTGGGTTTTGTTACTAATATATAGGAATGCCAAAGATTTGTGCAGGTTTATTTTGTAACCTGCAACTTTACCAAAGTTGTTTATTATTTCACGTAGTTTTTTACTTGAATTTCTGGGATTCTCTAAGCATAGTGTTTAAATGTTCCCTGTTGAGAGAAACTGCTTACTCCAAACAAAGAACAGTACTCACTGTGAAGTCAGGAAAATTCTCATTTTATTTTAGCCAACTACCATATCTTTCTAGTAAACAGGTCACTCCCTAATGTAAAGGATGCTAGTTCAGACAAATGCAATACTTTTTATATTATTCCCAATTTGAATTTCCCACCTTGCTCTTCATTGGCTAGATGTAGCCTCCTGAACTTAGTGTTCTCCTTCCTGATAGGCTCTCTAAGCATGGGTACAATCTTCTGACCTTGTACCTCATCAGGAGCCTGGCTCTGTTAGGTCATGATGCTGATTAGAATCAGTAACCGCTGACTTTCATTCTGCTATCACTCAAAACTGGGAGGAGTTTTATCCTGTGGAAATAGAATTCCTCCATTTGTTTCCCACACCATCTTCACAGCACACAGAAAAAAAATATCCATCCTCTTCCAGGGTTGGGATCCAATTGTCAGCTTGATTTCTTAGATATCAGGACCCCCACCTTGAGTGAACAAACTGGTAGAATGTCAGACTATCCCTTTGTCTAATGAACAGGAGAAGTTTATAAGAATTCATTTCAGCTAGATTTTTGCTGTAATTCAGTTTTAGAGCCATGCTGTTGGGAAAGTGGGTGGGAACGTGAGAGATGATCTCTGAGGATCTCACAGGAGTGATATCTCCTCAAGACTGTAATTGTTTCTTTTCTTGCTGAAACATTTGCATCAGGTTGACCTTGGAGAAGAAAAATTTCAATGTATTCTATACTTTTCCAGACTACTACCTATACCTATACTTTCCCAGGACTACCACCTATACTTTCACAGACTGCCCTCTGTACTTTCCCAGTCTACGCACCCCTCCACCTTGTTTTTAGGCACATAATAGAGAGAAATAACACCTTCCCACATTTTTTTTTTAGGGCTAATGAGTGGAACTGTTTTTTGTTCTCTGTTTCTGGAGTAGATTGTTGTGAATAGATTTTTCCCATCAGGGCTTGTACAAATGAGCCCTGAGGAAGGGGGCTAAGGAGGCAGGATTGCGGTTAGGACCTATGTAATCTGCTGAGCTAAACATAGTTCCATTCTCTTTGGTTGGTGCACCTTTTGGGTCCTCTGGGGGAGCCCTTTTGTGAGAAAGTCAAGAAATGAACTATTCTTTTTGCTAATGTCTCTGAGTCTCTGATCCACTGGTGAAGGTTTCTGTACCTCATACAGGAAGAAACACAGTGTTTTTTTTTATTATTATTTTTAATTCCCAGAGGATTGATGCTCATGAGGAAGGAGATAGAAGGAGTTGGAGTTTTGTTCAAGATTTTTTAAAGTTTAAATAATAACTTATTAAATATTTACTAGCCCATTTTATCAGTCTCTCATAGTTGCAGCCAGAAGGAAGTTAGAAAGTTTTGCTAAAGATTATGAACTGCTAGACAAGAAAAATAAAATATTAAATACACAGTTGATATTTTCTCTACTACTACCAAATTGAAAATGGAGGTTCCTAATAGAAAGTCAGACTTGACAAGTGATTAAGAGGATGGGGTTTGGTGAATAGATAGAAGATATATATATATGTGGTTATAAACACATAAATGGACAAACATGTCGATAAAATATTTATTACTCACTATATTCCAGGTAATACAGTCTGGTACAGACTTTGGAAACTGCCTTGAATTATCCTTGAATTTTCCCACTTAATCTGGCTTTTCATACCCAAATCTGTAGCCCTTATCCTAGCCTGGCCTTTCATTGGCTATTAATTCTGGATTGCTTTGCCTTCTTCGCATCCTACTTCTCTATTGTCTGTTTGCCTGTCCAGATTGCCTCAGGTAGTTTCCCACCCTTGATCACATTAGAATCTCACTCTCTTGATTCTGACCTGTAGTCACTCTAGTCCCATTGAGATCTTCCTGGGGCTCCCCCTCAAGAGCATCCCTAAACCCATTCTCCCATCACCCTACACTACTCGATCACCCCAAGATCCCTCTCACAGTCTTTCTGTATATAAGATCCTTCTTGTCTCCATGAAGGTGCTCAGATTCGATTTAGCTCACATTCAATCTGGCTCAGATTCTATCTGACCCACAAGCATCATAAATGGTGAGACTTCTTAAGACTCAACCTGGTATGGTGAATCTTTAAAAAAATTGTTTTACTTTGGTTGAAATAAGGCTTGGGTTTAATTTATTTGGCAGGACCCAAGATGCTAGTACCCTAAACCTTAACATCATGGTTCCCTGACCTCAACAGAGGCACTATGCTAATTTCTAGGCATACAGATAGAAGTAAGCAAGCTAGTTTCAGCTTTAAAGAGGTTTGCATTCTAATGATATATATTAAGGGGAGTTAGAAACTGAAGAGAATGCAATAGAAGATTGTTGGTAGATGTGAAGGAGACATCCAGAAAGAGTTCAGGAGGGAGTGGGGCGAATAATGGTTGAAGTCTTCCCTAAAATGATCATGAAATAGGGTCTTCAATATTTTTGAAAGTAATTATGTGGAGAGAGTCATGAGAGAGTCAAATATGGCTCAGGTATCTAATAAATGTAGGTGGACAGAAGAAAACAAGAGGCCAAAAGTTTTCCAAAACAAATTTAAAGATGATATTCAAAATGGCAGAGTATGAAGACCCACCTGCTCTAGCTCTTCCCTTACAACCCATAAAATACCTGTAAAAGTGATTCTAAACAAATTCTAGAGCAGAAGAAGCCATAAAACAACACAGTGAATGAGATTCCCAGCCCAAAGAAGCCTGGAAGGCTGAAAGGGAAAGTCAATGACATGGGACTCAGAGCAGAGAGCAGCCCAGTCCAGCCTTGGGGTAGAATTCTGGGCAGCAGCTACAGTTCCCAGAACCCTCAATCCAAAAACTCCAAAAACAGCTTCAAAGATCAATGAGTCCATTATTGGAGCCCTTATCCTAAAGAGCCTGAGGGAATTGAGCCACAGATCTGGATCTCAGCCATGAGTGGAATCCTGGAGTGAGGAGGAATGCTGGCATGGTGGAGCTGTTGGAGCCTCTGGAAAGGGAATTCTACTTGCAGATCCTGGCAGACAAGCTTTGGTAGCTCCCAGACCAGAGCACACACCAGGAAGGGAGTAAATTCCTCTCCTTTGATTGTACCACCATGAAAGAACTGAGAACTTACAGGTACCCAGAGTATACCTTCCACTTGCCAAAAGTCAAGTAACTGGCTGGAAAAATGCTCCCAAAAGAGGGAAAAAATGAGACTATAGAAAGTTACTTTCTTGGTGAACAGGTATTTTCTTCCATATTTTCAGATGAGGAAAAGCAATGTATATCATGAAAGAAAAACATAAAAGCAAGGTTTCTGAATCCAAAATCTCCAAAATAAGTATATAGAGGTCTCTGGCCATGGAAGAGTTCACAAAAGGATTTTGAAAATCAAGTAAGAGAGGTGGAGGAAAAATTAGGAAGAGAAATAGTAGTAATGCAAGAAAATCATGAAAAAGAGAGTCAACAGCTTGCTAAAGGAAATCTCCAAAAAATGCTGACGAAAATAACATCTTTAAAAATAGACTAACTCAAATGGCAAAAAGAGACCCAAAAAGTCAGTGAGAAGAATACTCTAAAAAGCAGAATTAACCAAATGGAAAAGGAGGTTGAAAAGCTCACTAAAGAAAATAGTTCTATAAAAATTTGAATGGAGAAAAATGGAAGCTAATGACTTCATGATAAACCAAGAAATTTCAAAACAAAACCAAAAGAATGAAAAAATAGAAGACAATGTGAAATGTCTCATTGGAAAACAACTGACCTGGAAAATAGATTCAGGGTAGACAATTTAACAGTTATGGGACTACGTGAAAACCATGATCAGAAAAAGAGCCTAGGCATCATCTTTCATGAAATTATCAAGGAAAACTTCCCTGATATTCTAGAAACAGACGGTAAAATTAATATTGAAAGAACCTACTGGTTACAACCTGAAAGAGATCCAAAAAGAAAATCTCCTAGTAATATTGTAGCCAAATTGTAGAGTTCACAGTTCAAAGAGAAATATTGCAAGTAGTCAGAAAGAAACAATTTCAGTATTGTGAAAATACAATCAGGATAATACAAGATCTAGCAGCTTCTACATTAAGGGATCGAAGGGTTTTGAATATGCTATTCCAGAAGTCAAAGGAACTAGGATTAAAAACAAGAGTCACCTACCCAGAAAACTGAGTGCAATACTTCAGGGGACAAAATGATCTTTCAATGAAATAGAGGACTTTCAAGCATTCTTGATGAAATGGCCAGAGCTGAATAGAGAATTTGACTTTAAAACACAAGAATCAAGAGAATCATGAAAGGGTAAATAGGAAAGAGAAATCGTAAGTAAAGACTAAAGTTGAACTGTTTACATTCATACATGGAAAGGTAATATATAGGTAACTCATAAAACTTTTCTGAGTATTTGGGTAGTTGGAGGGATAATACATACATACATACATATATACATATATACATACATACCTACACACACACACACACACACACACACACACACACATAGACAGAGGGCACAAGGTGAGTTGAATAGGAAGAGAAAATATCTAAAAAAATAAAATTAAGGTGCGAGAGTATATTGGGAGGAAAAAGGGAAAAAAAGAAAGGGGCAAATTGTCTCTCATAAAAGAGGCAAGAAAAACTTTTTCAATGGAGGGTAAAATGGGGAGATGAGAGGGAAAAAGTGAAGCTTATTCTCATCACATTTGGCTTAAGGAGGGAATAACATGCACACTCAATTTGGTATGAAAATCTGTCTTACAGTACGGGAAAGTAGGGGAGAAGGGGATGAGTGGGGTGCGGGAATGATATAAGGGAGAGCAAATGAGAGGAGCGAGTAATAAGTAATCATGGTTGAGAAGGGACAAGATCTAAAGAGAGAATAGAATAAATAGGGACAGGATAGGATGGAGAGAAATATAATTAGTCTTTCACAACATGACTATTCTGGAAATATTTAGCAAAACTAGACATATATAGCCTATACTGAATTGCTTGCCTTCTCAATGGGGATGGTGGGAAGGGAGGAAAGGTGAGCAGCTGGAACTCAGAGTTTTAGGAATGAATGTTGAGGATTGTTTTTGCATGCAACTGGGAAATAAGGAGTACAGGTAATGGGATATAGAAATCTATCTTGCCCTACAAGAAAAGAGAGAAGATGGGGATAAGGGAAGGGAGGGGTGTGATAAAAGAGAGAGCAGATTGGGGGAAGGGGTGATCAGAATGCAGGATGTTGCAGGGTGGGGGAGGGGAGAGATGGAGAGAAAATTTGTAACTCAAAATCTTGTGGAAATGAATATTGAAAACTAAAAATAAATAAATTAATTTAAAAAAATTTACAAATTATGAACCCAATACATGCAAAGAAGTCAAATCATATTATTATTTAGAAACAAAGAAGGGAAAGATGGGAAAGAATAGCGATAAAGAACTGTAGATAGGAGCTCCTAGCATTTAACCTTCAAAATTCCATGATCCTTGACCTCAAAGGGAATCAGTAATATGTAGTCAAAAATTGACTGTAATGGTCAGCACCAAGAACAATATTGTACTTGAGATTTTTGTAGGAAACATAGAAGATATAGGGAACTTTCTGGTGGAAGGAAAGAAGTAAAAAAAGCATTTATGAAACACTTACCATGTGCCAGGCATCATGAGAAGTGCTTTACAAATATCTTATTTCATCCTCACAGTGACCCAGGGAGGTATGTGTTACTACTATTCTCATTTTACAATTGAGGAAACTGGGAGTGGCTTGTCCAGGATCACAGAGCTAGTAAATGTTCATGAATGAATTTGAATTCTGCTCTTCCTGACTCTAAGGTAGGCCCTCTATATATTGTGCCACCTATATACTTCTTTATTGGCTTATAGAAGTTTTGTTATACTTGTTTTTCCATATGTTCAGAAAGTGTAATTTTGCTATTAAAAAATTTTGTCTCCCTTCTTCAGATTGCAAGATGAATAAAATATTTCCTGAAAAGTTGGAAAAAAAACAATGTTTTACTTGACTTTTGAGTCCTTTATCAAGTGGAGGGTATACTCTAGGCACCTGTAAGTTCTCAGTTCCTTTGAGGTGGCACAATCAAGGGAGAGGAATTTATTCCTCTCCTAGCCTGAGCTGTGTTCTGTGAGCAACCACAAGCATTCTTTTCTGCCCAGGATCTGTGAATAGGATTCCCTTTCGAGAACTTCCACCAGCTCTATCACACCAGCTCTCCATCTCACCCCAAGACCTACAGTTGGGACTAAGACTCAGATCAGTTGCTTGATTCCCCCAGGGTCTTTAGGGCGGGTCTCCAAAAGTGGATGCTGTTGCAGCTTGTGGCTGCCACCACCACTGTGGGGGCTAGGATCAGATCCATGCCCCCTTCTCACTCAGGTGAAAGAACTTTCTCACTGCCCTTTGAAGTTGTCTTTGGTATTTGTGGGTTGAGAAATCTGGGAAATGCAGCTGCTACACATTATTCCATGCCCTGAAGCCTACTCTAGTCCCTACGTGGCCCATGCTAGGCTGCACTCAGCTCTGAGCCTGGTGCAATAGACCTTTCCTGTTGGCCTTCTAGGCTATCGAGCTGGAAATCTCTTTCACTGTGTAATTTTATGACGTCTGATGTTCTAGAATTTGTTTAAAGTCATTTTCCAGGTATTTTATGGGCTATGGGGGGAGAGCTTCTACAGGTCCATCCTTCTACTCCACCATCTTGGTCCTGCCCCCCCAAAATGCTTTAAAGGAAAATAAAAGAAGAAAATCAACCTGAAAGGCAAAGAGAAATCTTAACAATGTTCAGAAGGTAAGAAATTTAACATCACAGCATCTTAGAATCATAATATTCGTATCTGTAATTTAATGCAACTGATCTTGCACAGAGCATTCAATTAACAAATCAATCACCCTATTTTAAGACAGACATGGGGGGTGGAGAAAGACAGAGGGACAGAGAGACAGATAGACAGACACAAACAGAAAGAGACAGAGACAGAGATTTTTCCCAAGATCATATGTATAATATGTAAAGGCAGTGATTTTATCTAGTTCTTCTCATTCTAAATCTTTCATGAAAGATAGTGAGTATAAATTTCAGTGCTGCACCTGGTTTCAAGTTTTGCTTTGCATCTTACAAGCTGTGTGAACATGGGCAAATGAATTTCTCTGATCATCTGTTTCCTCATCCACAAAATGAGGATCATAGTTCCAGAAGTGCCTACCATACAGGAATACTTTTGAAGTTCAAATCATTTAATGTGTTTAAAATAATTTGCAAACTTTAATGTATCATAAATTTCAGTTATTTTTATTATAATAGCTTCCCCAAAGCTGTTTTTAATCATGATCTCCAAAAACTTTTCCCCAAAATGTGGACTGATTTTTTTTTTTAAAGTACCTTGTTTTCCAGAAATGCCCTACATATCCTAAAACCTAGATTACCTCCAATGTAGTGGGAACCAACTACTATCCCTACAGCAATTCCTGTTTTCTAGAGCAAGAACATATTTCTGAATCATGACAAGATGCCTCCCAAGATTTGCCAATTTCATAATCTCTTCCTGCTTTATTTGTGACTCACATGAGGTGGGAGGGAGAAAAGTTGGAAAGAATTTAGAAAACATATAAGGATTAAGGTATTTAGATTAAGAACATGAATATGTGCTTTCATTAGTGCCTCCGGTTGATGTCAGGAGGCTTCAGGAGATTAAAGCATGTTTGAGAAGCAAACAACTTAATAAGAAGATGGTTTCTTAGAATGGAACTTTAATTTCTATAGTACAATTTAAGAAACAAATGATGGTCTTTGAACAGGGAAGAAGTACATTGAATGTGGGCAGTTAAATATATATACTTCCCTGGAGATTTGTGGATCTCATCAGGTAGGCTGTGAAATGAAAATGGAAAGAGGAGTAAACTTGGCACATATAACTGAAAGTCAGAGATCACTGAGGCTGACAAGTATGACATAGAAGAAGACTTTATGGATAGGACTAAATAATTCAAAGGAGATAATGCCTAAGTAAAGGAGCAATGGGATAAAGAGTAACCCATTTTAATACTTTTAAAGTTTTAAGACACATTTTTCTCATAGGAACTCTGTAATGTAGGTGGTACAATTTATACCCTTTTTACAATGAGAAATGTGTGGCATAGAGAGAAATTATTTACTCCAGGGGCTGCTTATGTATTAAGTATAAGAACTGAAATTCGGTATTTTGATGTTACCACATGATGCCACAACCCTGACACATTCCATAGGCTCTGATATAATAATAGCAACAAATGACAAAAGGTAACATTTATATAGTTCTTACTATGCACCAGACATTACGTTAGGCACTTTAAAATTATGCAAATATCATCTTCTTTGACCCTCACACCCATCCTAGAAGGTAGGTGCTATTATTAGGCCCATTTTCCAGATGAGGAAACTGAAGCAAACAGAGGTTAACTGACTTGCCCAGGGTCACACAAATGCTAAGTAATGAGGCTGGATTTGTACTCAGGTATTCCTAATTCTAGACCTGGTGCTCCATCCAATGTGCCACCTAGTTTACGTAAAAATGTACAAATTAGGGAAATAAATAATTCAGGTGACAAATCTCAATGCATGGAGGTAACTTCACTTTAATAATTATTACTTTAATAATTGATTGCTATATATGTAGGTGCTTTGAGGTTTGTAATATTCTTTATAGACATTAACCTTATTTTATCCACATACAAATCTGTAAAGAAAATACTCTGGGTATTGCTATCCCCAGTGTTAGATGTGGAAACTGAGACTCAGGGAGATTAACTTATTCTTAGTCATGTAGCTAGTTAATTCAAAAATATAATTTGAACTTTCATTTTTTTCATGATCATATTGCTGTTAAGAGTCAGAGGTGGAGATTGAACCCTAGTCTCTAGTACTCTCCTCTGTGCCATGTTTCCTCTTATGACTTTGTTGCACTTCAGTCATGTCAGTTGTACCACACTCTATGACCACATTTGGGGTTTTCTTGACAAAAAATTCTGGAGTGATTTGCCTTTTCCTTCCCTGATCCATTTTACAAATGAGAAACCTGAGGCAAACAGAGTTAAATGACTTGCCCTGGGACATACAACTAATAGGCATCTGAAGCCAGAATTGAACTCAGAAAGATGAATCTTCCTCACCGCAGGCCAGGTACTCTTTCCACTGCACCATCTAGCTGTTCCTTCTGATGACTAACATTTGCATATTAAAAGGTTTAACTTCTATGAAAGGAATAATTTTTTTTAAAGGTAGGCTAGCATTGTATACCTGAGGGAAGTCTCTCCCCTTCTTGGAAGAATTTTGCCTATCAGTATGGGTCCATAGATCTCATTCATAAAAGGAAAGGCAACTTTAAAGGGGTTAACAATCACTTTAATCAAGCACATGTATCATTGCTTTAACTAAGTACTTATATCATTCAGTTAGTTCAGGGGAGTCAGCACCCTGAATGTTAAAGAAAATACAGAGAAATCAAAAGATCAACAGACATGGTTTCTTCTGCCTGATTTCAACAGACAGGTGGACCCCCACTGTCTGACCATAGTTACCAGAGAGGGAAGCACAGATATCTGGGTTTTTAAAGCTAGGGGGCTCCTTTAGCAGTTTCCCAGAGCTCAAAGTTAAGAGGCCAAATGTAAGTTAAGTAATTCATTATCTTACTTAGGAATCTCCTCTTGCTGATAGCAAATTCAGATTCCTGGGGTACATATTTGGTTTTCATAACCTTTTAGGTCAGTTTATGGCATGCACTTAATATCATTCTGTGGCAACTTAGGGTGAATTAGTAAACCATTCACAGAAGAGGGGGTGGAAAAAAGGAAGATCAGTCAAGAGAAAAGGCATGCAATTGGATGGATTTGCTGTAAGGAAGAATTTCCTCTTCAAAGGAGACAGAGAAATGACCAAATACTTTTACCATTCTGAAAGAAATCTTTTTGGATAAAATTATACAATCACCTATTTTAGGACCCCAGGTAGTTGTTACAGTAGTGAATGGTGTCATCTGCTTTGCTGTGTCTTTGCACAGTTCATTGATATTTTATTTATCTTTAAAGGGGGATTTTCTACTGTTATACCACTATGTGTTTGGGGAGTCCTATATTGTTATCTATCAAAATGCTGCAAAGAATTGTGGTTCTTATCCCTTCTTCCCATCATTAATACATAATACGAAGAAAGACAAGAATTGAACATTGAAAATATGATTGAGAGTATTTGAGTTAATATTGATGGAGATAGGAACTAGAACAATAGTTTAATTGTACTAAATAAAATACATGGAAATGTAGATAGTAAATGATAAATTGGGAAAATGGTCCTGAAATCTGGCACAGAAGTACAATATCATAATTAGTGTAGAATTTAGCTACACTTCTCTCTCCAATAAATGCAAAGCAGCTGATAAATCCTGAGTTGTGTGCTACATTATTCAAATTATGGAAGAAGTGAAGAATGCAAATGATATTTTGTATTTAATTCTGATCTGTGAAGAAAACATTGACAGCCAATACAGTAAGGATTAGAAACTTCAGAAAGAAATGACCATGTCATCTCCATCTTACTGTTTACGATGAAGGTGGGGTAGAAGTGAAGGATACAGAAATAAGCTGATGAGTGTTTTAGATTTTTGGAAAAATGAATTTTGCGGTAACAAAAGAAAGGATATTTAGAACATCATTTTTATAGTTCCTCAGGAAAATAGACCTAAGAAGAATACAAAACTCCAGAGTAGCTAACTAGGTGACATGATGGATTAATTGCTGAGCTTGAAGTCGGGAAGAGGAATTTAAATTTTGCCTTGGCTACTTATTGGGAGACACCGTGGTCAAATCACTTAACCTCTTTACATGTGAGCTACCTCACACATAAAATGGGAATAATTATAACATCTACTTTACAAGGTTCTTTTCAAACTCAGATAATATGATATATATTAAATGCTTTGCCTCCCTTTAATCAATCTCTGTGATGGTAGTAGAATTAGAATTTTTTCCTGTTTTTGTTTTACCAAAAGTGCCTCTGATTGAGTAATATGATTAAAGAAAGTCTTTCCCACCCAAGGATGGGCCTGTCCATTGTGGGACTCTTGATTAAGGAAGTTGTTTTGTAGGAGAATCCCAAGTACTTTTTGTTTTTTTTCTATGGAGGCACTGGGTCAGAGGGCCATGCCGTCTGGCTCTGAAAAGTATATAAATACTCTGAGGTTTTACTTTGGGATTTAATTTTTCTAAGAATGTTTGTGTGCCAGACAAGGACTCTGGGAAACCACTAAGGAGCCTTCCAGGTTTGAGAATTCAGATGTCAGTGCTTCCCTCTCTGGTACCTATGGTCAGACAGTTATACCTGCCTGTTGAATTATGGTCAGGCAGAGGAAGCCATGCCTGTTGATTCCTTTGGAGTTTACTGACTGAAGGTGTTTGCTTGGCCAGATGAAGACTCTGGGAAACTGCTAAAGGAGCCCCCTAGCTTTGAAAGCCCAGATATCTGTGCTTCCCTCTCTGGTAACTATGGTCAGACAGTGGGGTTCCACCTGTCTATTGAATTCAGACAGAAGAAACCATGTCGGTTAATCTTTTGATTTCTCTGTATTTTCTTTGACATTCAGGGTGCTGACTCCCCTGAACTAACTGAATGATATAAGTACTTAGTTAAAGCAATGATACATGTGCTTGGTTAAAGTGATTGTTAACCCCTTGAAAGTTGCCTTTCCTTTTATGAATACACATCTAAAGTCCTATGACAGCAGACCCCACTGTGTATGTTGGGGTGCTTAATGATACAATCTCTAAAATGCTAGAGTGTTTTTTTTTATTAAGAACAAAATTCTGATGACACAAAAATAAATTAATCCAAGGAGAGTGGAAATCACTAGGTATCTATAGAGTGAATACAGTACCCTAGGAATTCATTAATCAAGTAAGGTTTAAGAAAGGCACATACTAGATCAGGGAACTAAATAAAGATGACTGTACTGTAAAAGACTGACATACGACTATAAGTATAGTGTTGGGAGGGGCAGAACTGAGTTTAAAACTTAATTCTATGTCCATAAACTCTATAGTTTATGGCTTTTATGTTTATGACAAAGTTTATGTGAGTAAAGGTTATGAAAAAGGGCTCAGATTCAAATCCCATCCTGGCAGCTTACACATTTCCTATATTTAAAACAAAAGGGGGAAGGAATAGATCTGGATAATCTCCAAGATAATCTCAACAATCCTGCTATGATTTAAACAACAGTCACCCAACTTGTTCTTGAAGGCTTATAATTAAGGAAACTTCACTTTCTCTTCAAGCAGCCTATTGTACTTTCTTATAGTTCACATTGTTTAGAAGTTATTCCTAACTGGGTTGAACCAGCCTCTAACCCTGAGTGACCAGAGACGAACAGAGCATGCCAAAGACAGGAGAGTCAAGAATTAAAGAGAAATTTTATTTATTTGTTTTTTAAGATTCAAAGTTATTCATTTGTTTTTGTTTTTCAACATTCATTTCCATAAGATTTTGAGTTCCAAATTTTCTCCCTATTTTTCCCCTGCCCCCAATCCTGAGATGGTATGCATTCTGATTACCCCTTCCCCAGTCTACTGTCCCTTTTATCATCTGTACCACTCTTATCCCCTTCCTGTTTACTTTCTTGAAGGGCAATATAGATTTCTATATCCCATTGCCTATATATTTTATTTCGCAGTTGTATGTAAAAACAATTTTTTAACATTTGTTTTTAAAACTTTGAGTTCCAAACTCTCTTCCTTCTTCCTTCCCCACCCATCCCCACTGAGCTGAAAAGTAATTCAGTATAGTCTATATCTTTGTAGTTATGCAAGTCATCTCCATAATAGTCATGCTGTGAAAGGTTAATTATATTTCCCTTCAACCTACTCCAACCCCCCATTATTCTTTTTTTCTCCTTTGACTCTGTCCTTTCCTAAAGATTTTGTTCTGACTACACCCACCCCCAATTTTTCCTTCCTTCTAGCATCCCTACCTTTTCTTCTCCCCCACATCTTCCTGTAGGGTAAGATACCCAAATGAGTGTTTATGTTATTCTCTCCTTAAGCCAAATATGATGAAAGTAAGGTTCACTCATTCCTTCTCACCTCCCACCTCTTTCCCTCCATTGTAAAACTTTTTTTGCCTCTTTTTCTGGGTCTCCTTTAGCAAGCTGTTGACTTGTTTTTTGTGATTTTCTTGTATCACTCTCAGTTCTCTTTCAAATTTTCTCTCTACTTCTCTTACTTAGTTTTCAGAATCTTTTGTGAGCTCCTCTATCTTTGCAACCAATTCATATTCCTGTTGGGGGTTTTTGATGTAGTAGCTTTGATTGCTATCCTCCTCTGATTATGTGCCGTGATCTTCCATGTCACCAAAGTAAGATTCTATAGTATAAGTTTTTTATGACGCTAATTCATTTCCCAGACAAACACTTGACTTTCTAACTCTTTGTCAAGGCAGGACTCTAGTTCAAATGGGAGCTGTACTGTTCTAGGCTTCAAGGGATTTTGTATCAGTTACTTGATCTGCCAGTGTCTGTTGGCCCAGAGCTCTAGAAACAGTCTCTGCTGCTACTGTTGCTGCTGTGGCTGCCACTGCTACCACTACCCCCTTGTCCTTCAAATACATGAATATAGCTGAGATTTTTCCCTTGCATCTTTTCCATTCTACTTTTTGTCTTTCTTCATAGTTCCTCCAAATGATCCTCATATGACATATAATTAAGATCTTTTGTCATCTTGATTTTCATCTTCTGAACATTCTTTAAGTTATTAATGTCTTTCCTAAATGGGGATACCTAGGGCAGCACCAAACATTCCAATCCTCTTTTGAGTAGGGCAAAGGATAGGGACTCTTATCACCTTATTATTCTGGAAATCTCTCTTAAGAAGCTCAGTATTATATTTAACTTTTGACATGACACCTCTGTTTCATTTTATGCTTGTAGTATGCTAAACTAACAAAATATTTTTCCTTCAGAAAAAAAATACATCTAGGCAGACCTCCTCAATCTTGTATTTGTAAACCTGATATTTTGAACCAAAGTATGAGACTTTAGGTTCCTTTTCCTATTGAATTAATTTCATGTTGTTAGAAAGACCAAGATGTCTCCCCTGTCAAGATTCTTTTAGATCTGACTTATGTCATTCTTCATGCTAGCTATCCCTCCCATCTTTATTTCATTTACAAATATGATGAGCATTCTCTCAATGCCTTTACCCAAATCATTAATAAAAATGTTAAACAGCCCAGGGCCAAGAAGACCTCTCTGGGGTACTCCATTGGAGACCTTCTGCCAAAATGACACTGAACCAAAAAGATTTTGATAAGCTTTTCTCTCCTCTATCACAAACTGTAAAAACCTGTGATAACTTCACCCAGTGTTTCCATCATTTCCATGCCAGCAACCAGTTTCTTCCTGTTCTTAAGAATTGGATCCAATATAAATTCCTTACTTCATGTGTTTCCCCCTCCTTTTTTATGAATTCAATTATCACTAAGGCAAGTTGAAAAATTATTCAATGTTACATTTTTAGCTGAGAGAAGGGGCTCCAGCAGAGATATCTGAATAACTAAAGTCTCTGTCACTATCATATTATACTTTTTTGTCAGGATTTTGATTTGTTCACAAAACTCCTCATTGATTTCCCCTTTCTTTCCAAGGGATATGTAATATGTTGACAAAATTAACTCTTTATCTCTTAGTTCTCTACCATGCTTTCCCTTTAAAGTTCTTAGATTTATCTCATGATGTTCAGATTTAAATATTCATTAATACACATCCCCTTTACCTTGCTATTTTTTCCAATGAAATATTTGCATTTAGAGTGACATTCCAACAATGAGTTTCAATTCACTGAATCTTAATAATACCAATGAGCAAGGGTGTGTTGGTAAATATTTAATAATAAACTATCCAAAAAATGGACAACACATTTATGAGGTTAGTTTGAATTATCAAAATTCATTTTATCACTTTCTTAAGTCCATATGATCTATTTACCAACAAACAAAAACCTGATTTTGGAAATTTTCTGATTTCTGAAATATAATGCTTAAACTAAAAATTCAATCAGTTCTCAAGTGCCTGTATTAGATGGCTCCAGCATATCATTGTGTGTCTTTGTGTTAGGATTGACAGAAATAATTGTTAAATAACAAATTATTGGGAAGATCCCCCCACCTTTCATCAAAATTTACTCCATCTAGATTATCTTCTGTAGATGGAGTTGCTTCACCGAACTGGAAAATTTTACAAAGAATTTAATCTAAGTTGAATTCCATCCCATTATGTTCCACTCACGCAGGTTTCAACAGGGCACTAGTTCTTCTTTCTACATTGTCCAAGGCTGGACTTGGTTTAGAAATAAATGACATGATCAAAGTCATATCCCCCAGCCTCTCTTTGGAATGGATCCACTTCTCATTATAATACTCATTCTTTCTCAATTAGAATCAATTGCCACCCTGAGGAACACCCATTCTTCCAAGGGCATATAAGCATTGAATAGGTTTTATGAGGAATCTTTTGAATTCAAGGGCATCAGCATATGTTTGTATTAATTTTATGCTAGCATGACTAATAAAATTAATAATTACTTGGAAACTCTGTTTCTCAAACCTTTTAAATGTCACCGGGCCTAGTTCCTCTTCCTTCATTCCTATCCCTATAGCATTTTGACTTTCTATTGATTGTTGTTTTCATGGATGTTGTCTCCAGTGAGTTTCTAATTGACTAAATTAATACTTTTCTTCTTTCATTGTTGCTACTCTCTCTGGTAGAATAGTTTGGTAGATACATATAAGCAGTTCTCTCCTTATTTTTTCTTCAGTTAAAAGTATTTTGCTTATATTCTGAAGACATCTGGTAAACATGTTCTTGCCAGGCTCTATAAGGTTTATGTGTTCTATCAGGACTCCTGCATTCCTATATTTTAATATAGGGTCAGAGGTCTAACCCCATTCTTGGACAACATTTTCTTAGCTAGTAAGTGGTTCACTTTTGAAATCAATTTTGACTTCTATGTCCCTTGTCTTCAGTTAGCAGTTATGGGATTCGGGAATGTAAGTGGTGCTACTTTGGTCCCATTTCCTTGCCCAACACTTCCTTCTCTCTCCTAAGAGTTTCTGGATTCCTCTTGGCAGTATCATTTATGTAAATTACCAAAAAGTCCATAGTATGCTATCCATTTTGGTAAGGATTAGGAGATTCTCTGTAATGTGTTGGACACATGCCCTAGGAACACAAGCAGACCTCTTTGACTTGAAATCACATTGACAAGTAACTATCTTTTTATGCTTGAAGAGGGATTCAGAAACAACCATTACTTTCCATTTCTTCATGACATTATTAGTTATTTTTGTAGGTTACCTTCCATGATAGAAAGAAATAAACATACATATATCTATGTATGGGTATACACAATGTATATATGTTATGCAGAACACAAATACTACATGTTATATATGTGTATATATGTATAATGTATACTCTTGTATATAGTACTTGATGTATATGTATATAATCACACATGTAGATAGTACATTCATGCATATTTTTATATTTATGTTTATATGCATTTATATTTTTGTGTATATGTCTATATACCTATCTATGGATGTGTGTATATGCTTTATGTACATGCTTGTTGGAATCCTGTCTCCCCACTGTTATCTAAACTCTCTGAAGTCAGGTCTATGTTTTTGCCTTTCTTTGGATAAAGTACTTAGCAAATTCTTATTGATTATCTGACTTAATGATAGCTACTTTTTCTTTATTATTCTGTGGAGGGAAAGTATCCATTTCTCACAGCATTTAACATCCTGGTTATCAGGAATGTAATGGTAATTTTGGGTTAATGGTGAGTGGGAGGAAGAGTTACAGATCTTCCTTACCCATTAATAAGCCACAAAACTTTTTGTTAATTTCTATTGATGCACCAGGTCAGAGGATCCTTCCCTCTGCCTCTGAAAAATGTATAAATACACTGAGATGAGATTTTACTTTCGGCTTAGTTTTTGAAAGAAGATTTGTGTGCCACATGAGACTCTGGGAAGTTGCTAAGCAACACCTTGACTTTGAAAATCCAGATATTGATGCTTCTCTCCCTAGTAAGTATGTATTTATTGTCAGTCAGTTGGGATCTGTCTGTTGATCTGTGATGTTTGTATTGCTTATTGTCAGGCAGCAGGAAGCACTGTCTGTTGATCTTGATTTCCTGGTATTTTCTCTGAAGTTCAGGGTGCTTATTTCTCCCCCTGAACTAAGTGAATAACACATGTGCTTGATTAAAGTGATTTTTGACCCTTCAAGTTGCTTTCCTTTTATAAAAGCAGAACAAAGAATATGTGATGACAGGCCTTCCTGTTTATGTCAGGGTACTTACTTTTACAAGGAGCCTACATTTTTTGAATGAATGGACAATTTTCCTTTTCCCTCTCTTCTTCCTCTGAGGTCTCTTCTTCCACTTTAAAAAATTAGGACAAGGGTTAAGTTTCACCTCTATTACCTCAATTCCATTCCATTTCTGTCTCCAAATGAAGCTCCAGTTTTTTGGAGAGATGAGGGAGAAGAAGAAGGACTGCAGTGTACTTTTGAAAATTCACATAAAATAAATTATTATTTATTTTTAAACATTCTTTTGTTTTTAAATTTTGAGTTTCAAATTTCATGTAATAGAGATAGGCATTGTTCAAGTCCTTCTTTTGCAGGGAAACAATAATTTTACAAATACGAAATAGATAGCAATCACTTGGCTATGAGAAAAATACAAAGCTAATCATACTAGAGACCCTCAGGTTTATTGCTTAGACACTTTTACACTGCATTTCCTAAAACATCTTCCTTTTGACTCAACATCATAGCTATACTTTATCTTTTTTCACTAAGCACTTATTTCACCAATTTATTTGATTTGCCAATTCAATTAAATATTTATTTTAATTACCCTTTTTGATCTATCTTGTCTTGGTAACTGTCATCTTCTTTTGTTTTTCCTTTTCTTTTAGCATTTCTCTTTGGAACTTTGATTTTTAATCATTGTTTTAATTCATATTAAGCCCCCTCCCTCCTTTCAGATTAAGCCCTCCTCTGTCAGTTGAACTATTCTTTTTTCAAATTATGCTCAAATACTTCCTAATTTTTCTAAAACTTTTTTCACAAAAATTTAATCTCTGGCTTTCTCCACAAATTCAAGCCCCTAAAAGTCACTGTCATTTTTTCTCCTTATTCAGTCATTCAACTACATTAAATTATCACCTATGATGTGCTAGGCATTTCCTGTTCTATATCACCCCTACCAGCTTATCTTATATAAATCTAAATTAAATGTGTACCTGGAGACTTTTGTCCTTCAAATTTTCCTCGATTTCTCCCAAATTTATACCTTTTGATTCAATATCCTTCCCCCTAATATTCAAACTCTTCCAAATCACTTTCACAATGTTCTTCTCTTTCCTGTTCCTATAAAAAAAATGGAATGGGCTGCTTTCAGAAGTAATGGTTTCCCTTTCTTGGAATTCTTCAAACAGAGGCTTAATGACAACTTATCTGCTTAGTTGCAGTGGGGATACTTCTGGAGAATGGATCAAAATAAGTCCCTTCTACTTTTCAAATTCTGGAATTTTGTGATTCTTCAACTCAAGTCATTCTGTGTTGTTGTTTTTTTCTCACCACTCCTATAACTTTCCCCTACAGAAACTGAAAGTAGAGAAATAAACTGTATTCCTGGTCCTTTTTCAAGTGTTATGTCTATGAAGAAAGAAAAGATGGCCAGAAGACATCCTTTGAGCCTTGGTTGGAGAGGAGTAGAGTATTTTCTATTCTAAAACTTGTAGAAACACATGCTCTGTACCTGGAAGATGCATCAGAAAAAAGTCAAGTTAGTTAACATACTATAGTAAAGATTTTGCTAGGCTCTAGTCATATACTAGATAGTCTAATGGCAAGAGATAATGGGGGAGATTACAGTTTATTTTTATGTTCTTATCCAAATTACTCTATCTATAAATTTTTTTTAAAAGATTAGGACTGGTAATAAAACATGCAACCATTATAATTTCCAAGAGAAACATATGAATGTATGGCAGGAATAGATTTTCTGGAAAGATGTCAGTCTTTTATGAACTGAATTATATCATCTCATGTAACTTGGATGCTGACTTCATTATTTAATATATTCCTGAATGTGAAAGAGCTAATGAGGTTCAGCAACAGGCTACTATTTAACTTAAGTGTTAGAGAGGAGTTCACATCAAAATTCACTTAAATTCAACCAATATTTTTGAGTTTCTCTTTTAGGCAAATTTTAATTAAGACATGACTCTTTTCCTCATGGCATTTACAAAGTAGTTTTGTAAAGTAACTTACTTCATTACTTAGTTGGATCAATTATTTCATCAATGAGTGAAGTTTATTCATATATTTTGTTCACTTTACCACTTCAGGACAAATTTCTGAAGTGCCTTCTTACCTTGTGATATTATTTTTTATCTCTTCCCATAAATTCCCTATAGAAAATGTACACAATATGCTAGAGTCCTCCCTCTTCTTCTTGTGATAATTAAGAAGCCCATCTGTTTCCTTGCATACTTTCTTCATAATAATTCCACATCATTTTTTCTGATAGAGAACACTTTTTATGAAGAAGCTATCATTCATATAATCACAAAGTATATGCCCACCATACAGCTTTCCATTTCCATTTTACTCTTTTAAAAATTTCAGTTCTTCTGAGTTTGTGATGATCTCTTATTCGTATGAATATAGGGTGTCCTAGAGACAGTGAAGCCAAACAAACTAGTTCTTCTTGTACTGAGTAGTTTGGGATTATATCTCTCTCTACAGATATAAAAATAGTTGATCTATCAAATCTATCAAACCAAAAAAAAAGAAAAGAAACAAAGGTATATCCTGACCCCCTTGATTATTTTAAAGCATTTTACTCACATGAAACATTCAACTTCTCCTTGGGTTATTTTTGGATTCTTTGTATGATATATAAATTGTATTACTTCTAAACCATTTAGAATTTTCTCCTCTTACTCTTTCAGGCAACATGATATAGAGGAGAGATTGCTGGAATAGAAATCAGAAAAGTTGACTAGCTTTTTGGCCAGGAAAAAAATCACACAACCTCATTGAGCATCAGTTTCCCCATCAGTATGTTGGGAATAATTATCTGTACAATCCTTACTATTAAAGAGTTATTCCTGTAAAAAAAGAAACTTTATACTCTTGAGACTTGCATGGTAGTTGATGCTATCATCATCATCATCAGTGGTAGCAGCAGGAGTAGAAAAAGAAGAGGAGCAGCAGTAGTAGTGGTGGTGGTGATGTCATGGTAGTAGTAGTAGTAGTACTAGCAGTAGTAGTAGTAGTAGTAGTCGTAGTAATATTTGGATATATTTTTACAAAAATTTCCATTTTTTGTCATGAATATGTGTATCACCCTTGACACGATTACAGGGCCTAATCACACTGCCCGGTGGGAGACATAATTAGCTATAATAAAGAAAGCATCTTGTTGGATTTGAGAATGGCAAGTACAATGTCTGGAAGTCCCCAGGGTTTTTAATGAGGTTTCCATGGCTAACGCTATGCAAGTAGCTTGGACAAGAGAATTTTAGGAGAACAAAAGGTTTGGAAGTAGGTGATACTACAGTGAAAATTGCAGAGCAGTCATTCAGTATTAGAACTCATTAAGAAGACAGTTTGTGACATTTAGAAAGGTGACTATGGATCATTACATAGCACAGTGGATAAGAAGGCTTTAAATTTACTATCTACTTGACCATGTGACCTTAAACCTCTTTTTGCCTCAGTTTCTTCAACTGTAAAATAGGGATAATAAGAGTACCTACCTTCCAGAAGCATGAAGAAAAAAAAGAAATAGTATTTGAAAAATGTTTAGTACAATGTCTTGGACATAGATGATATATAAATGGTAACTAATGTTATTGTTGTTGATTTCATGGTTATCATTGCTATTGTTGTTAAGTATTAACCTTTATTCCTCAAAACAAAACAAAATCTGATTGTGTCAGACCAAAGTAACTTCCTTTTTTGTGCATTGGTGAATAGAATTTTAAACTAGGAGAACGCTGGATTTTGGTAATACATTTACAAAAGCAGCTCATTCTAATATTATAGCTGGAGAGGTATGCAATAGACTATAACACAATTAGGTGAATTTTAAACAGATTGATTTAATGGACTGAAGAGTCATTAACGGATCAGTGAGAACACACAGAGAGTTTTCCAGTGAAGTGCTAAAAGTACTTGTCTTTTTCCTTTGCCCTGTGCTATTGAATATTTATCTATCTACACATAAATACACATACATATACATACATACATACACACATAAATATACACACAAACATACCTACACATATGTGTGTACCGATAATTTGCACAAAGACTTGTCTAGCAAATTTTCTCTTACATGTTAAATGACCATATCAGGATTATTTAAAATTCTGATTAGTTTTAACAAAGAGTTGGATCTCTTAAGATGAAATTCAGTAAGGTTAAATGAATTATCCTATATAGATTCAAGGAATGAAATAGTTAGACAAGAGTTCAAAAGAAGATCATGATAATTTACTGAACTATAGTTTCAATACCAGTCAGTGTGGTAAGCAACATAGAAATCATTAAGCTGCATTAAGAGAGTCAAATAGTTTAGAATGAAGATATTGAACATTTTTATTTGTCCTGGTTTCACTACAGCTTAAATATTATGTTCAATTTTGAGAGATGTTTAAAAAACACTTTGAGAAGAGCTTCAATAGAAAACAAGCTCCTTGAGAACTGCAGTTATTACCCCAGAATTCACAGTACGTACATGAAGTAAGCACAACAAGAAAAAAAAAATCCTATGAGATCAATATTTTTAAATAAGCAATTTTAAAGTCTTTTATAAATTGATAGGTGAAATGAGCAAAACCAGTAGAGGAATTTACACAGTAACAACTACTATGGTAAAACAACATTGAAAACTATACAAACTATGATCAATAGTCTGTTAAAATTGAAACTTCCCTTGGCCCCCTTGAACCACTCCCTCCTCCTCCCTAGAGGCCATCACTTCTTCCTGTAGTTAGTGGGTGTAATAAGCTTATATGCAGCCAGTATAAAATGGCAATATTAGGAAGCAAGATTGCTAAGGGAAACCTAGAAGTCACATACAGACTGTCCCAAAGATCAAAAGAACATAATTTGCAAATTTATCATATATTAATCAAAAATCACAGGATAATATGTGCTCAGTGAGGAAGCCATCTAGGTGCTGCTTTTGGGTCTTATGATGTAGAAACCTCAAATAAACTCCCACCACCTGCAGTAAAATGTGTAAAATAACAAATGGTATCGATAACCCTTTGAAAATGTGGGTATGTTAAATTTAAAGTTTTACCAAAAATTTTAAGATGAATTGGATATGCTAATTAACTAAATCCAAGGTAGCACAGATAATCTGTTTCCCCTGAACCTATAAATATGAGACCTTAAACTCCAGTTTCCCCAAGCACTCTTCCATGTCCTTAGTATCCATGCTTCTCAAGTTTTACCAACTCCAATCCATGGTTATTTAAGTGACTCATCGCATCTCCATCCTCTTCTTAGACAATTTGCCTTGTGTTATCAGTCTACCCCTCATCCACTATGTTGTCTGCCTTTGTAATCCACTTTTCCACTTGTATCAGTACTTTCTAAACCTGTCATCCCTGTATTTTCTTTACCTTATTAAAGTGTGATGGTGGCCTTGTTTCCTGTTCTCATTGCAGTCTTCTCAGAGAACCAAATGTGCTTGCCCCATTTCATTATTTCATAAATTAATTAGCAATTGAAATGCAATGACTATTCATGACTCCATGGGACTGATAATGAATCCTGCTATCAATTACAGAGTTGATTGATTTAAGTGAAGAATGAGAATTGTAAGAAATATAACTATTGAGCGAATTGGCTTTATTTTACTATGTATACTTGCTACAGGAAATTTGTTTTTGTTTTCTTTTTGTTGTCAATGGAATGGATGATGAAAGGGAGAGAAAATAGTTTTTTTTGTAATACAGAGATAAGGGATGCTATAGATATGAAATAAGATTGTGTATTATCAGATAAAATCATTCTATTTTTAGTTTTACTTAACTATTTTTGCTACCATTGAGTGGGGCTAATCTGTAACATATGCCACATACTGTAAAAATAAAACATATTGCACTCAGATAGTTTATGTACACATTAAGATTATAGCCATCTATCATTTAGCAATCTTCATAAATTTGCTGTGATTATAGACCAATGTAAGCACAAGCCTCTCTGAATGTTTTCTACTGAGCCTTAGATACTAGATATAGTCAAATGTTGTGATCATACTCACGTTTGCTAGAATATGACAGAGTTTAAGATGAACTAATATAGCTTTAAGGGTTATTTATGTAAAAGAGGCATGAGATACTTTAGTAGAAGGTCTTCCACATAATATAGATATCATAGAAGCATTTTAAAATAAATTAAACTGAATTAACAATCGATAGTTTTTCCAGAGGGTGATAACCAAAATGATCAGGAGTCTGGAGACCAAACATTTTTTGATAAAACCAGAACCCTGTAGCTTTAGCAGGATATATTTGGCTTTAAGTATTTAAAGACTTTCCTATGGAAGTTTCATCATCATCACCATCATAAATTACGTTACATAATCATTTGAAGTTTGAAAATTGTTTTAAATATAATCTATTGTTTGATCTGAATTATTCTGCTAACCCCCAGAATGAAAAATTGAGAGGCACGGGTTCCAAAGAGACAAATTTTTACTCTCTTAAGTAAAATCTTACTGACAATCAAGGCTAACAAATAATGGGCTTATTTAAGAAGTAGATTCTGCTTCACTAGACATCTTCAAATGGAGATCAGCTGAGTACTCATTGGGGAAATTGTAGTGGGGTTTCCTGGATGGTGAATGACATTCCTTCTGTGATCTAGAACATAAAACCAATTCTTTACTTTGCTACAAGTATTTGAACCTTTAAGTAGCATCTAAAACATAAGCTACTTTGAAAATCATATTATACTCTTTATTTAAAATGTGTAGTTGCATATCTTGCAAATCTAGCTATTTAAAGAGAAAACAGATTAACGAATCCACTTAGAGAAGATGCTTGAAATAAACATAAAAATAAAACCTACTTTTCTCAAATTTGGAGCCATTAACTTTCCAACACCTCCTTTAAAGGAAATCTCTTGATTTCTTTCCAATATCGGGTTGTAACTTAAAGAAAAAAAATTTCTCTGAGATCTCTACCTAACATGTTTATTTTTTGTCTCACACAGCCAGAACATGGTACAAAGTGGGAAAAAGGAGTTTATACATCCAAAGAAAGATTTAAAAATTTCCCCTCTCCTTATACTGTGCTTTGTGAGTGGTACTAACAGAGGCATTGTATCTTCTTATATCTTTCAAATATGTGGTGTTGCTTATTTTATCTCAAAATAAATATTGATGCACCATGGATAGCAAGATTTCTGACATGAGAATGTGCAGCTTTATATAACAAGGTAAATTAAAAAAGATAAACAAACCTTTCTCATACTTGAATTACATGCTATATGTTAGACAAATACCTACCCTGACAACCTTAATCCTGACAGACACCACAGTTTTCACTGAGGTTTCTCTCTCAGAGCTTCACCTTTCTTTTGCGTGATTAAGCAATCATTTCAGTTTTGAACTGGGCTCTTGATTTCAGTGGTATAGAGAACTTCAAGTAATGCAATTCCCTTTAAAAGGGAAAAGCAGTATCCCTCTTTTGCAGATGAGTTAACTGAGGCTGAAGGAGGCTGTGACTTGCCGAGAGTAATACACATACTAAATGTTTGAATCAAGAATCAAGATCACAACTTCTTGACTTCCAGTCCAGCACTCTATTAAATATATCTCCTAACTATCACAATATACAGTCTAAGAGAATTTTCTGGAGCACTGAGAAAATAAGTGACTTCTATCATCACAAAGTCAGAGTCAGAGCTCAAATCTAGGACTTTCAGATTCCAAAGCTACTTTTCCGTCCACTGATCTTTGCTGCTTCTTAGGTTATCTAAAATGAATTAATTGTTCTCATTCATTTTCTGTTTTCAAGCTAGGGATTTGTTTCTGCTGCTCTTTTTCAGAGATTCCTAGTCTAAATATAATTCAATTAGTGCATTCTCCCCAACCTCACTCAAGAGGGTATGATTCTTCTTTTTCTTTACACTGTATCTTTTTTTGTCCAAGGAAATCATTTGAGATCAAGGACTAGACCTCATTTGTTATTATAATTTGTCAAGAAACAGTTTTCTGTGTGCTGACCTTGGCTTTTTTTTTTTTGCTTGTTCGTTTCATTCAAATTAAATATTTAATTACCCCAAGCCTCAGGTTGCACATTTATAAAATGAGAGACTTGTACTAAATGACATTTATCAAACATTGTCTTAACTCCAAAATTATGTGAGTCTATGAAATGCAGTGAGGGAAGTTAATTGTTTGTCTCTGCTTTGGGGGAAGCTAAATATAAGATAATTGCCTGGAACCACATTGACTTCTTATTCAGAGATACATTTTTTACATGTTTCTCATAACTAAATATAGTTAGACATGCAATATTTTCTAGAACAGATAAACAATCCATAGAACCACTGTGAAACATTAATTTAAAAAAGAAGTTTGAAAAGGGGGAAAAGGAAAAGATCTGAAAACAAATGTTCTGCGTTCAAATTCTTCTATGTGTGATCTTGACCAAGTTTCCTTCATAAGATGTCAGGGTAAACTACTTTTCCTCTAAGATACCTTTCAGATGAATCTATATCTATGAACCTATAATTTTATGACCTCTAATTCAGATAAATGTGCTTAAAATCATCACAAATTAATGAAAATAAGTTCAAGGTCAAAAACTTATGGAAGACTTGGAGAATGAAAGCAACCACATGATTTCACTCATGATCCTAAAACACATTTTGGGTTAAATTGAATTCTGAAAAATTGTATGATAACTGTTTGATTTTGTTTTTGTTTTATTTTTGAGAAAATCATAAGAGCGACAAATATTCTCTTATATTAGAGCATCCTTCTATTAGGAAATAGGAATTTATATCTATAAGTAAGCACCCAGTCCCCTCAAAATCATAGTAAACTTAAAGCACAAATTGATAAATATACGGGAAGAGAGAATAAGAAATATGGCATTTTGAAGTAGTAAAAATATTTTTTTTCGTATACTAGCCTGACACACTTTCAGTATAATCTTCTTAATAATTATGGAAAGTATTCATATTATTTAAATCTTCAAAGATTTAAATGTAACACTATACACTGATGAACTAATGGGAAAATTATGTGAAGCATGAAGTGACCTATGAGGGGGCTTATCTGTATGTTGTTATTATATCAAGGGAAAGGATGTCCAGCAATTTATGTGTTCAGAGATTACTGTAGTCAGAGCTATTTTTGAAAAAAAATCCTAATTAGTTGTCCCAGCTTCCTTTATTTCCTGCAACATTATAGCCCATGAGATGTACTCTGTTAATTAGTTTTCTCAGTGGGCATGATTTTTACTTCTTTTTCTTTCATTTTAATGAGACAGACAATATTTTCTCTTCATGTAGCTATTACATATTTGATTTATCATGAGTTACTTCTTTTTCAGTGATATTAACCTATTTATTAAAATATGGCATATAAACAATTATGCTTCATGATAATTTCAATGAAATGTTTATATTCTATAAACCTGTATGACTGGTGAACTTGGATACCACAAATAACTAGTTATACGATTGGAGAAAATATTATATTTATTCATGAGTTGGACACATTTTTAAACTATTTCCTTTGAATTTTTAGGCATAAACTATGAACCTTCAGTAGATAGAAGGAGGAATTTAAAAAGAAAACTATTTAAAACTTCTGACAACCAACTACTTTCCTGGATTGAATTTGTTTTACATTAGCAAATGTAATGGAAAAGTACTCTTACATTGCCCACCCACTTTGGCAGGGCAGGTCCCCAGAGGACATGTGGACATTGTGTCTCTACTCTAAAGGTATTCCTGAGTATTGGAGTGTCCTTCTACAATAGTAGAGCCTGAAGTCCCTATCAATATGTTTCAGCTTTTTATTATCAGTTTATATGAATTAGTAAGCTAGAAATAGAATTTAGAAAGGAATATTTAGTAATCACGTAAGAATAATTAATACAAACCAGTGATGCCTCCATTCCCCAAAGCCTATGAAACAGTCTCCAACAAGTCAATACAGAGTCCAGGGGAAATAGGTCAAGTGGAAATTATTTTGTCTCTAATTAAAAAATTAAGATAAGCTTTTTACTTAAAGGCGTCCAGTTTGTTCTCAGTTTCTAATACCCAATTCAGGGACAATACTAAGTTTGTGATGATGAAAAATTCCAAATCTCTAGTACTCTGAAATTAAGTAGGGTTTTCTTTAGTCAAGGTGGGAATGTGTGGTATGATATCAAGTCTTGGGCTGATGCCATGGCTCCACCCCTAGAAAATTTCTTTTCAGGGTTTCAGCTAAAATCTTTCACTACTCAGCTTCTAAATGTTCCAACCCCATTTCCAAACAAGATTTCTGGTTTTGTGATTTTATACAAGTTCCAATTGTTGTGATTAAATATATCAACCAATATGAACAGTTTTCCTGTTATGCCTAAATGAAATGTCATTGAATTATTGATCCATTGATGCAATGGGGGTGTCATGGCTTTGTTCACTCTTAAGTTCACCCCTTTGTTTTACTGATTTAATCCACATGCTCTTTCACCTGCTAATGCTGTCATACCTAAAAGAAATAGGATGATTTACTGACTGATTAAATCTACTCCCATCTTTGTACATATTTTATTTTTTTAAAAATTGAATTATATTTTCATTCAAATTTTAAAATTATAATCCCAAATGGTCATAAAAGTTGAAAACAAGTAGTTCATATATAACAGTTCATATATAACATATATAACAATATATAACAATGCAATAATTTTACAATTCTTTTCATAAAAGAAAAGTAAATAACTAGTGACTACTATGTAGTATTTACTGTGCTAAGTTTTGGGAATACAAAGAAAATTGAGACAACCTCTGTCCTTTGAGACATTCACAAGCAAATAGGGGACAACATGCAAACAGCTATGGACAATGAACTTCTACAATGTTAATGATTAGCTTCCAAAAGAGAATATTAATATCACGGAATGGTGTCTTGACTTGCACATGTCCTGGATCTAATTGAGGCAGAGTTGCACAAGTGGTCAGCCTCACACTCTTTTAAAGTCATCAAAGTTCAGTGGCAAGACAACAATCACTAGATGCAGTAGATGACCTTGTTGTCTTTCAAGTCTGTCCAAGCACAATCACTTTAATCAAGCACATGTATCATTCCTTTAATCAAGCACATATATCATTCACCTAGTTGAGGGGAGTCAGCACCCTGAACTTCAAAGAAAATTCAGAGAAATCAAAGGTCAACAGACATGGCTTCCTCTGTCTGACCATAATCAAACCATATAGGGCAAATCACCAGACAGGTCAAACTTTCTGATCATAGTTATCAGAGTGGGAAGCACCAACATCTGATTTTTCTAAGCCTGGGGGCTCCATGGTGGCTTCCAAGAGTCCTCCTCTGGCCAGAAAAACACTTCCAGTCAATAAGTCCCAAAGTAAAACCTCACTCTCAGAGTATTTATATACTTTTCAGAACCAGAGGGCATGACCCTTTGACTCAGTGCCTCATTAGAAAAAACAAAAGGAACTTGAGGCCCTCCTGCAAAACAGCTCCCCTAATCAGGCTTTCCTCAGTGGCCAGGCCCAACAATGGGTGACAAAGATCTTCCTTAATCACATTATTCAGAGACATTATACTTCTCAATATAAACAAAAACAGCAAACAAGATCCTATTTTGCTTACCCTCACACAAATATGTATGAACAATCATCAAATGGTATCTGGAGGCCCTTGAATTAGAGGTGCTAGTCCTTCTTGAACATCCCATACACCCCAACTTTAGTAGGAAATATTCAGTAGAGGGAAGGTGAAAAAATTAAGAAAGATTGGGAAAAGTTTCCTGAAGGAGATGGGATTTAAAGGAAACCAGGAGTCTAAAATGAAGAGGGTGAGATTTCAGTTGCATAAGCGATAGCTTATAAATGTTGCAGTTAGGAAATGGAGTATTTGTTCAGGTAATGTCAATTAGGTCAATGCCACTTGTCAGCCTGAAAGTTGGGTTAAAAAAAGGCAAACAGGCTTAACGCTCATTGTTTATTCCCTTAAAGCTAGCTGTTACATGATCACAGAGTCAGAAAAACTTCTGACTGCCTGAGAGAAGAATGACCAGGCTTAAATACACTTTACTGTGAGAAACGAACTTTCTTAGTTGAATAAGTTGTAAATTCAGTAAGACAAGAAAATTAACAAAGTAGTGTCAGAATTTTTGATTCCAGGATGTCTGAATTTCCTCTGTATAGCAGATGTGTCTGTGATACAAGATAAGGAAAAAATCCCATCACTCTGGTTGCAAGTATCCTGTCATAAACAGGTCTTTGAAGTGATGGATGCAAAAAAGAGCATTTTCAGAACAAAGCAAAGCAGTCTGAATGATTAGTTCAGGTTTGGGCCCTTATTAAAGTATAAAATTATATTAAATGATTGTCACTTTTGACGCCACATATTAGTGTATGAGAAAGGTGGGATGTATGGAGTAAGGATGCTGGAAAAGAAAGGGCAAGGAAAGGTGGCTAGTTTATAAGGGGTTTTGAATGACAAAGAGATGATTTTATGTTTGTATTTGATCTCAGAGATGTTAGGAAGCCACTGGAGTTTACTGGGGCATGGGTTATCAGTTGTGCCCCGGAGAGGTTGTCCATTGCCACACAAATATTAAATGGCAGAACCAGCAATCAAATCCTTGCTTTCTGACTATAGTTCATACCTTAACCCCTCTCTGTTTCTCTCATTGCCTCACAACTTCCAATAACAGCTAATGTTTATAATTCATAAATTATTCCAAAACATAGAAAAAGAAGCATGCTATCTAATGATTTTGGACACAAATATTGTATTGAGTTCTGAAGTCTGGCAAACATAACACTAAAACAAGAAATTGCAGACCAATTTTCCTAATGAATATAGATATACAGATACTGAATAAATTATTAAGAAAATAACAGAAAACAAAACATTATTATTCATCATCACTCAGCAGGATTTATGCCAGGTATGAAATACTGGATAAACACCAGAAAATCTATTAACACAATAGAACGTTAAAACAAATGTAAACTGTAAACCAAAATGATTATAAGACTAGAGGGAGGAAAAAAACCATTGACAAAATTCAACATGTATTAATGATTTAAATATTATACAAATATATACATATATTTAGTTGATTATGAAAATAACAGGGTTTTTGCCGAGATCTTAGACTATGGAGCTCGTGGGAAAAAATAGCACACACATGCACGGATATGTGTAGTATGAACAAGTTAAACATACATATTCATGTGTATTACACACATGTATGCATGCATACACATGTATTCATGTGATTGAACATGTATGCGTATACATACACACTTGTTATAGAATAAAAATAACATCTTGAGAAATGTGTATGACAAATTTAACAGGCAAGAACTTGAAATTTAAATTGATAAGTACTCCAAAGTTTGCATATCCTCTGAGTATAATAGAGTCTTGGAGTCAAGTGGCCTTTGGTTGAAATATCCCTTTAGATTATTATTAGTTATGTGATCCAGGGAAGGTTGCTAAACATATTGTACCTAAATGATCAAGTTGGACCAATTCACACATTAAAACTTTAAGCATATCATAAAAAAATTGCAAAAAATAAAAAACCCACAATGCCTTGTAGGTAGAAATGGATGCATGGTCATAACATAAGATAAAAGAGAGAACAACAAATTCAATGTTCCAAAGAGTAACCAGATTACTAACAATCACTTAAAAAAATACTTAATTTCACTAATTATCAATGAGTTAGAAATTAAAATAATATTGTGGTACCTTATAGTCATTACATTACTCTAATTTGTCAGGGTTGTGGAGAAACAACTGCATTTGTTCACTGCTGATAGAATTGCCAACTTGCAGCACCTTTCTGTCAAGCAACCTTAGCCATAGGCATAATTATTTGAAAATTTATCACATATTAATCAAAAATCACCTGATAATATGTGCTTAGTGAGGAAGCCATCTAGGTCCTGCTTTTGGGCCTTATAATATAGAAACCTCAAATAAACTCCCACCACCTGCAGTAAAATGTGTAAAATAACAAATGGTATCAATAAGTCTTTGAAAATGTGGGTATACTAAATTTAAAGTTTTGCCAAAATTTTGAGATGAGTTGGATATGCTAATTAACTAATTCCAAGGTAGCACAGATAATGTTTCCCCTGAACCCTATAAATATGAGACCTTAAACTCCACTTTCCCCAAGCACTCTTTCATGTCCTTGGTATCCATGCTTCTCAAGTTCTACCAACTCCAATCCATGGTTATTTAAGTGACTCATCGCATCTCCATCCTCTTCTTAGACAATTTGCCTTCTGTTACCCCAGTCTACCCCTCATCCACCATGTCGTCTGCCTTTGTGACCCACTTTTGCCACTTTTATCAGTATTTTCTATGCCTGTCACTTCTGTGGAGTGGCGGAACCCATAAAAGTATGGGGTGCAACAATCTAACCCAAGACAACTTAAAAGTTTGACAGAAAAGATCTATGACACCAAAATAAGAGTGGAGTGCAATCTACATCAGGTCTGGCCAGTGCAGATCAGGCCCCAGCAACCTAGGAGCAGGCCTTGGGAATGAGTGAATCAGCAACTGCAGCAGCTGCTTCTGGAGCTCTCCACTTAAAGGTGATAAAGGGGGTTAAACTGGTCAAAAGGTGATTACATGGGTCTCTTTGCTGCCACTGAGGGAAGGACTTTGTTGCTTTGCCTATAGTTGGATCAAAGTTGGGATCCTGGATGGTAGGCAGTTCCAGGGCAAAGAAATAGCACATTAGAGACTGTGGCTGCAGTGGAGAACTTCCAGGGCAGAAAAGAGTACTTATGGTCATTCACAGACCAGAACACAGACCAGGAGAGTAGTAAATGCATCTCTCCTTAGATCATACCACCTTGGCAAAACTAAAAAATTACAGTTCCCTAGACTTAGTTCTGAAAACAACTTCACAAAACCCTTGAAGTTGGGACAGTGTGCCTACACCCTGGAAGCAGAGCTCTACTTTAGCAAAGAGCTAAAAGTCAAGAAATAGACTAGGAAAATGAGCAAAGAGCAGAAAATTTTCCAACCACAGAAAGTTTTTATGGTGACAAGAAAAATCAAAACACATACTCAGAAGAAGAAAAAGGTCAAAGTTCCTGCATCCAAAGCCTCCAAAAACAATATGAATTGGTCTTAGACCATGGAAGAGCTCAAAAACTAGATTAAAAATCACATAAGAGCGGAACAGTAAAAGTTGGAAAAAGAAATGAGAGTGATGCAAGAAAACCATGAAAAAAAGAGTCAACAGCTTGGTGACAGAGGCACAAAGAATAATGAATAAAAAACACCTTAAAAAAGAAAGAATGGTACCTTTTATAAAAAAGGTAAAAAAGGTACAAAAACCCAGTGAGGAAAAGAATACCATTGGACAAATGGAAAAAATATACAAAAATTCATCCAAGAGAAGAGCTCCTTAAAAACAGAATTCATCGAACAGGAAAAAGGAGGCATGAAATTTCACTGAAGAAAACAAATCTTTAAAAAATAGAATTTGCCAAATGGAAAAGGAGGCACAAATCTTTAGCTATTTCTTCAAAATAATTCCTCAAAATTAGAATTCAATAAGTGAAAGCTAATGAATCTATGAGATACAAAGAAATAATAAAACAAAACCAAAAAATGAAAAAAATAGAAGACAATGTGAAGTATCTTATTAGAGAAATGACTGAAGTAGAAAACATAACCAGAAGAGGTAATTTTAAAGTTTTTGCCTACTTGAAAGCCTTGATCAAAAAAAAAAAAAAGAGAGAGCCCTGACATCACCTTTTAAGGAATTATCAAGGAAAACTGTGCTGATGATCTGGAACCAGAGGATAAGATAGAAATAGAAAGAATTAACTCATTACCTCCAAAAAGAGATCCCAAAATGAAAATTCCCAGCAGTATTTTAGCCAAATTCCAGAGTTGTCAGGTCAATGAGAAAATATTTCAAGCAGCTAGAAAGAAACAATTCAAGAACTGCAGATCCACAGTCAAGAAAACACACAACCTAGCAGCTTCTATATTAAAGGATCAGAGACTTCGAATATGAGATTCTTTAGGCCAAAGGAGTTAAAATTATAACCAAGAATCACTTACTCTGCAAAACTAAGTATAACTCTTCTGGGAGAGAAATTGACATTCATTGAAAAAGAGGACTTTTCAAGCATTTCTGATGAAAAGACTAGAGCTGAATAGAAAATTTGACTTCCAAATATAACACTCATAAGAAGCATAAAAATGGAAAGAGAAAAGGTGAAATCATAAGGGACTTAATGAGTTTAAACTGTTTACATTCCTACATGAGAAGATGATACTAGTAACTCATAAGATCTTTCTCATTATTAAGTAAGTTAGGAGTATAAATAGAGGGTACAGGTATGAGTTGCATATGATGGGATGATATGTTTAAAAATAAAATTAAGGGATGAGAAAGCGAAAAGTACTAGGTGAAAGGGAAAGGGGAAGGAAAATGGGATAAATTATCTCACATAAAAGAGGCAAGAAAGAGCAATTATAGTGGAAGGAAAGATGAGGCAATTTCAAGCAGGGAACACTTGAATCTTACTTGCATCAGAATTGGCTCAAATAGGGTATAATACGCACAATCAATTCGGTATAGAAATCTATCATACCCTACAAGAAAGTAAGAGGAAAAGGAGATAAGATAAGGGCGGGTGCTCATAGAAAGTAGGATGAATGAATGTTGAAAATTGTTTTTACATGTAACTGGGAAAAATGACATTTTAAAATATTTTTAAAAAGAAATAATTACAACTATAATCAATTGATTGTTAAACATTTATTGTCTACTGTATACCATGCACTGCATTAAGTATGAGGATATAAAAAAGTCAAAAACATTCTGTTCCTTCATTAAGCTCACTTTCAAGTAGGCCAAATAACCCATAGTAATATACTTTAAATATTTATTGAAAATAAACAAAGTAAATATTTTAGCAGAAATTTTTGTAATTGAAAAAATGAAGCAACTTAGATATACATCAATAAGGGAATGGTTAAAAGAACTGTAGAACACTAGTGTAATAGAATACTTTAATGAATCTAACATCAACAGGGAAGAGGAAAATAATGAAATAAGGAAAGAAATTTAGCTAGTAATAAAAAGTGTGTGTTTTTTTTAAGCTAAACCTGATGAACTAGCCTGGAAAAAAGGTAAAAGAAAAATAGCTGACATGGAGTTAAAATTTAAGGTAAGTGCAGAGAAGATAGAAAAATATCTAGCTTCTCAATCAATTCAAAGCATCATGGCTGATATGTATTATGATTCTGAAAGAACCTGTGGGTGTATTTACTAAGATAGTGTCATTTAAAAAAAATTGTGACAAATTAAGGTGGTGTATGACTATAGATGGTCAAATAACTGATTTTTAAAAATTTTTAGCAGAGTGTGTTACACATAGCAGATGCTTAATAAATGTTTGTAATCTTGCAAAAATATTTTTTTTTGTTTGTTTCCTAAAGGGGAAGAAGGGAGAATTTTCCGAGAAGAGGTTAGATAATTTGACTTTCCTAGATGCTTTCCAAAAAGAAATGATTATTAAAGGAAATATTTTGTAAGACTTTTAAAAGATGGTAATATTACTACCTAGCAGAGCTTCCTCAAATATGAATTATGCCAAATTAATGTCAATGATATTTTTCATAAATTGTTAAATTTTTTGGTTAATAGAATGCCCTAGTTAAACCATGTCCTAGATTTTATCAAACTATTTGACAACACTTATTATAAATCTATAAATAGATTGTTTTCATGGACCTGGATAATCCAACATTTGCATGGATTTAACTAAACAATCAGATTTAAAGAATACTCACTAATGCCATTATATTAAATTCACATAGGACTAATAGTGGAATACCACAGTGATCTCTCATGGTCTCTAATTCACTTCAGTATCTTTATTAGTGACAGAATTATGGAATAGATGTACCACTAATAAAAAAAATGTCAGGAAATAGAAGACAGGAGGGATTGCTCACAGATCAAATAATGCAATTAAAATCTGAAAAGATCGATAAGGCTAAAATAATTGACTGATATCTTGAAATATATTAAGAGCAAATGTAAAGTCTCAGATAAGTAAAAGTATACAAGATGCCTTGAAAACTATACCAGTAAAGGTATTTCTGTGCCATCTGATTATTGCTATATCAAGAGATGAATAAAATAGAGATTATCATCCAAGGGCAGGCAGTGACCAAAAGAGACCAACCATCACCAAAGGCATCTACCATTGCTAAGGAGGATATCCAATACAGAATTAAGGTTGAAGAAGGATGTTGTAAGACAAATGAAAATATTGTGCAGATGCCCCTGTTTGATGCAACATTGTTTGCTGATTCAATCAAATTCTGAACAACTGAAGAGCCTTCTAAATGTTATACATAAATAATCAAAATTTGGGGTTACTTTCCAATGTAGCACATTGAGTAGAGAATGACACCAAACCCAGATGACTGGGAGAATGATGGTTTTCTTGACAGTAAATTTTGATGAGTGGAGAGTTTGAACAGAAATATAATATGAGAAACATTATCCTATAAAATTGTGTAAAAAAGATGTTAGATAATGGAGTGAACAGAAATGAAGATGAGCTAGTGACATCGCAGGAGTAACATGAAAAAAAATATAAGAGGGTATCCAAGTTTCCCTGAAATGTAATGGGAGTTCTGGGATTTGGATGAGTGATACTGAAGAGTTAATAAGCTTTTCCTGTCATTTTTTTTTCTTGAAGGGGGTGGGACAGAAGTAGGAACTCTGATGGAGGAAGTATATTCTCACAACAAGCAAAGCATGCACATTTTTTGTCATGAGAATTTTAAGAATAAAGGTGCAATCTTCAACCAAAATCAGCTGGGTTAACCTTCAAGAGCCTAGATTTTTTTTTAATAATCTGTATCATTCAAGGGAATGGTAGAAAATGTGCAACAATTCACTACAAATTACAAAATTTGTCACTACCCAATACGTACCAAGGCATGACCTGGTAACTAAAATTACATATCAGAGCACTACTATTTTGAATAGGGACTAAAACTCTAGGATTGTGGTGGCTATGTAGGCAGCCAAATCATTTTCTCCTAGTAATCCCTTGTCTGAGAGATTCCTAAAGTGTTCTTTATCACTCTGCTAAAATGAATATTGGAACAAGGGAAATGATTCATATTTTTCCTTCTTCTTTGCTGTTACCCCTGCCTGTGATTATATATATATATATATATATATACACATATATATGTGTGCGTGTATGTATATATATGCGTATGTATATATCTGTGTATGTATATATGTATGTATATAAGTATTGTTTTTATTCTGCTTATTTTTTGAATTAATTCTATGAAAGTATTTTTTTATGTAATTATGATCAATCGCAACCGCTTTTCACCAGATGGTTATATATTGATAATGTCTTTCTATTGATTATATACAGGCAGTACAAATGGAGGATGTCTGTGATTAGTTAAAAGTAAAGAAAAATAATAAAGTCAGGGAAATCAATATCTGTTCAAAATGTTGAGATAATTAGCTGTGAACTTCATGAGCTGAAGGTGAGAAAATGCCATTAGTTAACTTGGTAATGAACTTTATACTATACTAATTGGAGAAAGGAGAGAGATGGAATTGAATAAGTTTACAA
>CM053770.1:611679172-611770390 GCA_028658325.1 Potorous gilbertii
CAAAGGGAATGGGTGGGGAGGGAGGAATGGGGAGAAGTTGGAACTCAAAGTTTTGGGAATAACTGTAGAGTATTGTTCTTGCTACTAGGAAATAAGAAATACGGGTAATGGGGAATAGAAAGTTATCTGACCCTACAGGACAAAAGAGAAGATGGGGACAAGAGAAGCAAGGGATGATTAAAAAGAGGGCAGATTGGTGATAGGGGAAAATAGAATGCTCAGTGTACTGCGATGGGGGGAGGGGACAAGTGGGGAGAAAATTTAGACCCTAAAATTTTGTGGAAATGAATGTAAAAAGTTAAATAAATAAATTTATATATAAAAAAAGGAAAAGTATTATATTGTTTCTATCCATAGTACTGTGAGGTGAAAAAAAGCTTATTCTCAGTAAGTTCCAAGCAAGTTAGTGATTAGAAACTTGTTTTCATTCTGATTTTCTTCTAACCAAATAGTTCAATAAAAATTTCCTCTCTTTTGTATTAATAACCAATCATAAGCTACAGAAAAGTTTATACAGTACAGCTTCTATAAAAGAATCTTGAAAATGTTGAAAAAAAAATTAGTTAGAATTGAAATGGAACCACCTGACCTAGGTTAAAAAAAAGAGTACAAGGAGAAGGGAAAATCCTCCTTTGACAATGAAAGTGATTAATATCTTGAAGATTTATGAAGCTGGAGATGATGTAATAAAGAGAATAGTTAATAAAGTCTGCTTAGAGTCATGGGAGAAACAAGCCAAAGTAGACACTGTAAGACAGATAAATGCCTCACTTAGGTTGGCTGCTAGCACAGGTTCACTCTTGATCTGATAAGACAGGAAAGACTATAAGAAAGGCTTGATTATCTTACTTTATTTTAATCTAGTTTTCCCAGAAAAGGATTACTGATAATGGGAGCACAACTCCTATAGCATTCCCTAATCATCCTTCTCACAGGGGCCAGCAAGAAAGGGAGGGGGGGAAGGTTTACACTCCTATGTCCTGATGAGGCCAATCAAGACAGGAACCACTTATGCTTCTGCTAAATTCCCTCAGGACTCAATGGGAGTTAGTTGAGACAAACAGAAATTGCTTGCCCCCGCAAGTGTTGATGGGGATCAATCAAGGCATACACAGGATTCCATCTTGGGCATTCAACCATAAGTTTCCCCATTCACTGACCAGTGACTATCTACTTTATAGGGCATCAAACAAAGAAGACATATTGCTCCCAGTAGTCTGTATGTCACTGCACAGCTGCAGTGAATATTTATATTATTTATCATTATGTGTATATATGCATATGTATATATTAATTTATATTGTTTATCATTATATAATGCTATGCAAGTATGGTAGAGAAGATTTGAATCGTTCAAATGCTGGAACTCATTCCTAATACCTGGGAACAAGAGATTATTATGGCGATGAATACTGGGAAACTGAACTCTAAGAAATAATAACAAAAATTCACTTTACACAAGCACTGAAATCCACCCTACCTAAATTAAAAGTCATCTTAGAAACAGAGACCAAATTTGGAGAAAAGAAAAAAAAAATCCAATCCAGAAAGGGCCCTTTCTGGCACAAAAGCAAATATATTTTTTTAATAAGAAACTATTATGAAACTACACATATTCACATGGCAAGAATATCATTTACCAAAACTTCTTCCAAGCAAAGGCTATGCATTTTTTAAGAGTTCATTTTGGAAAATGTATATAAACTGTAATATATTTATTTTTAAAATAAAATTTTAAAAGGCAAAATATATAAAAAAAATCCACCACAACTCTCTGAATCCGGAAAGTATTTATTCTGGGGGAAATGTCCGCTCAATTGTCAAAACAGTAATCATTTTAATTATTATACTCATTTTGTTTCTTTATTTTATCACAGGAAACTTTTAGCTGTCACAATTGAGAAATTTAGTCCTCTTCAGAACAGAGGTTACTTCCTAAGAGTTAGGTGGGAAATCTGACCATATGTGTTCCCTATCTTACACTAATCAAGTACAATTCATGCGTAGCTGCAGAGATTTGTGGTGTCTTGATGTGATGAAAGAGTTCTAGTACTTCTAAATGTCCCTAACCTTTTCAAGAAACTATTTGAATGCTGAGGAAATATCAATGTTGATTTTCTAAACTGTATGCTTACCAGTAGTGATAATTTTTGTATGTGCTTTTCTGGCTAGTATTATTTCATTTCTGTTAATCATTAACTACATTGCTGAAGAGCCATGTGGATCAAAGTTTCTTTTGAAGTTAGGAAGACATAAGTTCAAGTACCAACTTTGACACAAACCAAAAGAATGAACCTGGGGAAATCATGCAGTCACTCAATGCTCAAAAGCAACTCTCTGTGACTGTATTAATTGAACAACAGATGCTGATCTGCTTCGGCTAGTGGGGATTTCCTCATGGATATTTCATAAACGAATGTAACGAAAAGTCTGGCAACTACAAAATAAAACAAACAAGCCAAAATGCTTCTCAGTTCATTTGAAAGTGATCATGGACAGGATTTAAGGGCATTCAACGACATATGGAAACTTCTTCTTAAATACACTACGAATGAAAACAAATGATAATTCCATATATCATAGCATATATGATATAAGAATATTACAGAGTAAACAAACAAATAACAATGTGCTACTATAATATTCCTTGTGCTACTTATCAAAAGAATTTAAATAAAATGATTGTACCTTGACTCTAGTCTTATAATTACATCTTTTGTGTGGGCCAGTGTATCTTTTCAGTGAGTTGCTGAACATTAGCTCAGAATGGAAATTCAAATCCCTCCAGGTGGGACAAAATGATAGATAACTTGGCAATAATTTCTTTCCTTCTCCTTTAATAAAATTCCGAGTTAGAATTTGTAATCCTTGGACAGAGAGAGAATTACAAGAAGCAGTTGGACTTTATTTAAAAAAAAAATGTGCCAACAGAAAGTCATTTTGTAAGTGCTAGCTGGAACCTTATCACTCAATGATTGCTGTAGGCTGCTGGAGGATTATTTCTTCCATAATAATCATTCTGGTATCTATTCAACAACCACTGGATTAGCATGTAGCCTAGATTAGCTCTGGGACTGGCAAACAGTAAACATATCATGTTTGCTGTCTCTGAAGCGCAGAGGTAACAGAGCATCCTTTTTTGGAGGTTGTTTTCGAAATTATCATCCTTCTCATTCCCAATCAGGATTTTTTTCCATTATACTTCCTCAGCATTACAATCAGAGAAGAGTTTCACATTTTTATTACTGCAAGTTGCCCACACTCACATACTAAGTGAACGTTCATTTTATTTTTCCTTAGCAAATGTAAATGCAAACTTTGGATTCTGCTCCAATCCTTATTTTCATAGAAGGTCAGGTTTCAAGAGACAACTATTATGTCTATGCTCAGGGTTTACAAATATCTTGGAGAGTGTAGGATGGTTATCTAATATTATATAGATCATGAACATTCACCAGTGTTCTTCTCTATACTAATTAGTTGATATCAATTAATTAAACTGACTTTATTAGCTTTTAGAAATGACTAATGTATTGGTGTGATTGGTGCAGAATATTTTTCAAAATGTCAGTGTTATAATCTTCTACCATTATTTGCACAGTCCAGGAGAACGTGGTTTTAACCTTTAGGGCTGTGGTGTCAAACATAAATAGAAATAAATAGATATTTTATATCTTAATATAGTAGATAATAAAATAGATAATTTAGATCTTAAATAGAAATACTCCTAACCCATGCATAAAAATGGTTTGGACAGGGGTAGTATGTTTGACAACTCTAATTTAGAGTACATATGGAATATTAGGTCATTCATAGTTCTTTGATGCCTTTTTCCTGAAGTCCTCATGATACTCTCCTTGGGTTTCATAAAGTTTCTTTTTCTGGGATATGAATAGAATCTTAAAACTATGTTCAGTTTGTGATTATCTCTGATACAGGAATTGTTATCTGCTATGCCACATCTTGTGGGAATGCCAGTGGGAAGATGGGAGTTTAAAATTATCCAAGCTCTTCAGAGATCAGAAAGTCCTTCTCTAAATCAGGGTGGAGAGAAGGGTGTGGAGGAAGGGTAGGACAAGGACACCCAATTCTCAAAGTTGTTCTTTCTCACATGAAAGAAATGAAATATCTAATTCCAATTAAGGACAAAGGTAAAAAATGACATGGTCAATCTCTTAGCCAATCCAAGCAGATTTCCTGTCACACTTAGGTAGATGTGCAGACTTTTCACCAAGGTGAACAATTCATATTTCATTCTTACCTGATAAAGGAATCAAGACTATGTGGGTTGATTTAACCCCATTCATACATAGATAAAGGTTTATCATTTTTCCAGTCTAAGAATTTCCAAATTATCTTGTTTTTCTCTTCAGCATTATCTAATGATTGAGAAACAACACCATGTATTAGAGGTAACATTCAACTTATTGTCATGGGACCTGTGTTTGAATCCCAGTTCTCCCACCTAAGAGGCTAAAGAAATTACTTATCTCCTCTGGTCTTCAGGTTTCTCATCTGTAAAAGGAAAGGGTCAGACTGGATAACATCAAAGATCCCTTTTAGGCTTAGATCTACAATGCTAAGAATGTTTAAAGCACAGGGTTCAGGGAGAGCCAATGACAAAACTTGAATCTATTATTTTTCTCCAGAAATAGGGGGAAGGGAACAAGATACTGTACTCAGTTAACCTATTTCACCTTGGAGAGAGACTAGAGGCAAAAAGTCATTTAATTGTTCAGATGCTTTAAAAAATAAAAATAAACTATGCTTAAAAACATGTATTCTTCAATGCTTCAGAATACATACAAAATTTAATCTCTTAAAATATTATTCATATAAAATAAATTAGAATCACATAACTTTTCATACCCTTGTCTGGTCAGACTATCATTCTAAGCTACATCTCCGTTTCATTCTTACAAAAAGATTCTGGGTGATTGCATTTGTAAGTCAATGTCGAAAATGATATGAGACATCCTTTTGCTATAAATGTCTCTTAGCTGGTCATGTACCCCAAGAGGGTGACTGTTATAGGAATTAAAAACATGATGGGAGCTAAAAAATGCAATTTTGAAGGACCAGAAAATTGTAAAACTTGCTCAGAATTATCATTTGTCAAAAGTTCTGGTGATTTCTTGACTATTGTTACAGAGAAAAACAGTGCCCCTCATCACATGAATATAAAACTGTTTGGGAGTAACACAGAGGATCCTTTTCTGTCCTGAACCATGTGCCATGGACAGCTAGACTGGCTACTCTACAGTGCTATAACTTAGTAAGAAAAATTTTTAAATGTAGTTGTTCCTTAAAAAAAAGGTTAATTCTTTTCAGAAATTAGAGCATAGCCTTTGAATATTTGACTTCTTAGTGAGAAGAATACCAGAATCTGATTTTACTCTAGATTTGGGCAGTACTCCAAGGGGGAATGGAACGTAGATATCTTCCACAATGCCTTAAGCATTCCACACCCTTCTGGATACTGTGTGTACAAAACTACATTTGCAGCACTAAATGATAGATTTCAATATAAATGTCAGCACATAAAAAGCCAGTAAAGTTTTATGGTTTTTTTAAGCTGAGTTTTTATTACTTTTCAATAAAATATCTTATTGCCCTATGAAAAGATTTATCTAACAGAAATTATTTATATAAGCACACACAATGCACATATGTATATACATATATTCAAGTGCACATACATATGTAAATATGTGTGTAGTCTATATATGTACATAAACCATTCATTATATATGTGTATATATATATATATATAGATATTGATATATAGATATGTATGTATGTGTGTCATTTTAACAGAGGGTATTTATATCAGAACAAACCAGTCTGGTTGTTATGAGGCATCTGACTAATTGAATTGTCTCATTGAACCAAGTCTTTCTCCAAGCTGTAATAGGTTATATGAAAATGACCATCTTCTTCCTCTACCTCTATTTCTGGAGAAATACAAATTAGTAGTTAAAAGTCTCCTTATTGTCTCTCAATGAATTTATGTGTATGTATATGCATGGAGACATGCATATGTTTATATGTGTATGTGTGCATGTATGTATGTTTTTTCCAGTACATATCATTATCATGCCCTTCTCTGATACTCCTAAAACTGTTAAAGGGAAAATGACTAAAGAAATTATGTTTTCTTGTCATTGAAAACACTTTAGGCTAGCATATTGTCAATCATCTATTTAAAGGGAGTTGACTGCTACTTGCAAAGTCTACCAGTAAGACTGTACTTTTGCATAAATCGTGTAAGTAATACTTTTAAATACTTGTAGAGGCAGTTGGTGGCACAGTGGATACCCTGCACATGGAGTCAGGAATAGCTGAACTTAAATTTCCTCAGACATTTATTCGATGTGTACTCCTGAACAAGTGACCTAAACTGTTTGCCTCAGTTTCCTCAACTGTCAAATGAGGATAATTAACTATCTCACAAAGTTGTAAAGACTAAATAAAATATTGGTAAAACAAAACAAAACAAAACCCAAAGCAGAGCTTAAAAGAATGCTTCAGACATAGTACTTGTTTTAGACATTGCTTTCTTTTCCCCTTCTAACAAATAAAGGCCTCAGAAACTCCTTAGTGTGTTTATAAAGTCCTCTCCCTGTCAGAATGGGAGGTATAAATATTTGGAAAGCCATAAAACTCTTAGTGACATCCTGGTAATGATGAGTTATAGACCATCAACTATACTTTATCCTCTGTATTTGAATTTCTTGCCTTTAGTCATATCATCAGTCACTCAATACCATTGCTCCACAGTTTCTTTCTCCTCCCATTAGCTTTCTTATCTCTTACTTGCCTGCTGCTGTACTTGCTTGAGAAAATCAAGCAACTTTGGTAACTGGATTCACCAAACATCCATTTTACTAAATAACAGTTCAATTCTCAGCACTGCATGACAACCCTTCTCTGATCAGTTTTCTATCACACTCCCCAAAATACCTATCCATTATCCTTTATGATTGTAACAGTAAGCACCCCAACATACATGGGGGGTGCTGCTATCACAGGTTCTTTGATCTGCTTCTCTAAAAGGAAAGGCAACTTTTGAGGGGTTAGCAATCACTTTAATCAAGTACAGATATCAGAGAATATAAAAATATAAATTTCAGAGAAATAAAAAATCAACAGAGGGTTCTTCCAAACTTCCTGACCATTAACATACATAAATCTTTACCAGAGAGAGAAGCACCAACATCTGGGTTTTCAAAGTCAGAGGGCTGCTTAGCAGCTTCTCTGAGTCTCTCATCTGGCACACAATCTTTCTTCTAAAAATTAAGCCCCAAAGTAAATCTTCACCTTCAGAGTATTTATACACTTTTCAGAGCCTGAAGGCATGACCTCCTGACCCAAAGCCTCAGCAGAAAACAGAAAAGGTACTTTAGACCCACCTACACAATAACTCTCCTAATCAAGCTTTCCTCAGTGGGCAGGCCCATCAATGGGTGGGGAAGATCTTCTTTAATCACATTCAAATACAGCCATTATATTTACTGGTTAAACTAAAACAAAAACAGCAAAAGATGCTACTTTGCTTGGTCTAAAAAGATCTTGCCTAAATATGCTATGCTGCCTCTGTTCTCTCTCCAGAAGAAGCATTCATGTTCTATTTTACAGAGTAATAAGAGACTCCACCATTTCTCAAAATCTCTTTTTATCATTTTAATCTCTGAGAAAAAGGAAACTCTTTCCTTTATCAAAGTTAACTCTCATCACTCTGTTTGTTCCCTAATACCATAACCTCCTATGTCCTCCAGATATCTGGTCCTTAGTTACCCTTCCCCCACCCTCCATATTCATTCTTTTCTTTATCCGCTCATTTTCTTCCCACTACTAAAACAAAAAGAAAAAATAACCAAAAAGTAAACAAATAGATGAAACCTTTTCCCTTAGCTTTACTAAAGTTATTCTTACTAAAGTTATTCTTATACTTTTTAAAATATTTTGTCCTTTTCATAGTCAAACTAGAGGATAGAACAGTAATATTTTTGCCTCCATTTCCTCATTTCCTAGTCAAGCACTGACCTTTTTTAAAGCTTTGGACAGTGTTACCCACTCACTGTTTTTGAAGATTCTCTCCTTTGCTTCTCTAATTTAGTTTTCCTCCTTCCTTTCTGATCACTCTTTGTGAGTCTTCTTGCCTTATTCATCCTCCATCTCTTCCCATTAAATGTGGATTTACTCTAAAGTTTCAAACAGGAAATCTATAATTTCTTCTCTATACTCTTTCAGTTATGTCTTCACCTACCATGGATTCAATTATAATTTATATTGGCTCCATATGGCTTCAAAATCTACATATCAAACCCTCATATCTCTTCTCACCCATTACCTTATATTGCCAGCTGATTGTTAGTTCATGTTGGTTGCTACTTAAGTATTTCAAATTCAACATGACCGAAGTACAACTCATCATCCTTCTCTTAAGCTTAACTCTCCTCCAGCCAATTTCTTTACTCTGCCCTCTGGCATGCCAAATTAGCTGCCGACAGATTATTAGTTCTATCTAAATCAATCAATGAATATGCAAATATTTATTAATGTGTATTAGGCACTGACACTAGCAGCTAAAGTTATGAGACAAAAAATGAAATAATCCCTCCCCTGAAGGATATTACTTTCTTTGGAGGGCAAGGGAGAAATCGTGTACACATATGGTATATACTGAAAATAGGAGTAAGGGTAAGGACTGAACCTATAATTTCATTGATATAAAGAATTTCATAATTTAATCAATTCCCATTAGCACCTTAACTAGAATTTAGATTCTAAGGGAGATACTTAGAGAACTGAGAGTTTAAGTGACTTAGCCAATATTTCCATCAGCATTTCTGTAAAAGACAGGACATGAATCCAAGTCTTTTTGGCTAAATATATTGTTTACAAACTACAAAAAAAGTTATAGAGAGAAAACTAGCAAAAAATGGTCATAGAGTTATAAATTCTTTATAGCAAATGGGTCATATAAAATCATAGAAAAGAATAAATGTTTGAAAGAGAATAATAATTATGAAACAATAAGCTAAAATTTATAGGATGACCCTAAACAATCCTCAGAGGAAAAAAAAATGTATCTCTGAAATCATACATTAAAAAAATAGAGACTAGATTCATGAATGAAAAGTCCACTAAAATATACAAGTTAACAAATAAATATCACTTCCTCCCCTCTAAAGAAAAGGAAACGAAGATAAAGAGAAAGGGGATGGAGTTATCTTATGTGAAGATAGGGCAGTATGGCTCAACTTCTTGGGGCAGGAAGAGGTTTGGTGTATGATAAGGCTGGAGTTTGTGAGTCATATAACAGTCATATAAAAAAGTCAGCAAATTATTAATTCTACCTTGACAATATCTCATGCTTTTCTTCTCCATTCACAATGTCAATGCCCTATTTTACATCTTCATCACATCCTGCCTGTTATTGTGAAATGGCCTCTGAATTTGTCTATTTGACTTCAGATTCTTTTTAATCGAATCAATATTTCAAAAAGCTGCCAAAGTAATTTTCCTAATGAAAGAAAAATTACATTCAATAATGGACAATCGAAAGAGATTTTAAAAATAATTGAAAATTAAATAATCTAATCCTTAAAAAATAAAAAAAAGTGGGTCAAAGAACAAATCTTAGAAACTATAGATAACTTCATTAAAGAAAATGACGAAAAGGAGACAACATATCAAAATTTATAAGATACAGCCAAAGTGCTACTTAGGGGTAAATTTATATCACAAATAGCTTATATCAATAAAATAAAGAAAAAGCAGATCAATGGATGGGTTGTGCAACAACAACAAAACTAGAAAAAAAAAAAACAAACAAAATCTCTAATTAATCACTAAATTCGAAATCCTAAACATCAAAGGAAAAAGTAATAAAATTGAAAGTAAGAAAAACATTGAACTAATAAATAAAACTAGAAACTCATTTTATGGGGGAAAAACAACAAAATAGAAAAAGCATCAGTGAATTTGATAAAATAACAAAGGGAAAGGAGAAAACCAAATTACTAGTATCAAAAATGAAAGGGGTGAACTCACCAACAATGAAGAAGAAATTAAGACAATTGTTAGTGGTATTTTGCCCAGTTATATGTCAATAAATCTAACAACTGAAATGAAAATAATATTACAAAAAAATAAAAATTACTCAGATAAACAGAAGAGGACAGAAAATACTTAAATAATCCAGTGTTAGAAAAACTAATTGAACAAGCCATCAATGAACTTCCCCCCCCCAAAAAAAAATTCCCCAAGACCAGACAGATTCTTAAGTGAATTCTACCAAAACATTTGAAGAATAATTAATCCCAATGACATATAAACTTTGAAAAAATAGGTGGAGTCCTACCAAATTCCTTTTATAACACAAATATGGTGCTGATACTCAAACCAGGAAAAGTCAAAAGACAGAAAGAAAAAAGAGACCAATTTCCCTAATGAATATTGATGTGAAAATTTTAATAAAATACTAGCAGAGATTACAGCAATGTATCACAAGGATCATACCCTACAACTGGGTGTGGTTTATACCATCAATGCAGGACTGGTTCACCAGTTAGGAAAACTATTAGCATAATTGACCATGTCATTTACAAAACCAGCAGAAATCTTATCTCAAAGGAGAAGAAAAAATCTTTGACAAAATATAGCAACCATTCCTTTAAAAAAAAAAACAAACCTCTAGAAAACATAAGAATCAATGAAGCTTACCTTAAAATGATAAACATTATTTATCTAAAATTATCAGCAAATATTATCTGTAAGGGGAATACCTTAGAAATTTTCTAAATGAAATCATGAGTGAAGCAAGAATGACCATTATTACCTCTGTTATTTAATATTGTACTACAAATGTTAGTGGTTGCAAAGAGAAGAAAAGGAAATTAAAGAGGATAAATGAGGAAACAAAACTATCACTCTTTGCAGATGATACATTATATTTAGAAAATGCCAGAGAATCATTTTTTAAAAAATTTAAATTTAAAAATTTAAAAAAAAATTTAAAATTTAAAAATTTAAAAATATTTTAATTAAAAATATTTTAAAAAAATAAATTTTAAATAAATAAATAAATTTAAAAATTTTTAAAAAATTTTTAAAAACCTAATTGAGATTATTGAAAACTTTAGCAAAGTTGCAGAATATAAAATGAACCCACATAAATCATCATCATTTCTATATATGAACAACAAAGTCCAACAGCAAGAGATAGAAGGAGATATTCCATATAAATTAAATGTAGATAATATAAAATACTTGGGAGTCTACTTGCCAAGACACACCTAGGAAGTGTATGAACAAAACTACAAAACACTTTTCACACAAATAAATGAATAAATAAATAAATAAATAAATTTCACATGAACAAATAAAATCAGACCTAAACAATGGTAAAAATGTTGATTGCTCATTAAGGGAGGATGAGCCTATATACCAAAAATTATAATTCTCCCTAAATTTATCAACTTAATTAGTTCTATACTAACAAACTATTGAGTTATTTTATAGAGCTAGAAAAAATAATAAAATTCACCTAGAATAACAAAAGCTCAAGAATATCAAGGGAGTCAATGAAAAAATTTATGAAAGAAGACGGTTTAACCACGCCAGATCTCAAACTACATCATAGAGCAATAATTATCAAAACAATCTGGGACTGGCTAACAAATAAAGTTTTGAATCAATGAAATTGATAGGTATAAATTATATGATAATAAACAATTCTAATAATCTAATATATAATAAATCCAAAGATCCAAGATTTTTGAACAAAAACTCATTATTTGACAGAAAACTACAGTGAAAACTAAAAATGTATATGGTGTAAACTAAGTATAGATCAACATACCATACCTTATACAAAGATAAATTCAAAATGGATACACAATTCACACATAAAGGGTGATAGCAAAAGCAAATTAAGAGAGCATGGAATAGTTTTTCTGTCAGATTTATGGATAAGTGAAGAATTTAGGACCAAGGAATATAGAGAGAGAATTACAAGACATAAAACAGATTATTTTGATCATATAAAATTTAAAAAAAGTTTTTGCACAAACACAACCAATGTAACCAAAATTAGAAGGAAATCAGAAAACTGGGGAAAGATTTTTGCAACAAATATCTCTGATAAAGTTTTTGTTTTTCAAATATGTAGAGAACCAAGTTAAATTTATAAAAATGCAGTCATTCACCAATTTATAAATGGTCAAAGGATATGAACAGGCAGTTTTCAGATGAAGAAATCAAAGCTATCTATGGGCATATCAAGAAATGCTTTAAATTACTTTTCATTAAAGAAATGCAATTTAAAACAACTCTGAGGTACAACTTCACATATATCAGAGTGTGTCTAATATGACAAAAATGGACAATGTTGGATGTTGAAGGGGATGTGAGGTAAATGGGACACTAATGCACTTAGTGGAGTTTTAAATTGACCCAACCATTCTGGAGAGCAATTTGGAACTATGCTAAAGGGCTACAAAACTGTGCATACCCTTTGACCCAGAAATACCATCACTAAGTCTTTATCCTAAAAACATTCAAAAGGAGGGAAAAGCTACCTATTTATACAAAAAATTTCTAGCAGTTCTGTTTTGTGTGATGGCTAAGAATTGGAAATCAAAAGGATGCTTATCAATTGAGGAATGACTAAACAAGCTGTGATATATGATTGTAATGGAATATTATTGTGCTATAAAAAGTGACAAGGAGGATGATTTCAAAATGACTTGGGAAGAGTTATATGAACTGATGCAGAGTGAAGTGGACAGAACCAGGAGATTATTGTATACAATAACAGCAATTTTATACAATGAAGAACTGTGAATGACTTAGCTATTCTCAGGAATACAATGATCTGAGAACATCCCCAAAGACCAACGCTGAAGTATACTATCCACCTGTAGAGAAAGAACTGATATTGATTGAACACAAACCGATGCATGCTATTTTCACTCATTTTTTTCTTTCATTCAAGTATTCTTGTAAAAAATATCTAATATGAAATGTTTTACATAATGGGACATGTACAACCTATATCTTATTGCTTACTGTATCAGAGAGGTGAAAGGGTAGGGAGGAAGGAAGGGATAGAATTTGGAACTCAAAACAAAATAAAAATGTTTAAAAATGGAAAAAAAAAGTAATTTTCCTAATGTATAAATTTAACCATGTATTTTCTAATATAAATTATTTTTCCTATTATCTTTAATTTTGGATAAGCTTAATTGGAAGGAAAGGAGGTAGGAAACATGCATTTGTTAAGTCCTGTGTGCCAGCATTGTGCTATGTAAGCAATTAAGATACAAATATAAGCAAGGGGAAAAAAAAAGTTTCCTTAGATAAGAGGAAGAGGGAGAGGTTTTGAAGTCAAGAAAGTCAGGAGTACGACCGAGAGGAAAATTAAACTTGTCTACTTCATTTTGTTGCACAAAATGGAGCCTCCAAGGAGAATTTATTATTAGGAGAATGAGGCAAAACTTACAGAGGAACATTCCAGGGTGGACAGGCTGAAGGCATTATATACTCTTTCAGGGCAAGGAGACCCCAGACGTACAGTGAAGTTTTAGGAGGAATGAACTCCCTCTTCATATGAATTATTTAGAATATCTAGTATCCTTCAAAGGTCAGTTCAAATGTTATCTTCTGCAAAAATCTGATCCAAGTTTCCCTGCTACTGGTGTTTTTTTTTTGTCCCTAAATTGCTTATCTTGTATTTATTTGCATTTGTTTTGTATATATTTATTTTTATACATTTTCTCCTACATCAAGAGAAAACTCCTAGAGAACAAGAAATGCTTCATTTTTATCAATGTATTTCTAGCATCTCCCAGAGTACCCAGCAGACAGTAAGCACTTAATAAATTGGTTCATCAATTGAATAAGAGAAGTATAACACATACATACACACACATATATAGCCATAACTATATACAAAAAATGTATTTTTTACTGATCTCATGATGGTTTATTTAGAACATTACAAAGAATCAGCTATTAATAACTTCAGTGAAATAGTAGTTTCTGAAAAAAACATTTCTCTGTGAGATTAATAAAACTGATGATGAAATTATATAAATTAAAATCTCAGTAAAACAACTAGAAAATGTATAAAATATTTTGCATTAACATTGGCACAGTGCATTTGAGAATGATAAGGATACAGTTACAAAATATTGTTTTAATACAATGAAGAACCACTTAAATAATCAGAGGGCTGTTCATTACTCAGGGCTGTGCTGCAGCAATATAATAAAGTGGTGATATTATGTAAATTGCTAGATATTGAGTTGCTGCAACATATTAAAAATGAAAATCATGAAAGAGAAGTACTTCAGTGGATGTTATTAAAGAAATGTATGAACAAAAATGTAGATAGGCTAGTCATAGGAAAAGAACGAGGGATGATAGGAAGTCTTCATATTTCACTTGGAAAAAAATTATGCAATGAAGATTCCCTCATCAATATATATATGATTGACCCACCATAGCAAACTTATGGGTACATCTGGGGTAGAGTTATAGTCATTTTAAACATGAGGAAAATGAAGCAGACAACGGTTATGTGACTCGCCTATTGTCACACAGCTAATAAGTATCTGAGTCAGTTTCAACTCTGGTCTTCTGGAGCCCAAGTACAGAACTCTATCTACTGTATCCCCTACCTACCTACTTCTATCACAATACTATTGGGATATTATGTACTGCATCTTCCTAGATGTCCAGAGTTAGACTAAGTTGATTTTCATAGAGTTTCAGATTGTGCTTGCAGAAGTGGTTATGGTGGTATGTCAGAAAGTGGAAAGAAAAGTAAAGAATCATAGCTTTTATACTATCTACTGAAATTAATTTAAATGTTCATACTCTGAACTTGTGGTGTCTTTACAGTGACAAATGAGTTGATACACATTGAAGGAAATATCATTGGTATAGAGCTCCATGAGGCATGTTGCATAAGGGAGGGTGTCATCATATAGAGGAAGTGTGGAAAGGGATTTCCGGGGCTATTATTTGTACAGAAAAGAAAATGGAGGCCCAGGAAAAGGAAGTGTCTCATCTAGGCTTAAATGGGTGGTATTAGAGGTAGGATTTAAACCCAGGCCTCTGACTGCAGAACCATTTTTCTTTCTACCATACCAAGCTGCTTGTTTATAGGCATGAGGAAGAAGTATGACTAAGATCTAGACAGAATGAGGGTTTTTTCTTTTTTTTTCCTAGACTACAGATATTTTATAGTCATATCTCATACAATGAAGGATCTGACAGGAAAATGGCAGTATTAGTTGGTAGAGAGCAGTGTTATAATTATTAGTAAAGCATATCTATTTTAAAATAAGTGTTTTCATAATAGAAAGTTACAAATTGAATGGCATTAGTTTCTCTAATATTCAATACTTCCAGGGACTTGATTTATATAAGTATGAGGAATTCCTCTACCAGTGGAGACTGTATGGCTGTAGAATCATAGATTTGGAGCTGGTAGAAAAAACAAAGGTCATCTCATGCAACCCCCTAATTTCACAAAATTTCACAAAAGAGGAAAATGAAGCCCAGAGAAATGAAAAGTTTGACTCCAGATGACATAGCTGGTATACAACAAAGCTAATATCAGAACCCAGATCTTCATTCCAATTTCAGGGCCCTGTCTCCATGGTGCATCACAATGGTGAGCAAGAACTGTTTTTAGTAGAGAAATTCACCACCCTGCTTCTAACTTATTGGAAAAACTTTGAACTTATTTAAGATATTCTTTTTACAACATACATTATCTTTTACTGAACACCTTAATCAAGGCATCTACCAGTAGGACCTTCAAGAACATGATCTTCAGTGGCATGGTTAACAAAGCAAAACAAAACCTTAGGGCATCCTCCATTCCACAAAGAATTATGCAAATAGAACTTTATTACATAATTTAAACCATGGGGGATGATAGTTTCAATAATTTCACAACCTGGCACCAACTTTACTTTCTAGATTTATTGTACATTGGTACCCTTTGTCAAGTTGAAATGACCTTGGTATTCTTCACACAAAACATCCTATTTCCCACCTCCATGGCTTAAATTAGGATTTACCCTATGACTGTAATGCACTCTTTCCTCATTTCTACCTCCTAGAAATCCTAACTTCATTCAAAAGTCTGCTTAAGGGCCAGCTCTCCTTAATAAAACCTTCCCTGATCTGAACAGTAGATCATGCCTTCCTCACTGAAATTAGCTTTTATTTTCTTTCTGTATTTTGTATTTTATTTTGAATGTATTCACATTTTTTCCCTTATAGGATGCAAGTTCCTTAAACACCAGACATGGCTTATTATTTGTGGCTTTGTATTCCCAGGATCTCAAATAGTGATTAGTCCATAGTGAATAATAAGTGATTACTGATTGATTAGATAAGCTATCCTTTTGATTGTACTTGAATTTTAAAAGTTAATTATTGGTATATTTCTTGATAACTGAGTTTTTCATATGAAAGTGCTGCGTCCCACACAGGAGAGTTTGAATAGAGGTTACCTGTAAGAGGATAGGAGAGCATATGGGAATAGAAGAGAACACACAGACACCAAACTGTTCAAGGCATAGCCTGGGCAGGCTGGGGAGCAAGTGACTGACATCATAGTTACATCCCAAGATAAGGAAAGGCAAACAAACATTTCCAGGGAGAGCACATACATATGCAGTGTATTACAAAATTGAAAGCAAATTAATAAATTTGGAGAAAAAAAAGAATTGTTGATGGTTTATTTTGATTTATATACTGCAACTTTGCTGAAGTTAATAATTTCCACTAGTTTTTTAGTTGATTATCAAGGGTTCTTTAAGTATATCATCGTATCATTTACAGAGTAATATTTTTAATTCCTCATTGTATAGTTTTTATTCCTTTAATTTCTTTTTTTCTTTTCTTACTGCTATAGCTAGCATTTCTAGCATAATATTGAAGAATAATATTGATAAAGGAAATCCTTGCTTCATTCCTGATAATATTAGAAAGACTTCAAGTATATCCCCATAACAATTGCTCTCGATTTAGATAGATACTGTTTCTCATTTTAAGGAAAGCTCCATTGCTTGAAGTGCTCCATATGCTTTGTAGTGTTTTTAATAGGAATCAATATTGTATTTTGTTGAAAAAACAAACAAAACGCTTTTTTTGTCTCTAATGATGTCATTTTTCGTTATTGATATGCTCAATTATACTGATAATTTTCCTAATATTAAACAATACCTGCATTCCAGGTATATCTGATCATCCTGTATGATTTTATGATACATTGTTATTATCTCCTTGCTAGTCTTTTTTTTAAATTTTTCTTCAATATTCACTGAGGAAATTGACTATAGTTTTCTTTCTCTGTTTTTGTTTTTAATGGTCTGGATATTAAACCACATTTTGTAATAAAGTGAATTTGGTATGACTCTTTTACTATATTTTGTCAAGTACTTTATATAGTATTGGGATTAATTGTGCCTTAAACATTTCTTAGAATTCCGATATTTTACTTTTAAGTCCACCTGGTATGTTTTTTCTTGGAGCATTCCTTGATGACTTTTTCTAAAATTTTGTTATTAAATATTCTCTTTTCTGTTAATGTGAGTAATTTATATTTTTATAAATGTGCATTTCACTGAGATTGTCATGGCATATAATTGGGAAAAATAACAATAATGTTTTTAATTTAATTTCCATTTGTTGGACCACTCACAGTTTTCATCAATACTCATTTCTCTTACTATCTTCCCCTCCTACTTTCCTATTTGGTGAGATATAATTCCATTTCCAATTGAATATCCATGTCTATATCTATGTATATCCACCCATGCATCCATCCATCCGTCTATCCATCTATCTATCTATCTATCTATCTATCTATCTATCTGCCTGTCTCTATCTTGCCCACACCACACCCTACAATTTCAGCCTCCATTCTAAAAGTTCTTCACTGAATGATTTTTTGAAAGAAAATTTTTCCTATTTTCTCTCCTTTTCCCCTTCTCCCAGGCAACCCTCTTTCTAGCCTATCTATTTTCTTACATCATACCAAAATAATTGCCTCACTCCCACACCCTCTTTCTATGTAAAATCCTTCTAATTACCCGTATACTGACATTATTCTTAGAAGAAACATAACATCATTTTCCCTTGTAGAAAGGTAAACAGTTTAACTTTCTTGAGTCCCTTATGACTTTTCTTTTGTATTTACCTTTTAATATATTTTTTTAGTCTTCTATTTAAAAGTCCATTTTTCTATTGGGCTCTGTTTTCATGATTTTTTTTTTCTTACAATCAGGTATACTTATAAGTGTTCTATTTCATTAAATATTTATTTTTCTGAATGATTACTCATTTTGGCTTGGTAAGTTACTCTTGGTTGCAATCATTTCTGGAACAATGCATTGCAACTCCTCTGCTGTTTTATTGTGGTACCTGATAAATCTTGTGTGATCCCGAATGCAGCTTCACAGTAGTTGGATGATATGTTTTCGATTGGTTGGAGATCAGGAATTTGGATAGATTATTTTGGGAGATTTTCATTTAGTGATCTTTTTCAGGAATAACCAGTAGATTCTTTTTAATTTTTATTTTACCCTATGGTTCTAGGATATTGGGACAATTTTCCTTGATAATTTCTTAAAATATGATGTGTAGGCTACTTTTTTGTTCATGACTTTCAAATAATCCACTAATTCTTAAATTCTTAGTTTAAATTCTTAAATTATAGCTTAAACTCATATTTTAAAACCATTCCCAATGAAACTAACAGCTCTCCTCCTTCATCTAATCCCTCTGAATTAGTTCTTTCTCTTGTACTTCATTTGTGTAAGATATTTGATCTTTTTTAGCTGATCTTTAATGATTTTACTTTTTGAAGTCCTATCATGCTCAGGTCTACCCCATTTTTTCTCATGAACTATCTAATTACTAATAACAATCTTATGCATATGCTTTTCATTTTACATACATAAAAAATAAACAGTCTGTCCTTATCGAGTCCCTTAAAATTGGTCTTTGGGTGTGTACCTAATGTTTCTTTTGGCACTTGTATGCCAATTTTCTATTAAGTTCTGTTTTTTTTAAGAAAGTCCAGAAAGACATCAAATGCCCATTTTTTTTCCATTCAGAATGATGCTTATCTTCACTGGGTATGATATTTTTAACCATTAATCCAAGTCTTTTGCTCTTTGATGTATACTGTTCAAAGACCTGCAGTCTTTCAGTGTTGCCACTGTTGGGTCTTGTATGACTACTTGTGGCACTACCATATGTAAATTATTATTTTTTTGCTGCTCACAATATTTTATCTTTGAGCTGGAGGTTTCAGAATTTAACTATAATATCCCTGTGAGTTTTCCTCATAGGATATCTTTTAGGTGATAACAGTTTTTTTTCCCCATTACTATTTTCCCCTCCTGTTCTAATGCTTCAGGAAATTACTTTATTTACTTCTTATATTATTGTATCAAAATTGTTTTGATCACAGCTTTCAGGTAGTCTGATTATTCTTATGTTTTCTCTTCTTAATGTGTTGTCAAATCAGTTATTTTTTAATAGATATTTCACATTCTCTTCTATTTCTCAGTCTTTATATGTTATTTTATTATTTCTGAATCTTTTACAACTTTGCTGACTTCCTCTTGCTGAATTCTGATTTTCTTTTTCTAAATTAAATTATTTTGTTTGCTTTTAGTGTTCTACAATCACTTTCATATATCTTAGATTGCTTCCCCTCACTCCCATTTATTCCCTTCTTTCTCCCCATTCCCTCCCTGAGATGGTATACAGAGTTATATAGGTTCTACAAGTAGATTCCAATTAAATACATGTGTCATAGAAGAATTAAATGGGAGAAACCATAAAACAAAACAAAACATTATACAAAAGAAAATGGTCTGTTTCTATCAGTGATCCAGTTGCATAGTTCTTTCTCTGGATGTGAAAAGCATTTTGCCTTGAGTCCATTGAAAATTTTTTAAGTTCTTGCATTGCAATAAAGTTCTAAGTCTACCAGAAAAATTCTTCACACACTGTGGTTGTTACTATGTTATTCTGGTTCTGCTCCTTTCACTCAGCATCAATTCATATAAATTTTTCCAGGCCTCTCTGAAGTCTTCTTGTTCATGTTTCTCAAAGGACAATAGTATTCCATTACATTTATATACCACAGCTGGTTCAACCATTCTCCAATTGATGGGCATCCCCTTGATTTCCAGTTTTTGCCCACCACAAAGAGAGCTACTATAAATATTTTTGTACATGTGGGACTCTTTCACATTTCTATGATGTCTTTGGGACAGAGTCCCAGAGGTGATATTGCTAGGTCTTCAAAGGGTATGCACATTTTTGTAGCCCTTTGGGTGTAGTTCCAATTGGATCTCCATAATGGTTGGATCATCTTTCAGCTCCACCAACAATGGAATTCCAACTCTCCCACATCTTCTCCAATATTTAGCATCTTCCTGTTTTGTCATGTTATCCAATCTGATAGGTGTGATGTGGTATCTCAGAGTTATTTTGATTTACATCTCTCTTATTAATAGTGATTTAGAGCATTTTTGTATGAGTAGAGATAGCTTTAATTTCTTCCTCTGAAAACTCCTTGTTCACATCTTTTAAAAACTGGGGAATGACTTGTATTCCTGTACATTTGACTCAGTTTTCTATATATTTTAGAAATGAGACTTTTATCACAGATGCTAGTTGCAAGAATTCTTTCCCAGTTTTCTGCTTCCTTCATAATCTTGATCGCACCGGATTTGTTCGTGCAAAAACTTTTCAATGTAATGTAATCCAAATTATCCATTTTGCACTTCATAATGTTCTCTATATCTTGTTTGGTCATAAATTTCTCCATTCTCCATAAATCTGACAAATACACTGCTCCTTGCTTTCCTACTTTGTTTATAGTATCAATCTTTATGCCTACATCATGTATTCAGTTTGGACTTTATTCTTCCATATGGTGTCAGGCATTGATCTATGACCAATTTCTGCCACACTGTTAACCAGTTATTTCAGCAATTTTTGTCAAACAGTGAATTTTTATCCCAGAAGATGGAGTCCTTTGATTTATTCAAACAGTGGATTGCCATATTCATTGACTACTGTGTCTTGACTCCCTAACATATTCCACTGGTCTACCTGTCTATCTCTTTGCCATTGCCAAGTGGTTTTGATGATTATTGCTTTATAATACAATTTGGGATTGGGCATGGCTAGGCTACCTTCACTAGTATTTCTTTTTTCTTAATTCCCTTGATATTCTGGACCTTTTGTTCTTCCAGATGAATTTTGATATTATTTTTTTAGCTCTAGAAAATAATTATCTGGTAGTTTGATTGGTATGGCACTGAATAAGTAAATTAATTTAGGTAGAATTGTCATTTTTACTACATTAGCTCTGTTTTACCATGATCAACTAATATTTTCCCACTTAGACCTGACTTGATTAGTGTGAATAGTGTTTTGTAATTGTGCTCATATAGTCTGTGGATTTGTTTTAGTAGGTAGACTCCCAAATATTTTATCGTGTCTGCCATACATTTAAATGGAATTTCTTTTTCTATTTCTTGCTTTTGGGCTTTGTTATTAATATATAGAAATGAAGATGATTTATCTGGGTTTATTTTGTAACCTGCAACTTTGACAAAGTTGTTTATTATTTCAAAGAGTTGTTTACTTGATTCTATGGGATTCTCCAAGTATATCATCGTATCATTTGCAATGGGAGATAACTTAGTTTCTTTTTTGCCTGCTCTAATTCTTTCAATTTCTTTTCTTCTCTTATTGTTACAGTTAGCATTTCTAATACAATGTTGATTAAGAGTAGTGATAATGGACATCCTTGTTTCACCCCTGATCTTTTTGGAAATGCATCTAGATTATCCCCATTGCATATAATGCTTGCTGATGGTGTTAGGTATATACTGCTTATTATTTTATGTAAAGTTCCATTCATTCCTATGCTTTCCAGTGTTTTCAATAGGAATGGGTGTTGTTTCTTGTCAAAAGCTTTTTTTCTGCATCTATTGAGATAATCATGTGCTTTCTGTTAGTTTTGTTGTTGATATGATCAATAATGTTAATAGTTTTCCTAATATAGAACCAGCCCTGAATTCCTGGTATAATTCCTACCAGATCATAATGTATTATTCTTGTGTTAAGTTGTTGTGTCCTTTTTGCTAAAATCTTATTTAAAATTTATGCGTCTATATTCATTAGAGAAGTTGGTCTATAATTTTCTTTCTCTGTTTTTGCTCTTCTTGGTTTAGGTATCAGAACCAAATTTGTATCATAAAAAGAATTTTGTAGGATTCCTTCCTTGGCAATTTTCTCAAATAGTCTATATAGTATTGGAATTAACTGTTCTTTCAATGTTTGATAGAATTCACTTGTAAATCCTTCCAACCCTGGACAGTTTTTCCTAGAGAGTTAATTGATGGCTCATTCAATTTCTTTTTCTGAGATGGGGTTATTTAAGTGTTCCAACTTCCTCTTCTGTTAATGTGGGAAATTTATATGTTTTTAAATAATCATCCACCTCATTTAGATTGTCGAATTTATGAACATACAGTTGAGCAAAGTAATTTCTGATTATTTTAAGTTTTTCATCATTGGACATTATTTCATCCTTTTCATTTTTGATATTATTAATTTGGTTTTCTTCTTTATTTTTTATATCAAATTGACCAAAGGTTTATCAATTTTATTGTTTTTTTCCATACAACAAAATCTTGGTTTTACATATTATTTCAATAGTTTTCTTAATTTCAATTTTATTAATCTCTACTTTGGTTTTCAGTATTTCTAATTTGGTATTTACTTGGGGATTTTCAAGTTTTTCTTTATTCAGGTTTTTCAGCTGCATGCCGATTCATTGATCTCTTCTTTCTCTATTTTATTTATATAGGCATTCAAAGATATAAAACTTTCCCTAAGAACTGCTTTTGTAATATCTCATAAGATTTAGTAGGTTTATTTCATTATTGTCATTCTCTTGAATGAAGTTGTTGATTATTTCTGTGATTTGTTCTTTAACCCATTCATTCTTTAGAATTAGCTTGTTTAGTTTCCAATTAGTTTTTTGTTTATATTTCCATGACCTTTGATTACATATAATTTTATTGCACTATAATCTGAGAAGGATGCACTGACTACCTCTGCCTTTCTACACTTGATTGTGAGGTTTTTATGGCACAGTACATGGTCAGTTTTTCTATACATGTCATGGACTGCTGAGAAAAACATATATTCCTTTCTATCCCCATTCAATTTTCTCCAGAGATCTATTATATCTAACTTATCCATAGTTTTATTCACCCCCTTAACTTATTTCTTGTTTATTTTGAGATTAGATTTATCAAATTCAGAGAACGGGAGGTTGACATCCCCCACTAGTGTAGTTTTGCTGTGTATCTCTTCCTGTAACTCCCTTAACTTCTCCTCTAAGAATTTGGATGCTATATCACTTGTAGCATATATGTTTAGAAATGAAATTGCTTTGTGGTCTATAATGCCTTTTAGCAGGATAGTTTGCTTCATTATCTCTTTTGATTAGATCTATTTCTGTTTTTACTTTGTCTGAGATTAGGATTGCTACCTCTGCTTTTTTTACATTAGTTGAAGCCCAATATATTTTGCTCTAATCTTTTACTTTACCCTGTGTGTATGCTCCTGGTTCAGATGTGTTTCTTATAAACAACATACTGTTGGATTATGGTTTTTAATCCATTCTGCTATCCATCTCTATTTTATAGGAAAGTTCATCCCATTTACATTCACAGTTATGATCATCATCCATGTCTTTACCTCCATCCCCTTTCCTCTCATTTTTACTTTTAGTTCTCCCTTTTCCCTTTCCCTGCACAGTAGAGTTTTATATTTTGTTCATTGCCTCCCTCCATCTTCCCTCCCTTTTTTCAGTCCCCCTCCCTTTTAATCCCCTTTTCCATTACTTCTTCTTCCTTCCTTTTTAGCATCCCCCCTTTCTTCCCCCTTCCCCTCCTAGTGTCTATAGAGCTAGTTAGATATATATCCTTAATTAAATTTGTAGTTCCCTCCTTGAACCAAATCAGATGAAAGTGCCTCTCAAACAGTGCTCATTTCCCTACTCTCTTTCTCTCTACTGTAATATAGTTTTGTGCCTCTTCCTGTTGTATAATTTACCTTTCTCTGATTCCTCCTTTTCACATCTCTCATTACAATCCCTTCCCACTCTTAAATCAATTTTTTTATCATGACCTCAATTACTTTATATTGCTCTCTATGTATGTCCCTTTTATATATTATAATAAATATACAATTTTCAAGATTAACAGGTGTCATCTTCCCTTCTAGGGTTGTAAACAGTTTTCCCATGCTGAACAACACATTTGTTTTTCCCCCTCTTTATCTTTTCATGCCTCTCTTGATACCTGCATTTGAAGATTGCATTATCAATTGAGCTCTGGCCTTTTCAACAGGAAGGTCTGAAAATCCCTTACTTCATTGAATGTCCATCTCCTTGCCTGAAATATTATGATCAACTTTGCTGGGTAATTGATCCTTATAGAATGTTGTATTTCAATCCCTCTGATAGTTCAATGTAGAAGCTGCAAGATTCAGTGTGATCCTGATTGTAGATCCTCAGTATTTGAATTGTTTCTTTCTAGCTGCCTGCAGTATTTATTCTTTACTTGATCATTGTGGAATTTGACACTGATATTCCTTGGTGTTTGTAGATTGGCATCCCCTTCAGGAGGTAAATGGTGGATTCTTTCCATGACTATTTTGCCTTCTGGATCAAGGACTTCTGGGCAATTTTTCTTGATGATTTCTTAGAAGATATTGTCCAGGCTCTCTTTTTCATTGTTACTTTCTGGTAGACCAGTAACTCTTACATTTTCTCTCCTGCATCTATTTTCCAGGTCAGTTATTTTTTGAATTAGATATTTCACATTTTCTTCTATTTTTTCACTCGTTAGATTCTGTTTGACTGATTCTTGATGTGTCATAGTGTCATTAGCTTCTACTTGCCCAATTCTAATTTTTATCAAATTGTTCTCTTCAGTCAATTTTTGCATCTCCTTTTTCTTCTGTCCAATTGTTCCTTTACAGGAGTTACTTTCTCCAGTTAGATTTTGTACTTCCTTTTCCATTTGTCCAATTTTTCTTTTAAATTCTGCTGTGAATTCTTTTTTCATATTTTTAAAATCATTCATCAGTTTTTCTTCTATTCATCTAATCTGGCTTTTAAAATGCTTCCTGAGCTCTTACAAAAATGCTCTTTGTGCTTCAGACTCATATTCCCTTCTGAAGTTTCAGGTGGGAGTACAGTCTAAATGCTTAGTTCTATGGTATTCGTGTTTTGGTTCTTGTCCCCACAGAATGATTCTATGATCTTTTCTTTTCTACATTATTTCTTACTCATGATAATTTCCCTTTTCCTGGCTTTTAAAGTAGATCTCTGTGTCTGGAGCACAGGGGTTCTGTCCCACAATTCTTGTGCCTGAAACATGAGAGTTTGTGTGTTGTGGCTTCTAGTTCTTTCAGCTAGAAGCTAAAATGCTGCAACTTACCTGGTGCTGAGTTGAATGATATTGGAAAGCATATGCCAGGTGAGATCTTTTGGGGCTTCCCCAGAGCTACCAGGAGCTAGCTGTGTTAAGTGTGGGGGAGGGGTGTTCTGGCCATAGGAGGTCTCCTCTGCTGAGTTAGAGCATAGGCAAGCTCAGTGGTTGGTGATCCCATTTGTGCTAGTGTCTTTCAGATTCCCTTAGGGTGCTGAGGCATGCCTGGGGTCCTGATGTTAGGCGTTGCAGGCTTCACCCTTCTGAGGCTCAGGATCTTCTCCTGGTTTGCTGAGGTGGGGCTGTCTGGGACAGCTCTGGTACTGCACTGGTCCCCTTCTGCCATGCAAGAGGGACCTTCTTTAGTGATATTTCCTAGCCTCATGGGCTGAGTGTTTACCTGTTCTGCTGCTCCCACTGTTCCAGGAGTTTTCCTGGGGTGATAATCTCTGGGCTCTTCAAGGTCAACAATGGGAGGGAGAAAGCAATTACCAATCACTCTGCCATCTTGACTCCTGGAAGTTCCAACCAATTTTCATTTTCAAGGAGTCTTTTTCTTCCTTAAGATGCTGGATGTCCTTTTCTAATTGGTTGACTTTCGTCTTATAATCCCCTTGTTTTTCTTGAATTGTTCATATTTTCCCCCCTCAATCTCTCATTTGATTTGTAAAGTCTTTTTAAAGTTCTTCTACAAATTCTTTTTCAATTGATAACAATTAGATGTTACGCTTTGGGGTTAAAAGTGGGTTTCTTTGCTTCATTATCCTTCTCTGAAGATAAACCACAGTCTTCTGTATTCCCATAGTAATTGTCTATGAATTGATTCTTTCTCCTTTGCCTGTGCATTTTATGGTAATAATTTAGTTTGTATAATCACCTCTAGTTCTGGGACCTATAGGATGGTACAACTGGTCTTAGATCCTCCAATTCTCCCCTCTGACTTTGAACCCATACAAAGGCCTCTTACCTCCTATAAGATCCCACAACATCCCCACTTCAGCGCCTCTGCACTCACTGGGCATGTGCTGATTCCTTCTCATGTTGCTGCATCTCCTCAGCCCAGCTGAAGTTGGCATCCCTTGCCAGCAAAGGTTCCCTTGATCTTCCCCTGCTCAGATGTCCAACTCCCTTCACTGTCCCAAGGCTAAAATTTCCTGTAACTAGAATTGAGTCAGACTCCCAACCCAGCTAACCTCAGGACCTGCTGTTTATGTGTAAATGGTCCCTAACATGGAGGTGTTTATTCTTCACAGGGACCAAACCTCATCTTGGGATTTTTCTTCAGATCTTTTCTGATTGTCTGAGGAAGTCCACTGTTCTGCCTCCACTCTTACTTATTTTCTCAGCTCTGTATTTTCCCTGAGGCACTATTTTAAGTATTGTTATTCAAGTTACTTCTTGGGGTTTTGAAGTTTTTGATGCTTCCAAATTAAATTATCTGGAAAAAGAGGTGTATTTGTTGCTCTTTTAGCCTGCAATCTCATACTTAGCTTGCAAGAGTCCCTAATCCTTTAGTATTTCAATCAATACTCTTCCCCAGGACCACTCTCTCTTGGGACTATGAGTCATACTTCCCCTCAGGGCTTCCACTCCTCTTGACCTGAAATTTCTCCAAATATAACCCAGAAGTGGGTTTGGCAATGAAGTTGCCAAATAACATGTGGTCATGCATCTAGTTCTGGCACAGGGGTATCCTATAATCTGTGACCAGTTGCAAGCTGCCCTGCTATCTCTGGCTTGAGAACTCCTGAAATTGCTGCTTTTCAGTCAGTAACTCATCCCTACCACGGGCATTTCATCCCTGTGGGCACTGGGTCAGTTTCCACCCCTATGTCACAGATCTGTCTAATCTCCTATGCTGTCTTGGGCTAGAAGAATATCTCGCTCTGTTCTTTTTTTCCAGATCTCCCACTCCAGAATTCAATTTGAGGCACTATGTTAAAGTTGTCTGTAGAGGAATGCATGGAGAACTCAGCTAAATCCTTTCTCTACTCCACCATTTCTGTTCTGTTTCCAGAAGTCACATAGTAAACACTTAATAAATATTTGCTGATTATTAACTAATTAAAAGCTAATGTATTATTGAAGTGATTTGTTTTATTAATTATACTAAAAAAATTTAGGAAGAAATTTTTCAAATGATTGTTTTCAATGTATAATTGCTCATTTTTCAATTGACTTAGAAGAGATCTTATCTGTGATTTCTAACCATACCCACATATCCAAATAGGTTTGATAGAAGAGAATAATTGAAAGACACATTAAAGTAAACTATTCTTTTATTTGAAGAAGCATAGAATCTATGTTTCCAGATGTTATTTTTTCTGAAGCAGTTTTCCACTTTTTTTTCAAATAGTAATTCTGGCACTGAGTAGAAGTAGTTTAATCCAAGTCTCTCTAACAGCTAGTCAAAGACAATTTTCTTTTAGCTATCCAAGGTATTTTAGAGCATTATGAAATAGTTTGGTTGTAAAATGATGGTAGTAGACTCAGTACCATCATTTAGCAATCAAATCAGGCCCAAGATACATATAGCCACAAAATCAATCACTTAATCAATAAACATTTATTGAGAATCTGCTATGTGTCAAACACTATATTAAGTCCTTGTGACACAAAGACCTCATTGAAAACATGTAGGTCATAGAGGACCTCATATTTTATTGAATGATAGAATTTATAAAGTAATTAAAAATGGAGAGGTGTTAGTACCCACAGGAATTAAGAAAATCCTCATTTCAGAAGGTTTCATTTGAACTAATCTTTAGAGAAAACTAGCAGTTTTAAGAATGAGAGATGAGAAGGAAGTCTATTCTAATCATGGAGCATGACCAGTGAATAGGAACAGAATTGGAGAAATATGATGAGATGTCCTGTGTGACCACAAGGAGGTTCATTTGGCTAGACCTGTAATCATCATGGAGAGGTTTAATGTATAAGCCTAGACAAGTAAATAGAAACCAAGCTATGAATGACCTCATATTACAAATAAGTTAATATTTGATCCTAGTGGTAATAGGTAGTCACTGGAGTTAGTCAAGCTGGATAGTAATGTAGCCATATAAGTGCCTTATGAGAATCACTTAGACCAATATGTAAAGGTTAGATTGAAGAAAGGAAAGACACAGGAAGCAACTGAATCAAGAGTTATCAATACATTAATATTACCATCATCTACTCAAGATAAGGAAATATTTTTCTCCCCTATATGATACACTTTTGAGCCAATGGAATGATAGAATTTATGACCTGATAGTTAATAATGTCACAATTTTGTTCACATAATCTATTCTTCTCCATTCATCACTCAGAAAAAAAGCCATTACCATGCTCAATAAAGTTGTTGCCTGACTGTGTATTAGCACAGAGTAGGATAAAGAAGCATGGTTGGATATCAATAAATAATTAACTACTGTTTTTTAATTTACCATGTTCACCATCAATTTCCTTTTGTCAAACAGCTTAATAGCACTACCCCAGCTGGAGCTGGAAACCACAGCATCCGACACTGCAGGAATCAAATTCTGTTATGATATTGAGCTCATGAACTTCTCTGGAAAGTGAGATTGCCTGAGGAGCTCAGAAGGCTGGCTTCTCCATGAGTGGCATTAGTAATAATTAATATGCACATTTGTCTGCAGCAGGGTAACTCAAATGGAAGAAAGAGGAGGATAAAAAAGGTATACAGTCACTTCTCCAAATGAATGAGCCAATAATTGACAGAAAAAGAAGGCAGAGATGGGTAATTCTTATAAATGCTTGTATATTCTGTCTTTAAAAATGATGCTTGGACTTGAAATAAGGGAATAAAATTGACTAATAGGAAGTTGATATCTACAATAAGGAAGGACAAAAAAATAAAATACTTAGCTACCCCTGATGAAATCAAGTCATCTGATTCAGGTGAATTTCATCCTCAAGTAAGAGAAGTACAAGTAGCCATCCGCAGGGTATAGCAGACACACACCTCTCCACAGGTATGTAGACACCTAGTTTCTCTCTGATTTGGCTTTCATACTAGCAGGTCGACATTCCCTGAGCAAAACCACTATTACATGGTTACATTTAAATTTTCTTTAGGTTCTTCTAGAGGCAACTGTGAGGAGAAGAAATACACTCATCCTATTCTCCATTACCACCTTGGGTCTTGGCCAACAAATTTCTACTTGTACAATCAGTCATTCAAAATAATGCCCCCTTTTGATGTTAAAATCACTACTTAGCCATAAGCAGCTAGGTGGTGGAGTGAATAGAATGCTGGACCTGAAGCTCCAAAGGCTTGGGTTCAAATCCCTACTCAGACATTTATAACTATGTAATACTAGGCAACCTCTGCCTATGTTGAGTTCTTCAAACAAAAATGGGCTAAGTAGGAGCATCTACCTCACAGGACTACTATAAGGATCAACTCAGATACCATTGTAAAGTACCTAGCATAGTACATGATATGTAACAGGTGCTTAATAAATGCTTGATTTCTTGCTTTCATTATGAAAAGAAAAATAATATCAAATATTAAAGTAAGGATATAGATAAAATACTTCGCAATTAAAATGTATACATGGGTCATATTCTCTAACCAATAATATATACACTGTATATAGTGGAAATATATATATCAATTTTTTTTCAAGGAGGAGAGTGAAACAAGGACTTAGCCAATAGACCTCTATCACCAGAATATGAGGAGTTTTATGTGCCTAGTTCCAAAATATGTGAAAGAGACCAGGAACTCCTCTACTAAAAAGGCAGGGTGACAGGTGCTTGATTTTCACCAGATATAGAGTGTCTGTAACTGACTCTAACCTACTAACCCTGTGATGGAGAGATGAACTTCTGACTGGTTCACAAACCAATCAGAATGATTCAGACTAATTTTTTGCATAATTAGTTTAATTGTAAGATCTATGTTGTAAGCCTCTGTCAAGGAAGAGATCTTGGGTCACATGATGTGTCTTATGAATCGAAAGGCCTATTCACTTCCCTTCCAACTGTGCTCCTATGGACTTCATGTTTTCTGGAAATCTCATCATTGTACAAGATCAATAAAGAACATCACATCTTATTAATACTACCTGCCCCTGGGGACATTTACTCCCACTGGTTGGAGACGGTAGAGAGTGGATAGTAGAAATCTGTTTCCAGATTCTCAATTTAAGGAGGGCAACCAAAGCAGTCATTTCTTAAATTCCCACTCAGCCACCCTCTTCTGGAATTTATCACTCTCAGAACTCTTAGAAATGGGTGTAAGTCAGAATAAAAGAGACAAATTTCAACTTAAGGGGGAAAATTCTTAATTATTAGAACCACTCATAGAATGGTCAGCTTCAGTAAATAGTGGATTTCTACTTACCAGAGATCTTTATACAGAGGCTAGATGACCTTTTTTGTTTACATCATAGTGGGGAACTGTTTTAGGGTATGTGTTCACTGCAAAAGTTTTTTGAAACCCTGAAATTCTATTATATTCTTTAGAGTTTCATTCATTCATCTGTGCATTTCTAATATTCTTAGATCCCATAGGGGAAATCCAGTAACTGAATTCAAGCTTTGAGCATAGGGCAAATATCCTTTATCAGGGCCCCTTTGACCCTGCATATGCTGTGAAATCAAAGGTATCAATGACTGCCTCTGAAAGGCATCAAAAATTCTACACTCTAGATTAGTTCCCAAGTGCAGTAATTGCTTCTTGATATTATATATGATGTACTTCTTTTAAGAAAAAAAATCATAGATATTGGTAACCAAGTGCTGCTTCTAAATGCATTATGATTGCCCAGCCCATCAGCAGAAATGAGTTTGGGATTAAACTGTCACTATAATTCATAGCCTTTCTTCTTCAGGTAGATCAGTACTTCATTTAAACTTACCTAATGAACACTGTACAGAACAAATTACTTGTACAATGATAGACTATAACTGATAATATTCCAAAGGGTGCAAATTAAAGGATTCCTTTTTATAGAAAGGTTTTAGTCAGGCTTGAAAGACTGAATATTACCACACATATGCTGATGTATTCAGCAGGGGAAGCTAGGAAACATTAGCAATGAGGCCATTAATGATATAAAAATGAAAGGAAAAAATATTAAAGGGTTTTTTATGAGGAATTCAACTGGAAAAATTCTCAAGGTGAGTGCTCAAAGAGTTAATGAAAATGATTTGTCAGTAAGTTGTAATTTGTCTATATCTTGGTTATTTGTTAGCCCGAGAACTAGCTTCCTTTTAAGATTGCCCTGGATAAAATATTAATGTAGACATCCTGACTAAAATCCCTCAAAGATGTGACATAACACATGAAATTTTGAATTAAGCACATCAATAGCTAAGTTATGCTAATGACCTGGTACTTTGGAAACCCTAATGAGTAAAAAACCATTTATGAAGTTACCAGGAAAGAGCTTTCATTATGACACATGAATGTGCTTAGTCGGATAGTATGGAACAGAACTTAGGTGTTAGATGAATGTAGAAAAGGAAAAGAAAAATGTTTTGGAAAGCTATAAGAAGGCTACAGGACATAAATTAGGTCACACAATCTTTTTTGCATATTGCCTCTACCATTAGAATGTGAATGGGCTGTGTTTCTTTGTCCCTTTCTTTGTATCCTCACTTCTTAGCACAGTGCCTGGCACAATTTAGGTGCTTCATAAATGCTTATTTGTGCAATTGTGGCGATGATGATGATGAACATGATGAATGTGCTGACGTTGCCTCAGAGGAACCTTCGTGTGTAAACAAGGAGTAGTGTATTCCCATCAGTGTAGATAGAAATTCCCCTTTACCTTCTCATCCTTTGTAATTCTAATCCATTTTTTTCCCCTGTAAATTCTCCAGAGAGTATTTAGATCTTCTAGTACCACTGCAGGATCTCAGTATAATGATATGATTCTCCATCTGTTTTTTCTCACTCTCTACATATAACCACATTAGTATTGACAAACTGTAATGATAAAGTTATTGAATACCATGAATATTAACAGTTGGAAGTTATAAGGGTGGTTTTTGAGACGCGCACATTACTATATTCAAGATCATCGGATTCTAAATATGGGTGTGATCCGAAATATCATCTGGTCTACTCCTCTAACTTTATATAAACTTTAGACTGGTGTGAAGGAAGGGAGCAAATAAGAATTTATTAAGACCCTATTATGTCCTGGGCGCTGTGATGAGAGCTTTATACAAATTACCTCATTTGACCCTCACAACAACTCTGTGAGGTCTGTTATCATGTTCATCCCCATTTTACAGTTGAGGCAAACAAAGGTTAATTTGCCCAGGGTCACAAAACTAGTAAGTGTTTGAGGTCATGCTTGCACTGAAGTGTTCATGACTCCAAATCCAGTACCATATCTACTGTGCCCCCATCGTACTTCTTGAAAATCTTGTAAAAGATCAAACAAATAGCAAATAGCAGAACCAAAATTTGAATCCAAATATTCTGACTTTAAATGCAGTATTGTGGTTGTATTTGGTTTTCCACCTTCCACTGTTACCATATCACATTATTTCTTTAGATAATTAGAGGATTTAGATAATTTAATAAATATGGAAAGAAAGATACTAAAAAGGTCACTTTATAGCTTTAAGCACATCACTTAATAGAGGTTGGAAGCTCAGGTCTTCTGACTCCTAATCCTCTTTTCTTTATACCATGCTGCTGATACCTCATCCTCATCTTGTTATATACTAGAAAGAATTAAGTTGACATGCCGCTCACTCAATTTCACTGATTGCTATGCTGCTGATAATTTATTTTTCCAGGATTTTAATAAGTGACAGTGAAGAAAAATTGTATTCCACATATAAGGGATAGCTAAAGCAAAGGTGGGGCAGCTAAGTGAGAGATTGGATAGAGTACCAAGCTTGAGTTCAAATCTGGTCTCAGGCAGTTACTAGCTGTGTGACCCTGGGCAAGTCATCTAATCCAGATTTGCCTCAATCCTGCATCTGTAAAGTGGCACACACTGAAGAAGGAAGTGGCAGACAACTCCAGGACCTTTGCCAAGAAAAACAATCCATGCACAATGACCAAGGGGTCAGATGGAGTCAAATACACACGGAATACTAACACTCTCCCTGTTCTAACAAGACGATATTTATTCCATTTCCTAACAAGTACAAAGGCACAGAGATGGGGAATGGAATAAATATTATCTTGTTAAGAACAGTGAGAAAATCAGTGTGGCTGAATTACAAAGTTCTATAGCCATGACGTAAAAGAAGACTGGAAATTAAGAAGGGGGGAAGTTGCATTTTAATTGCAATTTAAAGGATGGTATTTATATTTGAGCCTAATGGAAATAGAGAACCACTAGAATTTTCTGAGTAGTGGGATCACTTGAGTGGATCTGTAGTTATCAAAATCATTTTAGTGGTTATAGGAAGATGGATTAGACTAGAGTATTTGGCATCTGGATAAGGAGGAAAGAGAAAAGAGGTTTGAGGGCTAAATGTAAAGCTATTGAAATGGCAGTGGCAATAAAAATGTGAATTATGATGATGTTATGTGCATGGAAAAGAGTAGGTATATGCTGGTAAATGTTCAAGAAGCAACTCTCTGAGGGAGGGATATGTGTGGGACTTGGTGGTCTTGAGTTTCTTCTTATATGCCTTTATATTGATGTTGTTAAAAAGGAAAGCTACATTGCTTGCCACCATGGTAATATAAAAAATATAATTTTATGAAATCTAATTGATTATCAAAATATCTTCCAACAATATAATTTCAAATAATTATACATTAGAAATTGCACATAAATGTATCCTCATTTTTTGATTTAATGAGCAAAAATGAACTTTATTTGGCATTGCAATAAAAACAGGTATTATAGACACCATTTGTTAAAAATATCCTGTGCAACCTAATCACTTTGGGTCTTTTCGAATCAACTGGAGTTTTAAAAGAGGAGGAAGAGTGATAAATTGGAAGAATAAAATACATAAACTTTATAGAGGTGATCAAATTCTCTGATTATCGAGTCCTTTTTTTTCTTTGACTTGTAAGACAATTGTGATTAAGTGACTTGCCCAGGGTCACACAGCTAGTAAATATCCAGCATCTGATCTGAAGTCAGATTTGAATTTAGGTCCTCCTGACTTCAGGGCTAGTGCTCTATCCACCAAGCCACCTAGCTGCCCCTTAATATCTAAAATTTACACAACCTGCTCTCTCCATTACTAATGATTTTTGGAAAATTTCACTTCCTCTTCTGTATGAAGGAACTAGCACGAGGAAATTTGCCTTGGATATTCTGCCAAGGTTTACTTAATGCAAGTAGCTGAAACAATATAGACAGTTACTTAGAGATTTAGATAAGCAAAATTAAAAGGTATTTCGTACATTTTAAAGAAAACACTTTAAAAATTTATTTCAGTAAGAAATATTTTTGCTAATAAATATAAATACTTGGTATAATTGACTCTGAGTGACCAGTACCAAAATGTATAGTTTTCCCCCAAGTCTCCAAGAAACATATCTCTAAAAGTAAAATAGTGTCAAATTTGTGGCCTTTAAGCTAAGGCCCTAGAAAAATAAATTACATTGTTAAAAATGTGGGTTGTATAATGATGAAGCACAAGAGATTTCCAATATCTTAAAATTATATTAATGTGTATGCCTTTAAAAAAGATCTTCATGACCCCATACATGAATATTCATAGTGTTCAATAAGCCTCAAAATTCCATTTTGTTGGGACCAATGTGGTTCTGATATTATTCTGAACTTCTACTTTTAAAAATTTGAGTAATGATGTTAAGTGCACCATTTTTCTAGCATCTGAATAAAGTAGATTACGTTAAATTCATCATAAATAAATGAATTTTGAAAGGAGTCTGATTCTCCTCATCCTATAGGCTGTGAGAAGTGTTTAATTCTGACAATAGAGCTCTTCTGATCAGCTTCTCCAAAGGTAAAATGACAAATTCCTGTACTACTCCTTATACTATTTTTAAAAATTGTCTTTAATATTCTAAGTAGTTAGTGTTTTAAATAACTTTTTGGTTAATTAAATTATAGAAGTAGAACTGGAAGGGACAACAGAACAGTTCCCTCATTTTTCTGTTAAGAGACTGAGTTCAATAGAGCTTAAATGACTTGCTCATATTTTTATAATGGTTGTTTGTGTTTTGTTTTCAAAGAAGACCAATGACATCCCAATGTTGAGGTTGGTACTGTGTGTTCAGATGTGACTGATCAATCAGTTCTGAAAAGGCTCTAACCACACATTGGACAAAAGTAGTTGATTAAAACGCTTTCGGTAGAGATGTCTACATTTGTGCAGCTTACATTTCCTTCATGCTGCTGCATTTCTTTTTGCTCATTGAATATAATGCCTTCTTTAATGTGGGCACACCATACTGGGTAGTTCTGGGCCAGTTTCTCCCATATCTCACAATTAATACTAAAATTCTTCACAGGTAATAAGGTCTGGAGAAGAATTGGAACCCATGTCTTTCTGATTCCAAGTCCAGTAGTCTATCCATAAAACTATGATGACTTTAACTTGAAATTTACCAACTTCTTTGTTGGTAAATATAGCCATGGTCTCTTCTGTCTTAGAATCACAGAACCTAAAATTGGAAAGGTTCTTAGAGACCATATAAATTTTAGAATTATAATCTGCTCTCTACTGTATTAAATTTACATATATATGTAAATTATATAAGTATATGTGTGCATATATATGTATATGTTCCAAGTTCACTCTTCCATCATATGCATTTGAATTATTCTTTCTAATGTTCTCCTTTTCACTTGCATTTTTTTATTTTAATAAATATTCTTTATCCAAGTAGGGAAATAACCCAAGGTGGCTGTGCTGATAAAAGCAGAAAGTAGTTCGAAAGGGGCATTTCAATTTGGATGTCCCCTAAAGTATTTTAGGGTGTTATACATAGAGATAGTTCAACCTTGGGACCTTCTAGTGCTATGAATGAGACTAAATCATTGAAAATGCAAGGAAAATATTTGGATATGACTTTCTTTTTTTGAAGGAGAGTGTGGGGAGAGGGAAGACAGTCTAATAGGGCCTTCCACAAATAATAAAAAAGAGGAAAAATAGATGTTTTTGTTTAAATTTTTAAAGGATTGAAGGCATGTTTCCTAAGATATAATTAGGGGGAAAAGAAGTTTAGTTTCTGTAACAGAGGAACTAAAGAATACTGAGATCCAGATTTATATACAAGGAAAATATAACATTAATTTTTAAGGCCCTCTGTAATATGAGCTAGGATTTGAATTAAGTAGAAGAAGGTCAGAATAAATTATATTTGGAAGACCAAGGAGAGCTTTTAATTATCTGAAATTGCACACACACACACACACACATATACACACACACACACACACACACACACACACACACACACACACACACACACACACCAATGATAAAAAACAACAGCAGCTTTAACAACAATCTTACTGTTGATATTATCTAGCTTATCAGTTTATTAATCAACAAACTACACTAAACAAAACAAAATTACTAGTGGGAAAACCAGCTCAATCTAGTCTCATCTGATCAAGGAAAAACATTGTGAATAAACTTTTTGTTACATAAGAACATAAGGATGACCACTACTTTCATGAAATGAAACCATATAAAAATTGTTGGTTGTCCCAAATAGTTTACACACTGCCAAACTGGGGCATTCTAACCCTGAGATCTTTCCTCAGTGACCAAGAAATGAAAATAATATTGGAGGAAACTAGTTTTATCAATCGTGACATTCTTACTATAATAGGAACCAAAAGGAGAAAGCAAACTGTATTTAAATGGAAGGATGGCCCATATGTTCTGCTAGTATAGATACATAAAAATCATAACACAATATTTTATGAAAGAGTTGGTCATTTTATGTCAAAGTTCTCATAATGAATATTTTTAAAAGTCACCAATTTTTATGTGCCAACTTTTGCAAGATAAAATAGAGAGTCTTGAAAAATTGTCTGAGACCCTCTGAATTAAGTCAATATGTATGCATACAAATATAGATATGTAGAGAAATATATACTAGATGACTTCAAGAAAACATGATCATAGAGGAGGATTATGAAATATATACTTTGAAAAATGTGGGTCTTAGAACTGGAGTAAGGAGGAAAGATGGCTAAAGGCTCATGGATCTGAGGAACGTTGATGGGTAGATAGATAGACTGAGAGAAGGATAGATAGATACATACATACATTTATAAATTTTTACATAAATATATTTAACTCATTTGATTCTTTCATTAACCCTGGGGATAGGTGTTATTACTATTTCTATTTTATAACTGAGGGAACTCAGGTAGGCAGAGTTAAATGACTTGCCCAATGACACACAGCAACATGCATGCACACACATATAGGTATCTGTTTAAATGTATATATATATATATATATATATATATATATATACATATATATGTATATATATGATACATCATTATATATGCATATATATTTGTGCATGTATTTGTGTGTGATTATGTTATCTAATTCAGGAGCCTTTAAATATATCAAAGATCAAATAAAATCATGGAAAATAAATTGATTATATTTAACAAAGAAGAAATCTCTGATTATGAATATGAACATCATTCCCAGTTCCTGTGTATTTATACAATCAGACCATCTACTGGTGGAGGAAAATCAAAATCTGCTATAAATTAGAAGAAAAATGAAATGCAATATAGAAGTTTTTGGGAAAATTACCCTGTACACTACAATACATGAAAGAATGGGCACAGACACAGACTGCTACTATTTCCTTAAGGAAATTTAATCAATTAAATGCATTGCCACAAAGGGAGCAAAATCCAAAACAAACAAACAAATAAAAAACAATTGTCTACTAACAAATCCTTGGTCTTGTTTCAAGTGGAAAAATATGTCATCCAAAGGTAATACCAATTTAAAATATTAATTAGCTCCTAAAAGCTTTGAAAATGGTGGAAGATTATAAGTAGCAATATTACATAAAATATCAAGATGCAGTGGAGGGATAAAAATAGCATGGAAAAAACTTAGCAGGAAACCCTGTTACATTCAAATATCCAGAGATCGTTTAAAATAAAATGAAAGGACCACAAATAGATGAAAAAACAGGAATGATTTGCTAAGTGCTTTCTAAAAATGGTTTTCTTTATCAATGCAAGCAGAATCTTCACATCTGATAACTAATGACATTTCAGAATGTGTTTCACGAGGACATAGAGATGGTACTGAGGAAAAGTGAAATTAGAAGACCAGCTGGGCTAGAAAACCTGGAAAATATATTGGGAGAAAACTCTGTGCTAAAGGAGGTACACTTGGATAGATTCTGAGGAGCTGATTGTCAAAATTTCAGAAAGATAGGAAGATACGACATAAAAGCGATAGTTATTGACTCAAGTGCTTTACTGTGGTATATATATGGAGCATCTCCGAAGTTTTAGTGTAGATCTAAGTTATTAAAACTAGTGAAATTTTAAGCTATTAGGTTGTGAACTTGTATTAAAACTTTTCAATTACCACCAAAGACCAAAAAGATCTTTATCACCATCCTCTTTGATGCAAGACTAATTCTATCTTAATTAGGAGAAAATATTATATATTAGCTACCTCCAAAAAAATCACCCCAATAGGTTTTCCAAATACAGATCAATACATTTTTCTTTATTTTTTTTTACAAAGAATTTATAGGCTATATCATCCAAAAACAGATAAACACTTAGAAGAAAACAAATATTAACTAAAGGTCAAAAGGGGAATGTAAAAAAAGGTCTCAATGGTATAAAGATCATCTTATTAATTCAGTGATTGTTGAACAAGAAAACTTCAATGAACATAATAGTTATACCACGATTATAGAATACCATAAAACCTTTGGCATAATTCTACACTCATGGCTTCGTAATAAAATGCAATATATAAAATAGATATAATCATAGGGAGATGGTAGAGTGTATCTAAATGTGAAATTTATTCTTTATCTGATCCTCAAGACCTCTCAAAACTCTCAAAAGTGAGACGTACACAAGAGTGATAAAATCGTTACAAGTGTCTTCATGACCTAAGACACCAAGAATCCAAATGAGGTGACATCATAATGTTCTAAGAGCAGAGGAGGCTAATCCTAACTGAAATACTTGCTCAGTTCTCTAACTGCCTACCCGTTACTGAGCTCTGCAAACACTGTGTGAGCCAATCCATTTGTTTATAAGAAAATTCAACTTATATCCCTTTTCTCTTCACTGTGGAAAACCAAAAGGCATATTATTATAATTGCTTGGCCTACATTGTAGTATTACAACTTTGTACTGCAACAGAACTCATCCAGATAACTGAAGAGAACCTGGGAAAGGATGTCAAAATACATACATATCCAACAGGACTGAAATCAGAAGAATAGTATCTCCACAAAAGTCACTTCTGGCCAGTGAAATGTGAATTTCATAGTGTATGAAGAGACTGGGACTACTTAGAGTCACAGCCCCCAGAGAAACTGCCATTAAAGGGAAATGATCCAGAAAATGAGTAATATGGGAATATAAAAGGAAGGGAAAAAGGTGGTGGTGGTGGTGTTTGAATTACCAAAGATCTCATGTGGATGAAAACTCATTTAAGGATCTTTAGCACAAGCCTATACAATATTATTGACAGAAGGGAAGATGTGCTCCAGATCATGAGTCCAGAGATATAAAAATAAATATTGCAAGAAAATGAAAAATTAATGCCTGATGAGTCAAAGGACCCTATGGATTCTGAGCAGAGTATGGAAACACAGTAGGATGTTATTGAATGGTTTAAGAGAGAAATAAGACTTGGGGAAGGCAAAATTTATGACCTGCAGAAATTGTTGGCAAAATAGGAGAAAAAACCTTGAATACATGGTGGCAAACTTTACCAAAGAAACAAAACAGATTGGGAATAGAGGTACATAGAAGTATAAGAGACATGATTTTTTTTCAAAAGGTCTAAAATAGCAATGGAAGCAAAATTATAAAGAGAATGGGGAAAATAAATTTTTTATTTTTTAGAAAAAGCTACAGAAAATTGAATTTTAAAAAAACCAACAACACACGCTGAAGGGGAGAATAAGAAGAAAAGTTTTATTTAACTACTTTATTGAGACATTTTAAAAAATGAGGAGGAATAACCAGACAATTAGACAAACGAAAGGAAAGGCAACTAATAAAGCAAAGCTCCAAAACCAAGGAAAGAGGTAAGAAATGGGAATGAAGAAGGGTTGAAAATGAGGGGAAGAGAGTTGGTGAAAATAAGGTTGTTTGAAAGCAGATTAAGCTGAAATAATTAAAAAGAAAAAAAAACCTATTATCTTCTCAGAGAAAAAGGGGGAAAACTCCTGAAGTTGAAAAATAAAAGAATATAAGAGACAATTGGAGGAAAATATAAACCTAATGTAAAACCAACAAACAAAGAAGTGACAGAATAGATAAAGAAACAAAACCTCATAATCTATAGCTTACAAGGATAAACAAACAAATGAAAACATATATATACATACAGAATAAAAATGAGCATCTATAAGAAAATTTACTACTTATCACATGAAGGCCAAAAGGAAAGAAATTACAAATGTGCTGTCAGACAAACCAAAAACATTAACAACATAAAAATAATAAGGAAAACACATTAGGTTGAAATGATCTATAGATAATAAGCTAAAATAACTATTAAACATATATGATCCAAATGCTTTAGGGTCTATATTCATTTAAAAAAAAACTGAATATTAAGAAGCCATAATTAGTAGCACAATAGTGTCAGGAGATTTTAATGCCCTTTTTCAGTTTTGTCAAAAATCTAACAGAAAAATAAAGACAATTGAAAATATAGAATTGAACAAACAAACTAGAAGTAAACACTTACAACATTTTCAAAGTGAATTGCTAAAAAATATTTTTGTAATGGTAATTTGAATTGGAAAATCTTTCCTATTCATTAATAGGTCCATTAAGTCACATGGAGTCTGTGGAGGAAGGAGTTTGCTGAATGGGTACAACAGGAAGAAGTGGAGCTAGAGCAGAGCTGAGAGGAAATTAGTCTTGAGTGCAGTCAGAGCTGGGAAGGATGCCAGCCTCTTGGATAGCATGAGTGATTTTGTTGTGATTGTTTGTGATTTTGTTTAAGAGAGCCTATTCATGATGAGTGTAATGGATAGGGTCTGTGGGAAGCCTAGCAGGGGGAAGACTTGATAATGGTGTTGTCCTGCATTGTTATTGTGAATAGGTTTTTGTTGATGTCATGGATTTGGGTCTGAATAAATATTTTGGTTCTGCCTTCAATGTCCGGAGAGTCTGTGACATTTTGCGATTCTGATTTGTGCCATGGTTTCTATGTCTGCCATGGGCACTGTGAATATTGCATTGGCACTACAATTTTTCAACACCACATGGAACTTTTACAAAAAAAATGATTGTTTTATGGTATTCAGGTATTGTAAACATCTAAATAATAGTAAGTGATGTTAAGCATATCCTTTATAGAAAATAAGGCAATAAAAATAGTAATTAACTTATAATAGATAATATTATACTTATAATAGATACAGATCTAAATAAAGACAACAGTCCAATCCTAAAGAATAAGTAGGTCAAATAATAAATCAAAGAAAATAATTATGAAAGACAATGATAATGTTAAAAATTTCTGGGGTACAACTAAAGAGATCCTCAGCAGAAAAAATTACACCTCTAGAATTTAGCTTAAAAATTGAAAGGGAGAGATATCATCATCTGAATATACATGAAAATTATAAAACTAGTAAATAAACCTAAAAAAAGGCACAAAGAGAAAATATTGATAATTAGTGGAGAAATAGATAAGCTAGAAACCAAAAAGAAGTATAGAAATTCTTAATACTAAAAGCTGGTTGTTTGAAATGACTAAAAAAATTGATAAGTAATTAAACAATCTGATTACAAACAGATGAGGCAGACATCATGCAAACTACTATTAAAATAATCAATATACAAAATAACATATGCATAAAATAAATTAAATATAACTAAAATGGTTTATATGGAACAGAACATATGAAATGGCTAAAATCCCAAGAATGAAATCAAAACTTGTTCCATTCACTAGACACATGAACTCAAACAGAAATATCAAAAAAAAAAGTTACAGAAAATCTTTTAGTCATGAAGAGTTGTGTATAGAGATGATGTGATAGATATGATAGCCAGAATCAAGTCATCATTGGAAATTATAGAAAGGTCATCTTTATGGAGACTGTATTATTTGATTAATAAAGAGTATACAATGTATAACTCTACAAGTTGCAAAAACCATCTGTTGCTAGTTGTCTAGGGAGACATCACCCAATATCAAGAATTATGTATCAGAAGTCATCTTTCATAAACTGTCACAAAATAAGTCCTTATAGCATTTTTAAGATATCAGCAAATGAATTGAATTGGAACAAGACTATTACACCAGTTAGAACTATGATAAACCTTTGTCTGGACTCAACATTGATTAATAATAGAGAGCAAAATTTTAATATCTGTCTCTATGAGAAATGACCGTATTTTATATAATTGTAACTTCAAATAGGGAAAATTGGAATACATGTGACCACTTCAGGAAATTCATTAACCACACTAATAGGGATCTAGCTGTGTTGTACTCTGACTTGCAATGGATCTAAAGGTCCCCAAAATTTTTTAAAAAGACAAATAAATAAAAACAAATAGATAACTTAATAAACAATGGATGAATAAAATATTAATTTTAAATAAATCATTGAGCCGCAAGTCTATAACATTACTACTTTCCTTAATTGATACACATTTATAAACAAAATAAACTCTAAGTGGTCAGTTTTATCCAGATTCATTGCTTTCTATGATTGGGATCACTTTGGCAATAGCAGTTAAACATGCTATGTTGAATGAAATAATTTCTAAATATAGAGTTATAACAGAAAAATACAAAACCTTATGGGAACAGGATCAGTTAACCTCATCTCTATGTAATCTTTTACATGTAATTTCTACAGCTCAACAATCATATTCATAAAAGAAAACAAAAACTTTTCTTGTGAAAAAATGAGGAAATTGAATTAAATGTTCTTCACAGTTTTTTGTTAATTATGAATTATTCTGATTCTACCATTCATATTTTCTCAGTGGCATTTACAGAACATAAAATATGAGTCAATACTAAAGTGTATCTCGTATTTTCAAACATCAGTATAGAAATACAGCTTAGTAAGGACCTGCTGCTTTAGCTATCATCTTTGTTCTCCTGCATCTAAGACTCTAATATTTAAGAATGAACTTTTGAGTCAGTGGCATCACCTTCCATCAAGTCATTTTAAGTTATTTATTGTCCTTAACCCTGTATCCCTGAGCATTTTTCACATCTGCTTTCCAAGCCAACTTCATTATTCCTTTCACCAGATTTCACCATTTATTGCACCCAAAATGCATTTCCCATCTCTATGTGTCAGATATTTTCTTCTCACCATCAAACATGTACCAACCTTATACTTGCTATAAATCATGCCTTTCAAAGCACAAAATGCTCAGTTTTAAGGTACTTAATCCAAATCCCTTGCCTATTTTTTTAACTTAAGTTCTTGCTGTTCTATCATCAACTTTTTGCTTTTGTAATGGTGTGTGTGTGTGTGTATGCATGTGTGTTTGTGTGTGTGTATATATATATATATATATATATATATATATATATATATATATATATACAGACAGACATACAGATAGATAGATGGATGGATGGATGGATGGATAGATAGAAATTTTTTTTCACTGCATCTTAGATTTAGAAAGAAGGAATCCTGACGGTTATCTAATTCAATTTCTAATTTTACAAATGAAAAAACATAAGGTCCAGCAAGGTTATATGTCTGGCCAAAGTCACACAGGTAGTAACTCCATTTACTTGACTCCTAATCCTGTACCTGCAAGATTTTGCTGCTCAAGCTTTGTGATGTGATTTGCTGTACTCTAGATTAAGTGTCTCTTATCATGTCTAGTTTAATGAGAGTACAAAGCTCTTTCATCATATCTCAAAAGGTACTCATGTAATAATAATAGCTGACATTTATAGTGTATTTTAAAATTTGCAAAATTATTTACATTCATTATCACAATCATCTCAGAAAATCCTTATGGAGTAGTCAGTGTAGGCTTTGTTAATGATTTGACCACAGTCACACATCTCTAAGTATCAGATATGGTATGTAAACATAGGTCTTCCTGACTGTAGTATACCTTCTACATAAGATGCATAAACTCTTGATGTCAATATACAAGATTCTCTATATTTGAACCAGGGAACATTATGACTGATAGTCAGCTATTGTTATATTTTTAGTCTACAGGTTCATTCTTGTTTCATTAGCATTCATGTGAGTATCAAATTCTTAATTTATATAATTCAGAATTCTTTGAATTTTTTTCTTACCAAAAAAATAGCTATCTATCCCTCAAACACCATCCAAATGTTTAACTGCTATTGCCAAAGTGATCCCAACCATAGAAAGCAATGGATCTGGATAAAACTGAACACTTAGAGTTTATTTTGTTTATAAATGTGTGTCAATTAAGGAAAGTAGTAGTGTTATAGACTTGCGGTTCAATGATTTATTTAAAATTAATATTTTATTCATCCATTGTTTATTAAGTTATCTATTTGTTTTTATTTATTTGTCTTTTTAAAAAATTTTGGGGACCTTTAGATCCATTGCAAGTCAGAGTACAGCACAGCTAGATCCCTATTAGTGTGGTTAATGAATTTCCCGAAGTGGTCACGTATTCCAATTTTCCCTATTTGAAGTTACAATTATATAAAATATTTTTGGTTCTAGCCCAGTGGAAATGGGCAGTGTAAACTTGAATAGTGCTACAATTTTAGATGAATTTTTTATTTGTGCTAATTAAGACTTAACAATGATATTAAGCAGGAAAACAGAAGAAAAGAAAATGGAGCAAACTCTAAAAGTGAGAGTTTAAAATGTTTGTGTTTTAAAAAATAAATTGCAATCATAGTTAAGAGAAATGTGCAAGAATATATTCACTCTTTTATATTGGGGTGCTTCAATTTGTGAGATGAAAAACATGTAAAATCAAACTGATAAGAAAATACTGTCACAAAAAGAAAATAGCTAACTTGGAGATAAAAGTTGTAATTCAAACCGATAATAAAGAATAGGAAGCAGCAGAACATACATTTGATATACTACATTCTGATGAAAATTTTAAGCTAATTCCATCACCAGACCAACTAGTTAAAATCTTGTCAATTTACTTTAATCAATTATTAAATAGAGGATTTAAGAGACTACTTTAGGGTTTTAGGAGGTAATTTCCAATGCTCTATTTTGTTAATATCTCTAACTAAATAACCATTTTTCCAAATGCATTATCCATTTGATGGGGCAGATCATCATGAAGGACTACCACTCAATGCAGAATGATTTCCCTAGTATTGTTAATTATGATTACAGTTGATAAGAATAGCTTATGTTTATATAATTCTCTTTCTTTGGTTTCTCTACTTAGATGCTATCCCAGATTTTCCAATTTGGTGACATCTTTAAAATGTGGATTTCTGGAATTTTTCATAGGTTTCTGGGAGATACAAATTAGAAACTGTTGTGAAGCCATAACGGTTCACCTTATCATATGAGGAAGCATGAGCCGACTTGAGCAGAGCACCTCATTCCTCCATGCCAGATTCTCTGCCTCCTTCTTCTGTGAACTGATAAGCTGGTTGAGGCCAGTCTGGCAGAGAACTGATGGGACATACTAGGAAAACTGTGAAGCAGTTACAAGTAACTTTACTTTCCCACTTGCTTGTCTGCTAAAGAGGAATTAGTTCAAATGTCAAATCACTATTCATCTGGTAGAACATTTCTTTCCTTTTTGAGGGGGCTTAACTCATGACGAGAGTCTAAAATAGTCACCATCACCAGCAGCTCAAGTAGAGGTTTCCTCATAATGGAGGAACAATATATTGTTCATTTGCGTAATAACATTGTTATTACTTATTAATCTGCTCTCCCTCTTTAATATAAAACAAAATCCACCAGCTACTAACTCTTGATCTAATATGATTAGAGCTAGTAAAGGTAGAAATTAAGGGAGAGATGAGAGATAGAATCCTGCTTCAGTATAACTGAAAAATAAAGTGAGAAGACATTCACTCCTCTCAGAAGTTCCAAATGCAATGCAAGCATGTGGAAATCATAGTCCTAGGCCAGCACATGTTCCTAAATAAGTTCCAAGTTTTAAGGAAACTTTTCCTAAATTTTTTACAATACCCTAAGAGAAGAGGCACTTGGCATTAGAGTAGTACCTTTGACAATCAATCAGTCTGCTCTGTCACACTTCTCCCTCCTACCCCAAATTATTTCGGGGATACCCTCTAAAAAAGACACCTCTCCAAATACCTACAAATGAGAGCCTCTCCATTCAGTGTTTTATTTATGTACTAATTAAGGGTTTTCGAAGTTTTAAATTTGTTTTCCTTTATCTTCTATGGTAATCAGATAATCTCTTTTTACTTATATTAAATATATTCATCAGGAGGATGGAATTTATACTCAGAGATAGTAAGGGATTTTCTGAAGTTTATAAATTAGTATCTGTCAGGACTAGAACTTTGAACCAGGCATTCTGGTCCAACATTCCAACATTCTTTCCACTAAATTCCTCATCAGTCCTTCCCTATTTTCCAATGTTAGAGGTGGTTTTTCTTTCTATTAATCTCTCATACCTCTCCTAATACTTTTCTTGTGTATTTATATCATTCTAACTTTGTATTATAACTATCTGCATATCTATTTTATGCTCTGCTAGGTTATACGTTTCTTAAGTGCAGGAACCAACCATTATTGCATTCCCAGTATAGTACCTTTAGTAGCTTAATAACTGCATCATAAATATTTGTTAATTTAAAAAAAAAACACCTACTCAACATATACTATAAAAATGATGAAAACAATACCACAATATAATGATATCTGTTGTCTAAGAATTCATGTGTTGGCTCATGCAAGGGGATACTATATGTTTCTGTTATAATATTTAAAAGATATGAAAACTTGTGAATTTCCATATGTTGAATACAAGAAATGGAAAAGTACTAACAATTCCAAATGAAGTACAATGCTTTGCATCTCAAAAAAAAAAACCAATTTATTGAACTTCTACATCTTCTCTCATATCTCCCTGCTTTTCTCTACTTACATAGTTTGTCCTAGTCCAGGTCATCCTCATATCTCTCCTAGGATATGCAATAGCTTCCTAACTGCCTCCCCCTCTTGCCAGCTCTAGATGTCACCTGTAATCCTTCTTCCACACAGCTGGCAAACTTAAAACACAGATAGGATCATTTCACTTTCCCTTTTCAAAAATCCACAATGACTCCCTGTTGCCTCTAGAATAAAATACAACATCCGTCGCTTGTCATGAAAGGTTCTTATAAATCTGCTGTACACTGATCTTTGAAGCCTTGTTTCATATCACCCCCTACTCAGATATTCTTTACTCCAGTCAGACTTGCCTGTTATTTATCCCCTTTTACGAAATTCTCTCTCTCTCCTCTAAGAATGTGCACAGATGGTGCCTCATGTCTGGAATGTACTCTCTCTTCACCTCTTATATCGTGGAATTCCCTACTTTTTTCAGAGCACAGTTCGAGTGGCACCTTCCACATGAAGACTTTGCTGCTTCACTTCTTGCCATTGTCCCCAGTTTGTGAACAAATGAAATGGCTTTGTATTTTTAGCATATACTTCCTATTTACTCATTTATGCATATCCAGTCCCCTAGTATGCAAGCTCTTTGAAAACATCAACTAATTTTCATTTTTCCTTTGTATCACTATCCTTAACATAATGCATTGTACATAATAGTATGTGCTTAATAAAGGCCAAATTAATTGGAATAGAATTGAATCAGAAATATGGTATACATGATAATAGATTTCAAGGAAGTATATGGTATAATGAATGAGACCCAAAAACAATCATTTTGTATTTGTCCTTGCTCAGGGTTTGTTCACCTGAAAAATACAGAGCACATGCATATGTAACTCAAAGGTGCTTCTCTAGTAACCTGACTGATTGGGAAGTAAGAGGTCTTTGGACATACTTTACTGGAAAAAAATTATCACTCAACAAATCACGTGTTATATCTGCACATAATAAGAACTCCTCAAAAGATTATTAGGTATAGAGAAACTACAATGTGTCTGTATATGTAAAGTTCCTTATTTATTAGGTCAGGAAAGCCCAATTCTGGATTTACTGCCATAGGAAACCCTATCACCTACCAGTCATAAAATGTTGTAAATGTTTCTCATTGTGTGTGGTACATTGTCCCTCTTACTCCAGTAAAATTAGACTCACAAATGAAAAGAACTTTAGAAAATAGACAGGACTTTAGAGATAATAGTAAATATTTTATAATGTTTCATATGTATTATTTTGTTCTATCCTCACAATGTCTGTTAAATTACTCTCTGTCTGTCTCTCTCTCAAAAATTTGAAAACTGAGGCAGAAACAATTTAGATGGTTTGTCCAGCGTCATACATGTAGTAAATTTTTGAGGCAATGTCTTCCTGATTCCAATTCTAGTGCTCTAAGCACCACGCCATTTAGCTATGCTTAAAGATTAAACAGAGGGACAGAGATAGAGAGATAAAGGGGGAGGGGGTGAGACAGAGACACAGAGAAAAAGAGATAGAGAAAGAGAGAGAGAGAGAGAGAGAGAGAGAGAGAGAGAGAGAGAGATTAGTTATTTTGACTAGATCATAATTTCTTAGGTATGTGAAGCACTAAACATTTAAACTTCATAATAAGTCATAACAACTGTTCATCATTTCTCCTATATTGCCTCTTAAATTCAGCATCTCTTCTACTGGCATTGCAAATATGCTAATTCAGGTCATGACTTCCTCTCATTTAAACTATTATTACAGCCTATGAACTGGTATTTCTTAATACAAAATTAAACCCTATTCTTTAATCAGTATAATTTGTTGTAATCATGGCCCTCTTGATGAATGAGTAAATTATAAACTCTAGATCCTAGAATTCCTAGCATTCCTTAATCTTACTCTTGTGTGTGTCCTTCATTTTTGGAGAGGACCATGACATCTAGATGATAACATGACTTGAAGTTGCCTTTGATTTGAGTGATGGAGAGCTATTTAAGGTCTCCTAGCTCATCTTCTTCTCCTGAGCCATCTGGGTTTAGCAGCATGATGTTTATCAGGATGACTGAAGAGAGCCCAGGATGCAATGGAGACCTTGGCCCTTTCTGACTTAAATCTTATCACCATCATCTTACTTTGAATGAGATACACCCATTCTATGAACAGGCATCCTTAAGTTACTCAGAGGACAGCCTCTTTAATAAAAAAAATCAAACTGGGAGGGGAAGAACCTCAGAGCTCTTGGGTAAAAGAGAAACAATTACTAGTTAGGTATTATATCCACTCTGTGCTAGGTGGGTGGGAATTTGTGGAGTCTGTGAGCTCCAGAGTGAATTGGGTTTAAGGCTTGATCTTTGAGGAAGAAATGTAGTCAGTAAACCCAGAGGAAAAAAGGCAGCTTTTGGTCATGGAGTTTACCTTCTCCTGGGCAGAACACCACAGGAGAGGAGAGAAGAGATGAAGGGAGGAGAGGGGAGGGGATGGGAGGAGAATGGAAGGGAGGAGAATGGAAGGGAGGGGAGGAGGGGTTGCTACTCACTCACAGCTTGTGTTTGTCTGAAGAGGACCATGACATCAAGATGGTGACGTGACTTGCAGTTGACTTTGATTTGAGTGAGGGAGGGCTGTGCAAGGTCACCAACCTCACCTTCTTCTCCTGAGTCATCTCTTACTCTATATACATATCGAGAATATGTCATAGTATATGCCACTTTATGTATTCTCCACATTTTCCTTTATTTGATATTTCAGTCAAGAAAACAAAACAAACACTTTATCCTTAGACTATCTTTCTGCATCTTTTGTTTCAAGTGTTTCTTCATGCACAAATGCCTGAAAGGGATTTATCCCTTCTCTCTCTTCCTTTGAGTCTGAGTTCAGATGCTATATAATCCACAAAGGCATCTGTGTGCCTCCTTTCACTCCTCCAATGAGATAAAAATCACATTAGTTAAATAAAAGTGAAATTCCCCTTCTCAAATTTCTCATAGCACTTTCCTGAATAAGTTCTTTGCATATACATCACTCTCCCTTACATCACAGTGTTCCTATCTGCAAGAGTAGTCATCTACTGCACAAAAATTACTTCCCTTCTCCTTGCATGTCCCAGATCTTTAGGTGCCAAGAAGAGAGAAGTATGAAACTGAAATAGCTTAGAGAGAGCATCAGATGGTTGCCAGAGGTTATGCTCTGACTTTTAAGTACAGTTGGATACAATGCTTTGAGTCTGTTGTTTTCTTTAGTTTCTGGCATACATCTGTTTCACATAAAGAAAATAATTACAGGTCGAGACCATTCCAACTAGGCCCCTCAAGTTTCCCTCTATGACAGCTTATAGAAGCTCTTGATTCCATGACTCCTGTTGTTATATAGAAGTTAGGCTGTCACCTCTTTAGATAGTATGCCAATAACAGCAAGTAAGAATAGCCACTACTAGCGAAAGGGGATGGTGTGCTAAATTGTTGGGAGCTGCACTTCCCTGCCTCCTCAACCCTGTCCTTTTAATCTCGTGTAAGGAGTGATTTTCAACTCCCCACCTCTCTTGTAGTCCCACATACTAGGTAGTAGACCCAGACAGATGCATTTAATTAAAACCAGCAAATAAAAAAAGTAAACTTGGTGTGAACAAATCCTTAACTTGAGAGAAAATAAATGCTATGATTGTTGGATAAAGATAAATGATGCAACTCTGGAAACAGCATGTGATTGGCTGAGTTGGACACTTCTCTGAACCCATTTCCAGCATATTAAACTAGTTTGACACCTTGTATTCTAGTACTAGGTTTGTCAAGTGGTGATAAAATCCAGTGGCAAAGTACTCAATGATGGCAACTGACCTTGTGGGGCAAAGAGAAAGCTCATTTCCTGTCTCCTCCCGTCCCTCTCTGTCTACGTCTCTCTAGCTCTATCTTTCTCTGTTTTTCTGTGTCTGTGTTTTTTGCTATCTTTTTTCTATTTCTCTGATTCTTTTTCTGTGTCTCTTGTTTCTGTCTTCATTTCTCATTTCTTTCATCTTACTTCTCATTCTTCTTTCATGTGTCTTTCTGTCATCTTCCCTTCTCCCCACTCTCAACTCATTTCTCTGGAACTTCAAAGTTTAAAGGTATAGAGGTCTCTTTGGTATTGGTCTTATTATACTAGATGCAGTGATAGATGATGACACTCTCAAAGTCTCTATATGGAACTAAGAAGTATACTGAGGAAAAATTAGATAAGCCTTGGAAAGTCAGCTTCAGGAAAAGTGAACATTTAGGGTGAGGAGAATGCTGGATTTAGACTCTAGAAAGAGAAAAATCTTTAGAACTGAGCGGAAACTTATACCCAAGTAGAACTTCATGAATAATCCATGAAGGGGAAAACAATTCCTAGGATCAGGAGTTGTAAGGTATTCCTTTGACATATACAGAGATCATGTTTGTCCTTACAGTGAATGTATTTCCTTTATGCTGAGGATGGTGCGTGTGTATGTATGTATGTGTGTTGTGTTTGTGTGTGCACAGAGACACACACTCATATTTTCATAACTATCAACCTTAAAAACTACTTGGTAAATATCCTTTTTAAAATCCAGTTGTAGAAAAAAGAATGGGAAACACACCAACAACAGAAGCAGAACCACCAACCCCTCAGGTTTACCCCTAGAATACTGAGGAACAAACTAACACCCTTTTCATATTGGAGGGAGAATGTATTTGAGGGCATGGTCCCTAAAGGGATGCCTATACTCTGAAACAAAGAATTCTTGATACTTAAGATCTTCTGCCCCAGTTGAGAAAAGATGAGACAGAGTAGAGAAATTAGAGAGTGGAAACATAGATTCTGCATAGTGAATTCTTATGGCTTAGCAGTGAATACAAGATTAAGGAGGCTGTATGAGAATAGAAATTAGAGAATGTGATGTTATGAATTAGCAGTAGTTAAAATCACATCCTTAGATTTGATTTTGAATTTATATTGCTAGGAAGTATATGAAGTCCAGAAACTGGGAAGTATATTTGAGTAAGACATAGCATTTTGCTGATAAAACTCAAACATAGGATAGTTGATGTAGTACCTTAATAATAACGATGTTTGTATTCATAATTTATAATATAATTTTTATAAAAATATTATTACAATTCAATTTTATAACGTACAATCTTAATGTAATGTGGTATAATTTTTAAAATATAATTTATTATAGCATTAGGGTTTGTAAAGCACTTTTCAACTTTTTATTTTATTTTTATTTATTCATTTATTTATTTATTTATTCATTTTATCCTCAAAATCACCCCGAGAGGCAGTTCTTCTTATTATTACCCATTATTTTACAGGGAAGAAGAGTAAAGCAGACAGATGTTGTGATGTCCCAAAGTCACCCAGCTAGATTTGAACACACAGTCACACGGTCCACATCTGGATTTGAACTTGAGTCTGTCTGTTTTTAGTCCCCTCACTTCATACATTGTGTCATCTATCTGCCTAGACACAGCAAATGGTCTAAGCAACACCTCTACTACAGAAACTTGTATTGTAGTAGGTACATGAGTCTGATGTTGGAAAGAGTTATAGTAGGTATCTGTATATATTTTCTTCCCTCCATTACATTACGAGGTTCATGGAATCACATCCTGTGTCTTATCTTGCTTTATAATTCAAGCACCTAGCAACTAGTGCAGTGCCTTGTGTATTTAGTAGGCACTTAATGATTTTTTAAAGCTGAAGTGAGCTGAACAAAACAAATGATTATTCATAACACATGGTATCTTCAATTTCCCAAAAGCAAGTATTTTTGAACATTTTACTCACATGATGTACTTACAAACACAATATGTTCTTATATAACTGAAAGAGAACGGAGGTGAAAAGATAAATCCAAAGAAGAAAAGGAAAAAATATGGAGGTGGAGGGAGAGGGAATAAGCAAATTATATCAACTTGTCCCTGACTTAAAATATTCTCTGTATTCTAATGAGAACATGCATTCTTCAGTAAAATTGAAAGTGCTATCTAGCATGGGAAAAATAAATGGTAAATCAAATAAAAAAAGCACAAAGCTTTAGAGAGAGGAGTATCTCTTTTTTTTGAATAGAAATCTTACCTTTGCTTTGCTGCTAGAGTTTAGAAAAGCAATATAAAAGTGAAATGTTTATTAACTATCATCAAAGAAAAAAACTACCTTTTCCCCCCAATGTTTCCAGAGTTCTCTAGCTGTCAAATCTCAACTCCTTTGATAATACTGAAAAATATAATAAAGAATAATAAGAAAGAGGAAAAAAAATACAATGTCAGGTTTATCTTCTTTACCCTGGTATCTTCAAGAAGAGAGAGTTAACTGCCTAGCCCAGCAGTGAGCAAAGAATCATGCTGTGAGCAGCTTCCTGCTTGGGAAAAAACATGTGTTTAAAAATACCTTTTGGTCCAGGTAATTTGAACTGTATAGTCCAATAAGCTTCAGCTGCTCTCAAGGACAAGACCTAGGAAAGCAAGTTTTCTAAATAGAGATTGCCTTAGATAGACAAAATGCCCCAAATCAGATTTTGCTTGAATCTGCCCAGGACTAACAGATTGATGAGTTTTGACTGAACAAAGATCAATTTTGTCAAATGACCATTAGATGAATTTACTTCCTCCTCAACCTCCATAACTGAAAGGTTCTTGGACAAAATCCATTGCATTATTTGTTTTAATGCTATGTTCACACAATTTATATTTCTTTTCTAAAATTGTCAAATTTTATATTTTGAAACAATATACCAACTTATTATTCTTTGTTTTAAAACCTATCTTACATATAATATACATAGAACACTCTATTATTGACCTATTTGAACTTTGTCCCCAAAAGGAATTCAGAATATATCCAACATCTGGGGTAGCAGATGGAGACAAGAGTACTCAAGGTAAAACTCCTTTTAGAAATATACTTGGTCACTAATTATTTTAATCCTCTATGAGGAAAAATTTCAAAGTGTAGATTCGTTTCCCATTCTTTTTTTCACTTTTTGCAATTTTAATTTATGCCTTTTATTTTTACTTTCATTCACTTTCACTCCCTAATACATCCCTTATCCAGAAAGTCCTTTAAATTTTTTATTTTAATTATTGTTTTCCTTCCCTCCCCCTTCATCACCCAAGAGAAATCTTCCTGGATAAGGTATGTGTTAGGAAATGAGTTTTTAGAAAAAGTCATCAATAAATATATACAAATTAAATATAAACTCACATCCATACAATAAAGAAATTTATGGAGAAAAAATTAGCCAAATCAATCAATATATCAAGCATGTCTCACAGTCTGTGGAATATGCTATACTCACAGTCGTCTTGGCTATGAAAACTTTTCTTTGTGTCCACTTTTGATCATTAAGTGTTTTGTTTTTTCTGTTTGCATTATAACTATTATGTGCATATCTGTATGTATGTATATGTGTATATATATGTATGATTGTATATACACATATTCCCCCAATCCTGTTTATTTCATCAAAATTAGTAGATAACGCTTCCTTTGTTTCCCCATATTCTTCACCTTCTATAATTTTTTATGACAGTAATTTTCCAAATCATTGTTATAGCAATATTTGTTTAGTTATTCTACAATTAATGAAATTCTTTTGATACCTCAATAAATGGATATGAATATTTACATAAACATATATATATATGTACATATATGTAGAGTTATATCTACCTATCTGTCTATCTAGCTAGCTATCCTTTTTCATGTCTTAGGTTCCTCTATGATATATTCATAGCACAATTTCTCTTAAAACTTTGGGTCAATGGGATTACTCATTTTACTGTCATTTTAAAAAGATTTAAATTGCTTTTCAGAACAGTTACACTAATTTACAGATCCCCCAACAATGGATGTATTACAATATTCTGGCAGTCCCTTCAATATTGACAATTTTCATCCATTTTCACCTTTGTCATTTTTCTGGGTGTAAAGTAAAACCACAAAATTTTTCTATTTGCATATTCACTTGTTAGCAATCTATATCATATTTCATATGGCTGTGGTAGTTCACTATTATTCTTTTGAGAACTGTTGAGTCATAATTTTATCATTTATCCATTGTTTTGGCTCTTGGGATTTTACATTTGCATGGATTTCTGATGCATCTTGGATTTCAGACCTTTCACAGATATTGCATGCTCTAGAATAGAGAGTAGAGAAACTATTTGGAAGACACAAAAGCCTAGTTTACACCAATCCTTCCCATTTACCTCACCATTGTGGTTTGCCCAGGTTTAATTTTTAGGGAGGTTGACCTCTCAAAAGGGCAATTTGTCTCCTCATTCTAACATACAATGACTCCTCACCTTGAGCTTAGTGTACCCATGAATACTTTTAATTATTGTAATCGTTATTGACTGGAAGTTTTAGAAAGTCCTTATAAAAATGGAAGTATAAAAGATGCTCATTTTACAATATGAATTGGAGATCCTTATTTGGACACAGAAAACAATCATAAGCATAAAAGAATCACAGTATATATTACGGGAGTGACAAATATATTATCTTATTTATTACTATGAGGACGCAGAGAAGGAAGAATGTTCTAGCCTTGACACATTAAACATTTTTGTAAGACTATTAAATCATGACATTATATTCGATCCTTTTTAAAAAACAATCAATCAATTGACAAAGCTGATCTTTATAATGACCATTCTCGACTCTACCCTTGGTTTCCACTTCCTCTTTCTGTTGCACAAGCGCTCTATCACCTCAATTGCTCAGATTCTTGGGAAGGTACTAAGTATGAAACACTATAAAGTCCATACTCTATTTGGTGAACATTAGTCCTTGCCGCCATATGTCAGGGACCACCAGGAACACCATTTTCTACCCTTTACTGAAATCACATCTTATTACTTGAAGGACTTAACATCGGCAAGGGATTTTCTCTTTTGTAATGTGTCGATGCCACATCATCAACTTTCCCATCTCAGTAAAGTTTCAGGAGGGTCCCATCAAGTTTGAAACTCTCCTTAGCACCCCTCTCCCAGGGACAATTTCCCTCTCTTTATTTGGAGAGGGTGGGATATAGGTGCCGGAGAACTCTTTCCCAATCATCTGAGGAGAGCTTCTAGGGAATTTACCTCATCATCCCGAAAGATGACACCAACTCTGACACCCATGCCACTTCAATACGCTCCCCCTCCCTGTGGTTGGAAAAGGTAGAGGGAGGATATTAGAGCACTTCAGACGGACTCCACATTTTAAGGAGTATGCCCATGACATTCACCACATATTTTCCCACCCAACTGTTGTCTTGCAAGATGAAATGAACTCTGAAACTCACACCTCCTCAGAACATTTCCTACCCACACTTGAGGACTTCATTATGCCCCTAAGGCAACCTCTCATAGACAGTACCACCACCCCACTTCTCAACTTTTCAGTATGTTTTTATGTGTTGTCTATCCCCATTATATTGTGAGCTCCTTGAAGGCAGGAATTGTTGTAAACTTTTCTTTATATCTCTAGTGCTTGTCATAATGCCTGTCATACATTAGGAGTTTAATAAATGTTTATTGATTGATTCTGACTTAAACATTATTGGAATCTACATCACCAGTGCTGCAACATGGTCTTCCTGAAAGAAGAAAAGAGTAACAATATCTGGACATGCTGAGGCCTGGGGGGTGGGGGAGAGAAAGTTGAAGAGGGGGAGAAATTACTTACCTACACACATTTTTTTCTCCAATCAACAATATCATCCCAGCTGTATGGAGATTGTGACAAAGCTATACAAAAGCATGCTATTATATTTTCTACTCTGCATTTTATCATTGCCTCAATCAGGCAAAAATCATTTTAGTACAAACTAGGTTCCAGACATTGTGCTATGTAAGAATGCAAAAGAAAAAAAAAGAAAAGAAATCTGTCCTCTCTTTGATTAAGCAACCTCTCATAGACAGTTTTTTGAAGTTATCTCTGTACTTTTGCTTAGTTTGTATCTTTTTTTTATAATTTGAGTCAAGTGCTCATTTAGATCATACATACTATATGATGTCAGTTTAAATCTTTTTTTTTAATCAGGGAATCTTCTCCAAGTAGAAAATTCTTTCCTAAATAGTTTATATTCTCAGGTTTCTGAAACAGATAGATTAGTGAAGTGAATAGTTTCTGAATTTACTTACAGAGTGTGTCCCATAACCTGCCTTTTAATTTAATCAGCACTGTAATGTTCATGAGCTCTATTTACTATAATTATAAACACTATACTGCTAACCTGCATTTTATTTGTGTTAACTCATTGGAATTTCACAACAACCCTGTCAGGTAAGTATTTGAATTCCATGTATAAATCCAATTTGAATACAGAAAAAATGTAAAATACATATATAGTATATATGTATGTATGTATATATATATATATATATATATATATATAATATGTGTATACATATAGTTAAAAGATTCTTTGTTATAAGACTAGAGTATTACTAATAGGACTATATTACTGTAGGATTATTATAGAATTTTTTATTTAAATGTTTTGTATTAATTACCCATGAATGATCTTTGTCTATACTTCTCTTAGTTTTTTCCATTTCTTTTTCTTAACATAGTCATAGTAGTTTCACAAAAAGTGATTGTTAGCATGCTTTTTTTTGGAGAATAATTTATGTAACATAGATATTGTTTTTTAAGCATTTGATAGAATTCACCTTTAAAGATGATTTTTTCAGCTTTTATATCTACTTTACAACATCTCTAATTTCTCTATTTTACAATTTTACATTGAGTTTTTATTTTTGTTATTAATAATTCAGTTCAATAAGTATTTATTAAACACCCACTATGTGCTATGAACTGTACTTATCACAAATAAGAAAATGAAAGAGTCCCTATCTTACAGAACTTAGAGTCTAATGGACAATGACAGCACACAAAAGAATGCTGAAAAGCCAGGAATGGAGAGTAGGGAAAGCACCAGCTGGGAGGACTCAGTGAAGAGAGTGGAAATGATGTTTTATGAAGTTGAAATCAAGCAGCAATGCTAATGGGAAATTAAAAATTACCTGTAAAGTTCTGTATCAAAAACAGTCAGTCAGCAGTGATTATTTTATTTATATTTTATTTTCAAAATAAAGGCATTACTGAAATGGTATAGCATCAACAATGGAAGAGAACATTCTACTCTTAAACCTGGAGTACATTATTCCACAAATATGTATGGTATCATTAGGAATAGTATTCAGAAAAAAAAATGCAGGATGCTAGTTGAGTGCCACACATATAGGCAACATATGTGATGGTTGTAGAAGCTCAGACTGCTACTATTGCAGACCTCAGTATCATTCTTCCTCCTCCTTCCTCTCAGTTAATACTCATACCCCTGCTTCTTTCTATAGCTCAACTTCAGATTACCAAGACTAATTGAATGATGAATTCCTTCCATCTCTCCTGAGTATAACACTTGCTAGTTTGTTTTTAAATATAATTTAATGTTTGATTTTGAACTTAAAAACCTAAACCAAAAAATAAAACAAAGCAGTTCCACATATTAAGCCACTAACCAAAAAAAAGAGCATGTATAACTGTGATAATGGATTTTATATCATTTTTTTGTTGTGTGTGTCTATATAAGTTGTATGTATGTGTATACATATATAGATACACACATATGTGTTTGTATATGTGTATGTATACTATGTGTTAATATGTAAATATATGTAAAATATCCTTATTAGTTTGTGAGATTCTTGAGGGTAGATTGTTTCCTTTCTTGTTTGTATCCCTAATGCTCAGTAATATTCTTAGAACCTAGTTCATGCTCAATAAATGTGTATTGAATTGAATTATTAAAAGTAAAAACCAAAATTAATTGTATGAAATAGAATTTTAATCAAAACAGAAAATAAAATTAAACATGTTATAAAATAATGTATTAGATTGCCACACAAGAAAATATATAGAGAATATTTAACTATATAGATAAATTTCCCAATCTCCTCTCTCTCTCTCTCTCTCTCTCTCTCTCTCTCTCTCTCTCTCTCTCTCTCTTTCTGTCTCAGCAGTATTGACATTTCCACTCCCTCACCAATAAAACAAATAAGCACAGTGAACCAAAATAGCTACATACAGTGACCACATGTATGTCTTGCACCTTAAAAATAACATTCTCTATCAGGAGGTGGTTAACTGTTTCCCCACTGTGATCCCATTGCCCTTCCTGGAACCTGGGGTGACCTAATAAAGGCAACTGAGAAGTACTATACAGGAGATGACATCAACAAGTGATTTGCACTGATGGAGAAAATACACACATGAGTGAGATGGATATTTATTGAAGTATTCAAGTATCTCTACAACATGGATTTCTGGGCAATAAACTACATATACTCACAAAAGATGTGTATGTTTGTGGATACAAGTACGTACATATATACACATCATGTATATACATGCCTATACATTTACAAACAAGTCCCAGACAGTAGAAGTAATTTGTCAAAGTCACAGAGAAAGATTCATTCAATTCTTTCAGAAATCGGGCTTGAGCTGAGGTGGAATCAAATAAAACATGATTTTCACAGGCTTACATGATAGGATAAATGCATGTTACTTACACCAGAAAATATTATGTGGGGGGAGGGATTGAATCATAGACTTTTAAAGCTGGAAAACGTCTTAAGGGATTATTGAGTCACACGAGCCTTACAGATGAGAAAACTGAGACAGAGTGCAGTTAAGTGACTTGCTCAAGATTATTCAGTTGATCAATGGCTCAAGTAAAGTCTAAACTCAGATCTTCCTGACTCCAAGTTGAATGCTTTAACCTTTGTACTTAATTGTTGTTGTTTAGTTATCTCAGTCCTGTTCAACTCTTGTACCCCCATTTAGGATTTTCTTGGCAAAGATACTTCAGTGGTGTGCCATTTTCTTCTTCAACTCATTTTACAGATAATTCACTGAGGCAAATAGGGTTAAGTGACTTGCCCATGGTAACACAGACAGTAAGTATCTGAGTTCAGATTTGAACTCATAAAGATGAGTTCTCCTGACTCCAGATCCTGCACTTCATCCACCCAGCAGCCCTCATTATACTTACTAGCTACTTTTAAACAAGTCTGTTGTGAAATGTGACTGATCCTAAATTTCCATTTAAAGACAGTTTAATTTATTCTTTTCACAGAACAACACAGAGTAGTATAGTATGTGTTGTATAATAAACAATAATCCTTGCTTGTTAACCAACACAAACTTTAAAAAGTGAGAAGGCCTATAAAATGCAATCATATACCCTTATCAAAGAGAAAAACATGATTGAGTACATCAGTTAATCAATAAGCATTTATTCAAAACTCACTATATGCCAGGCATGGTTCTAAATGCTGGGGCAGGAAATACAAAGAATGAAATTAACCCTATATTAAAGGAGTGTACATTCTGTCAAGGGAGACAACAAGTATATATCTAGAGCTCTATCACTCCATTAAACAATTGATATTGATATATAGATAGTTTGAAAGGTAGGTAAGTAAATAGACTATGAAAAGAATAAATCCAAGGTAGTTGAATCCTAAGTAATGAGGTAGGAAGGGCACTATTAATTCAGAGGATCAAGAAATGTAAGTAGCTACTATAGGTTGACAGATTAAGCCCTAGTTTACAGGATTCTAGGAACAAGGGAGAATTGGCAGTGAAATTCCTTTGGACAAAATAACTACTTCTGTTGGGGGATACCAATGAACCTACACCTAAAACAAGCCTATATTGGGACAAGTAAGATAAATATACAAATAACTGGTAATTAGAATATGATAACTTCAGTAAACCAGTGAAAACATTGAGTCAGGAGTCATAATACCTGTATTTAACTCCAGAGTATTTAGCTGGACTACTCAATTACATTTCTTTGAACCTATTTCTTCCCTCTTTTAACAATGGAGATAATAGCAGTTACATTACCTAACTTACGGTACTGTTCATACAATAGGGACTTGGAAAAATTTAAGTGGTCTATTATTTGAGGTCTACTTCTATTCAAGAAAGGCATCGTGACCTAAGTGTTTGAAACCTAACCCTGACACACACCTGGGTAACTCTTATCAAGTCATAGAATCTTTTTTTCTTCATCTGTGAAATGGGCATATCAATACTTAAAATGACTTACATCCTAGAACTATTATGAGAAAATCATATTGCACATCTTTTATACTTGATAAAGCCTAGCTGCTATGATTATAAAAGGAACAGAAAGAGGTATGAGTTCAGATGAGACAAGATACTCCAGGGTCTATAAAGCAATAAAAATCCTTTGGGTAAGGTCTGAGCAGTTTTATTAAACTCTGAGAGTGTTTGTCTTCTAGAAAAATAGATCGGTTGTAACTGAGTTCAGGTGAACCAGCACTAAGGATTTGTTGTCTCCCTCTTTCCGTAAATTACATTGATGAAATCTCAGTTGCAGGTGTTTTATTAATAATTCAAGGAGAGAATTAAGTACAATTTTTCCCCCAGACTGAAGCTAACAAGGTCTTTGCTTAGCTATTTGCATCTTTATTTCCATCCTCTGAGCATGCATTCTCCACTTAACCCAGGACATACCACTCAGCTTGTAATGACACTTCTACAACTTCACAATTAACAAGTTTCCAGTAAAACAACCAAGAAAGACTCTGTCAGATGCAAGTTACTGACAATCTTCAAATCTTAAAATAAACTAAATAACTATGAAAACTTTCCTTAGGAGGAAAGGAAAAGGAAAATAAAAACACATAACATGTGTCTGTGGAAATTACTTTAGGGTTATTGGCTCATACTAGTTCTCAGCAATGGGGAAAATATGTTTGTCACAGCCCTTAGTAGTTGGTGACATTTCCTATATCTTATCTGCTTCCAAGAAACATACATTTTAATGTCCATATCTAATTTATTGGAGAGTGAACATTTTCAAAATTCGTTTTATGTTGGTTGTAGTTCCCTCTCTCCAATACACAGACCCCTGCCAACCAATAATAAATATATACCAGGATGTTTTACTTGTTTCATCATTAATAGCTTATATTTCTGTAATACCTTCTATATAGCATCTCATTTGATCCTTACAGCAAACTTGTGAAGTAAATAGCTTGTATCATCGACGTTTTACAGACAAGAAAACTGAGGCTCAGTTTCAGTGACCAAAAAGCTAGTGTTAAAACTGGAATTAGGACAGGATAAAGACCTTTCATGGGATCATGGAGTGATGGACTGAGACATGGAAGGAACTTTACAAATCATCTACTGTAACACTCATTTTACACATGGAAATATTGAGTCCCACAAAGATGAGATGAATTCCCCCTGGTTATATAACCTGTAAGTACATTCAAATCTCTATTTTCTGACTCCAGATCTAAGTGTTAGGAAGGAGCCTGACCTCTTAGTCAGATAATACTATAGTTAAAACTGACATAATATAACCTTTTAGGCTATTCAGCAAGGGATTGGTATGAAAATTCACCTTTCTGTGACTTGGATGTAACCAGAACAATATATTTCAGGAATGAATAAATGAATGAGTAAAAATTTATTGTTTAGTATATGCAAAGCAATGTACTAAGTACCATGTTTACAAATAGAAAATCAAGGTGGTCCTTACTCTTGAGTTCGCATTCTACTGGGAAGAATCCATGGGTATAAGAAGCTTCAGGGGTGGGTCAAATGGAAAGTCCCCTGGTCCCTAGGGTGTACTCTCAAAGCAAATTGCAATGCATCTTGAATGTTATTTCCATCCATAAATCCATATCCATTTCTAGTGCTGAACCTCTTGACAGTCAGCCAAGGACTTTCTTTACTCTGCCTTCAGTCGCTGATGGGGATCTAGGGACAGCGGCACCTGCAGTTATCCTTCATAATGGTTAATTGCCTGATTAGGGGGATGAAGCATTGGTAGATGCCATTGGGAAGATAAAGTTATTCTCAAAGCTCTTGGATTTAATTGCTTATCTGTGGGTACCTCACTGGAAGTTGTTGCTGTTTTTATCCAAGCTCCTCCCCTCTCACTCTCAGAGCATCTTGCTGCCTCATATATGCTGGCTTGCCTGTAGCATTGGTGGCCATGGACCAGCAATAGGTGGGGGTGGGGGTTATCCTTCTTGATCTAAGCGAACCAAAAGAACATAACTATGGCTTATCAGACCAATACAATCTCAGCAGGCTCTTCCACAGTTCAGCTACAAATAGTTCCCATGAACATTTAAATTGAAAGTATCTCTAAACCTGCATATTTCATGTTTCTTTTGGTGTAGCAGTGGCAAGAATTTCAGAGCTGCTTCTCCACAAGTGTTACTGCCCTGGCTGATGGTTTATAGGCAAGGTTATGCTTATAATTTGAGTTTCTAGATTGAGGTAGCTTTCTGTATTTAAGAGAGCAAATCTCTTTAGTTCAAAACTGACTTGTACTTTGAAAGAGAAGGAAATCTCCACTGACCCTCCTGCAAAAGGAATGACGTGGACTCCAACACCAGGAAAGGTATACAAAAATAGATTCTATATAAATATAAATTTAGAAAGCCATATTTCTATATGTATATACCCATGTGTCTACAACACATGTATAATATATACATACACATGTGTATACACACATGTATACATATGTACATATTTACATATATGTACACACATCTATATCTGTAACTCTGTATCTAGCAATCACCTATATTTTAGCCAGAAACCCTGAGAGGTTTTCCTCTTCCAGATTGATTTTTTTTTTTAAATTCACTTGAAAAAGGAGGCAAAAGAGGCCATACTTTGCCTCATTTCTTACCTAGCCTTAATCACTGAATTGACATTGCCTCAATACAACTGAAACCTAGGAAAGACCTTGATATAAAAAGGCAAATATCTCCCACTGCATCTGAGGTCATCTTTCTGATCTATAGCTTATTTGCTAAGTACTGTGCTAAGGTCTGGTGATACAAAAGGGGCAAAAAGCAGTTCCTTCCCTTAAGAAGCTTATGTTCCGTCTATCTATCTATTTATCTATCTATCTATCTGTCTATCTATCATCTAACATCTGTCTGTCTAGCTGTCTTACAACATCTGTTTGCCAATCAGCTCAGATTTGTAATATCACCACTGCAGTAACTGCCTCTACTGATGAAAATTGACAGCATTGTTTGGATAACTAAGAGGTTAAATGACTCCCCATGATCACAGCTAGTACTTTAATCCTGCTCCTCTTGGTTTAAAATCTAGGCCTCCATTTACTGTGTCATACCATCTCAGGTGCAATATCAAATTGGATAAATATAAAACGTGAAGTTTAAATTCATGGTCCCAAGGTAAGTAGAGTTCCTAAATTGCTTGTGTGGTGATCAATTCTTCCAGTTTCACTTATAGGCTCAAAGACTTAGAGCTGCACATAATCTCAAATGTCATACATTCCAAATCATTCTTTTTTTTACTTATAGATAAGCAAATTGAGTCGAAGGGAGGTTAAGTCACTTGTTGAGCTTGGTAACTGTAAGTGTAAGAGGCAGCATTCAAACATCATGGTCTTCTGACTGCAAATCCTGGTATGTTTCCAATTTGTTTAGCCCACCCTGAGGCCTGGTGGCTCAATGTGATGCAATGTTGTTTATATATTGAGTAAAGTTGCTGTCTCAGTCAATCTCTCTTTCACACAGAACATTAAAGCTTGGATCACACAAAAAGCAGTCTTATTAATATAGTTTCCAATTTAATTTGCATATCACTTTATCCTGGAAGACATTATTGTTTTTAATGTTAGCAAAGAGGTAGAAATGTCATGCAAATAAAAATTATGTTTATATCATTGCAAATAATTTGATAGTTACACTTAGAAATTATATGCAATTTAGAGATTAATTATAACACTTAAAGAAAAAAAAGAAATTTAGTAGAAAACACTGGGTTAATTATTTTGCTTTCATATGAAATTTCACACTTAAATGAGCCATAATTTTTCATAGTGCATCTGCAGTTTTGCATTCTATGTCTTATAAGATACATTAATCCTAAATGACTCAATTTTGCAGAGCCAGACCTTACAAAGAATCACTTAGTGCATTTCATGTGAGTGAGACTGGCCACTTTGGAGGGAAGGATAGAATTGGGAGCAGGAAAACCACAATTTTCAAATCTTGCTTCTTGTATTTCCTATCTGTGTGAATGTCTAAAAGTCATTCAAATTTTGAGCTTTAATTTCTTCATTTACAAAGCAGAGATAATGCTAACTGTAGTTCTTTCTCACAAGATGGTTGTACAGGTGAAAGGAAACTAAAGTGATTTTTTTTAGCTTTTTAAAAATTATCACTCGTTATTATGCCTCCTATGTGCCAGGCATTCTAAGTGCCTTACACATATCATCTTAATAATATATGTTAAGAGTTGCTAATGTTAGATGATAGTATTAGCTTCATTTTGCAGTCAAGGAAACTAAGGCAAATAGAAATTAAGTGACTTGCCCAGAGTCACATAGTAAATATTTGAGACCAGATGGATTATTGGTCTTTCTTTCCAGTATTTAATACAGTGCCCGATACATGTTAGGCATTTATAAATGTTTATTGATTGGATAACTGACTCCAAGCCAAGTACTAGATCCACTATATCACCTAGTTGCCCATATTCATTTGTAAATACTGAAGCAAATTATGCGCTTTTCTTAGAGATAGGGAACAAGATTGTTTTTTGTAATTTTATTAATATAGGAAACTCCCAGGTAAGGAAATACACTCTGCCAAAACAAGTTAGGACTCTCTGAAATTTCTGGTCTTGGCAGTTTGCCTATAAAACTGAGAAGATAAGTGACTTGTTTAGGGTCACACAGTCAGCACATTAGAGGCAATACTTGAACCCAGGTCAAGGCAAGTTATCTATCCACTATCCTACACTGCTTTCATGCAGGCATTCTTATTGTAACAGTTCAATGAGGGATGCTATTTCTAAGCTTCAACTCTTTCCCCACCAAAGACTACTTACTATTTTTACTGCTTGTAATTCAATATACTTAACACTTTTCCTTATTTCTCATTAATCATGGTCTTCAATTTGCCACAGCAAGCATGGTGTATCTGTATCATAGTACACAGATCACTTTTCCCAGGTTGAAGAAAAGTTGAGTCAGGAAAGAATCATTTATTCATCTTGTGAGACTAAGAACGAAGATGAACTCCAAATGTTTCTAAGGATTTGTGATTTTCAGATGAATAACGAGTCTACTAATGTTGAATCTGAGCACACCATCAATATAATTCTTTTGTCAATCATCGTTATTAGCGTTCAATTCTTTTTTTTTTCCTTTATCCCCCCATTAAGCTACCCTCATCAGGATGGCGTAATGACCTGAAATAGATGAAATGAATAGGGGCATAATTCCGTGTTCTTGAACTTAGTAAGTGCTTTGAACTTTCTAAAAGAAAAGTGCTCTCAAATGTATTCATCATCATCACCATTACTGTGATTCAAAGCTGATGTGACTGACAAGGCCATTTCCAAAGCCGGCTTCTCTTTACATTAACTACTCTCATTCATGACCTCTAGGGACAATGGAATACAAAGAGAGGTGGCCAGAGTGGGAAGAGGATCAGTTGATTGCTTTTAATAGCTCTCCTGACTTTGACATCTCTAGCAACATGTTACTTCATTCTGCTACTGCAGGTATGCCAGAGGCAATGGAGACTAAAGAGGTCTGTGGATTTCGGTTTCCTCCTGGGTGACATTGGAAGGGACTGTTGTGAGGAAACTTGGTTTGGCTTAAAACTTGTATTACCTAAGGTATCACTTATTTCAATGGATAAATTAATAAGATCAAATATTTATATTTTATAGTGTGACATGTTATGAAAACATAAAAGTATAATATTGGTGATGCTTATATATAACCAAAACACGTGGTTATAAAGAATTTTAAATCAATAGAAGTTGTTATTAGGTATAATAAACATTAGAGAATTAGACTTTCATACAATCATAGACTGTTAATGGCGGAAAAGATCTTAGAGATTATCTAATCCAATAATCTCATTTTATAAATGAGGAAACTGAGCCCTGGTCAGAATGGGGGAATGACTTAATTTTATTCATGACTTTTTAATGATTATATTTAGTAGAAAGAAATAACTTAGTTAATTTCGAGGCAGAGAACCTCAGATTGCAGTCCTGCTCTGTTACTCTTGGTAGATCCACAGGTAAATTATTCCTCCTCATCCTAAAACTGGGCTGAAATCCTTCATTTTACTTGGGTCTTACAACTAGAATTATAATTTCATGAGTGCAGAGAGCTCCTGTAAAAGGACATTCTACCAGGGAAAATCTTCACTTTCTCTTACACTTGTATTTTTAGAGTTTTGGAGTTTACTAAAGCACTCAGAGGTTAAATGACTGACTCAGGATCACAAAGCCAATATGCGTCCACCAGAGGAGAGACTTAAACCTCGGTCTTCCTGGCACTGATTCCACTATGCCGTACTATCTGTCAAGAACATATAAACAAGATAAAAACAAGGGTCATTACAAACAAGTCAGAAGAATAGGGAAAAAGATTCCCTCCACCTTAATCCACAGGCACACTAGTAAACTTACGGAAAAGCAATAAATTGGCCCAACCCGAAAATGTCTCTGAACCTCTCTGAACAGAGAGATAATACCTCTAAGGCATATTTACCAAGAGATGAAAGAGAGAGAAACTGCATGTAAAACAATAATATAAAAACATCTTTTTATTTCAGCAAAGAATTCAAAACCAAGACAGAGTGATAAACATTTAGCGAATGGCCAAAACCACTATTGACATACGAATGTAATAAGATATTATATAATTAGTATTGTTCATGTCAGGGCAGGTAGGTAGCACAGTACATCGAGTGTGGGTCCTGGCTTTAGACACTAGTTGTGTAACCCTGAGCACGTCACTTAACCTTTTTCCTCAATCTCCTCAATGACAAACCGTTCCAGGCTCTTTGCCAAAAAACCCTCAAGAGGAGTGACGAAATCTGCTCATGATTGAAAATGACTGAACAACAATAAAATAATTTAAAATGTATTGTTATTAGTGTTACCTTTATATTACAATATACCGTTATTTTTAGTAACATTATTCTTACTGTAATAAGCTGATAAAAAGAATGGATTCAAGGAAACCTTGGAAAACTAGTATGAACTATACCAAGCAAGGTGAGCTGAGAGAGGAGAATGATTTATACAATAAGTATAATGCTGTAAAGAAAAATGCAATGACTAACTGTGTCCCCAAAGGGCCATTTCTTGAAGGGAAGTGATGAACTTGAGGTATAGCATTAGGCTTACATTTTCAGACATGGATAATGCATAGATATATTTTTTTTTTCTGGTAGATTGTATTAACTTGTTGAAAGTGAGGTTTTTTGGTTTTTTTTTTCTGGGGTTGGGGGAGAAAGTCTCAAAAAAAAAAGAGAAACTGCTGATGGTGATCCAAAAAATATAGGAGGAAATAAAATGACTACATCAATGAAGTATTTTAAAAAATCAACTGCAGTGATTAGGAGGTTAAGAAGGCAACATAAATGAGATAATTTTAGAACTAACATGCTGAACTGAACATATACTTTAAGAAACTATGTTTCATGATACTCAGTTTCATATTTAATCATCTTTTATGTCCTCATAGGAAAATGTTCATATTTGTTGGTTATTTTGTCAAAATCAGAATAATACAAATATTTTTAGTTGAAGGTTGTCATTGTTGTAGTTACTTGCAAATTGAAAAATTTTGCAACCTAGTCTACCTTCATCTTATCAATAGGGATAGGGGGAAGAGGGAGGGAAATAGAAGGGAACAAGTATTTATTAAGTGATAAATGTTCCAGGCACTATGCTAAATGCTTTACTATACCTGTGATGCCATCTAGTAAAGAGCTTTCAGTAAGGAATTCATTACCTAGGCAGATAAGAATCAACTTATACAGTTACCTACAGCATTGAGAGATACTGTGGCTTTGGCACAGGCTCGCAGAGTCAGTATGGATCAGAGGCAGGCTTAAATTCATGTCTTCATGGTTCTGTCTGTCATGTCATGTTGCCGGTCTGCTTATCACTTAAAGGTCTAAAATGCCTTATTTTTCAAAGAATCCAATAAATACAAATTTAGAAGTAATTAGTAAAACAATTTTCAGAACCATTATTGTAGTTTTCTCAAGAAAAACATGTATTATACTGGAAATGTGATTTAGGAAGAGTTGGTGCATTGTCTACTTTACCTCTCTTCTTTAACCTTTCGTCCTTCCTAATCTTTCTTAGGAATAGGTAGTATTAATTCATAGGGTATTTTATGTGTTGGTTGTTTGTCTTTCATTTTCAAAGAATATCGACAAGATCACAATGTCGGAGTCAAGGTATGGTATTAGCTGTGGCTAATCAGGTCAATATGAGTTTAGAAGGTATTAGCACAGATTGGGTACAATTGGTCTATTAGAACATTTAGCATGGAAGTGCCTCTGGATTTGTATAGTTCGCATTTCCTTTGTGCTTCTAAAATTCTTCTTTACTCATGGAGTATAACCCCTTCTTTGATGTTGGCATGCCATGCTAGAAGGTCTTGTGACAGTGTTTCACATGTCTCATAGTCAATAATAAAGTTCTTCAGAGATATTTTGAGAGTGTCTTTATGTCACTTCTTTGATCACCATGTGAGTACGTACCTTGAAGCTAGGCGATGCAGTGGATAGAGCACCAGTGCAGGAGTCAGGAGGACCTGATTTCAAATGTCACCTCAGACACTTGACACTCACTAGCTGTGTGACCTTGGGCAAGTCACTTAACCCCAGTTGTCTCACTTCAGTCATCTTGATGAATATCTAATCACTGGATTCAGATGGCTCTGGAGAAATGAGGCTGGTGACCTACACAGCGCTCCCTGTCTCAAACAAAGTCAAGTGCAAGTCATGTCATTATTTCTCTGATGGCATGGTCTTCTTCAGCAATGGACGAACACACATCTCTGCAAAAGTCTTGTAGGTAAGTGTGCACTTGACACTGGAACTCCATGATCAGGTCATTGGAGTTGCACTCTGAAATAGAATTAAAATGGTTGGCAATTTAACTCTAGAGAGGACCTTAGTGCCCGGTTCTTTATGTGAAACCAACATAATCAGCCATGTCAGAAATATAAAAAGCTAAATACCTCTTTGTACACAAAACAGAAGAGTCATGTATATTACATTTGCTTTTCATTTGTTTAGATTTTTTTTTACATGAATTCATTTATGGCAAAAAGTGCAATGAATACCAAAAGGTATTCTATTCAAAAAGAGGGATTTTAAACATTCTTCTTTTAAGCTGATATAAGGCCCAGAGGGAACTTGTGAATAAAAGAGATCCTGAATGCATGGTGATAAGATCCTTATAGGAGAAAATAACATCAAACCAAGAAAGCTAAAATCCAGAAGTAAAGAAAAAATATGGATAAAACAAAAGTGAGCAATTAATATTGGACCACAGCACTGAGGTAAAGAATTTACAATAAATCTGAAAGAAAGAATTTCATGCCTTCTCTCTTTGTAACATTACATGCTTTTTTATATACATACATATGTTTGACTATATGCTTTAACTCAAGAAATGTTAGTTTTCTAGTTAACTCATAAACTTCCCATACTTTGTGTATTTATTTTGTTTGCTATATTCATTTTTAAAAAATACATATGAGCTTACCTTTCTTCTTCCCTAAAAATAATAGCTCTTTCATTTTGCCCACAAATTATGTTTCATCTTACAAAAGAATGGCTTGGTATTTTCAGCATAATTGTTTTAGTCTTTTTAGCAGTAAATTATGATTCATTAAATTAATTCAGTATAAATGGATACATATTTACTTACTTAAAATAACCAATGGTAAACAAATATTTTCTGGACGATATAATTAAGTTATATTGTCATCATTTGTATTCAGTGTCTAAAAAAGGACAGATCAATTTTGACCATTTCTCATGTGATTAAAATCATTTTCACAAAAGTGTGAAGTTGAATTGCCATATTAAAATATTTCCTTTTAAAATGTATCCATATTTAATTTCTTACCATTTTTAATGATGTGACAAACAAAAGTAGATGTTTTATATAAATCTTTATAGACGTCCTTGTATGAGTGTGTGTGTGTGTGTGTGTGTGCACATGTGTGCGCATATGTTTTAATAACTTTCAGGACCATAAAGATTAAGGACCAGATGCAGAACTGAGAAATATGTCTGCCAGAAGTCTTTCATGTCATATATATTTTATCAATTGGACTGGGCAAGGAGGTCAGAAGTAATAATAGTGAAATAGACTTTGTAAATGACTAAAAGCAAATGGTGAATCTGTGCACTGGGGAAGAAGAAATTTACTGCAAATTGTTAACATAGATTCTAAGAAGACAAAATAATACAGGGTGTATCTGCCTATTGTGACAGGCTGTTGAAAATGATGAAACAGTGGGATGCAAGGGAAAAAAATAGAAAGGAGCAACAGTTCAGGACTAAAGCAGGAGTCAAAAGCAACTATGAAGAGGAAGCAGATCATAAGAAGGATTTGACTTCGTGCTGAGTTTGTCACAGACTCTGGCACCTTTGGGCTTTTAAAGTGGAGTGTACATGACTAGCCTTGCAGATTTGACAGAGTTAATAATATATTTTTCTTTGGCTCACCTTTGCCTCATTCCAAAAACTGTGAGGGCTGTTGACAGACATTCTTTTTTGGGATATTAACAAGCAGTATGGTATAATGCAAATAGAGCCAACTTTGGAGTCAGGAAGTGAACCAAAGACAGTCTCTGACTAAAAGTGGCTATTGGATTTTAGGCTAGTCATCTCTCAGTGCCTCTGGCAGATCTTTAAGACAGTAAGTGGTTAAAGAAAAGACATCCATAGAAGGTGTGTCCTCCTCAGAAGGCTTTTATACCAGTGAAAATGGGTTGAGGCAGACTTTTTTAGATTAATAGAATTGTAATCAGAGACAAATGGATATGTAAACAAAAGTGCCAAATATTGGTTTGAAAATGATGATATTAAATGTCCTAATACCAATTTTCCTTCAGAAAAAAATAAAATCTTGCATATTGTAGCTCAGAGTCATCATCTGACCCTACCCCCAAAAAATAGACAGGGGGGGTATTTGACTAGTTTTTGAGGCTTTTAAAATTCTGTAGGGTTAATCCTACCTATAATCTCTAAGAATATTAGAGCTTAAAAGAACCTCAGAGGTCGTTGAATCCAATCTTCTGCATATTAAAGATGAAAAATTCTCAGGTTAAATCAATGATAGTGGTTACATTGCATTAGTGGTGGAACTGAGGATAAACCTCAAATTTCTTGACTGTATTCAGTTTAAAAAATTTAGTGTTGTGAAGATCAGGGAACACACCTGTGAAAATGCTTTTAATTACTATAGAATATTGGCGAGAAATGTAATCGTGTTCCAAATGCTCAGTACAGTGCCCGGAACATAGAAAGCACTTTAGTAAAGTAAGTTGACTGACTGACAGAAAATATTTTTGAAATGTCTCATGACATGAATATGGATATATATAAAGTCTATAAGATGTTTCTATGGACAGCATAATATGTATGGAATGGGAAATAGTTCCCACAAATTATTGTACACATTAACACATAAACTACCTGAGTTTGGAAATTTTCCACTTCCAGTATGCCTGAATATCATGAGTTAAGGGCAGAGGAGAGCTTCTATAGTTTGGAAATCATCTTGATTATATGATGAATATACCATTTTGGCCAGGTTTTATTTTTTCTTCAAGGAAAATTGTTTTATTTCAATAGGGTACAATGAGACACAAGCTCCAAAGAAAAGATAGAGTTAAAAGTAATGCTTGTCATAGAACCTTAGGATTGAGAGTGATAACCTTACAGGTTATGTCATCTATTCTCCTGCACTCAGTGTAGGAATCCCTTTTCCAAGTATTCTACCTAACTCAACTTCAAGAAACATGCATTAATTGTTACTATTGGGAGTTGTAGAGAAGGTACTGTGATGGCAAGAAAAATAGGATCTTTTGCTGATTTTGTTTTAGTGTAATTGAGTGCCTCTGAATCAATCTTGCCTTTATCAATCAAGAATCTTCACAAGGAGTAAAGTACAGAAACAAGAGTTTCTTTAACTAGAAACAGTATATGTATTTGTATTGTTAATTATTTTAATATGATTAATGATCTTCCCCATTCATTAATGGGTCTGTCCATTAAGGAGAGTTTGATTAGGGAATATTTGTGGGAAGGTCCAAGCCTTTTGCTAATAAGGCACTAGTTTTCAAGGTTTGTGATGCCCTCTGGCTCTAAAACAGGTATAAATACGCTGAGTTGATGTTTTACTTTGGGGCTTACTAGAAGTGTTTGGCCAGATGAAGACTTTGGGTTGCTGCTAAGGTATGTCTCTAGCTTTGAAAACTCAGATGTCAGTGCTTCCCTCTTTGGTAACTCTGGTGGGAGAGTTGGACCTGTCTGTTGAATTCAGGCAGAGGAAGCCATGTCTGTTGATCTTTGATTTCTTTGTATTTTCTTTGAAGTTCAGGGTTCTGACTCCCCTGAAATAGGTGAATGATATGTATTCTTTGTTAAAGTGATTGCTAATCCCTTGGAAGTTGCTTTCTTTTTATGAATGCTGATCTAAGAACCTGTGATAAACAGTCCCTCTGTGTATGATGGGGTGCTTACTGATACAGACACAAAGATTAAGTTTTGGGGGCTCCCCTCATGGACCTTAAAATATAATAATTAATGATAATGTCTAATTAGTTTAATTCATTAAAGAAGTTTAATCATTCCTTAATAACATGGAATAAAGATTAACTAACATGGTGAATGTGTCAGAGAAATAATCAGATCCATATCTAGCAGAAATATGAATAATTAATGAAATAGCTAATGAGTGAATAAAAAATTAGAGCTCTGTGTGTGTAAAAAATGTGCCAAGGGATAGATAAATTTCCTGCTCTAGAGGAATTCCAGTTGTAATAAAGGAAGATGATAAATACAGGAGATTCAGCTGTCAGTCTAATAGAAAGTCTTATGGTTCATAGGACAAAAGAAATAATAATTTATTTTCTTTAGTGTCATTTCCATTAACAAAACCATACCAGTTTTTTATGTTGAACCAGTCAACAAAAACAAGGACTTTGCCATTGTTGTTTTTTCTTCTTGGAATTTCAGGCACTGTAGCTGCTGAGAAAGTGATAGCTACAGGACCTATAGAGGTTCTGGCCTGTTCAGGTCTGCACAGGGTTTAGGTAATGGGTGCCAAGGAAGGCTGGAAGCAAGGTCTGTGGTAAGGGAGGCTAAGGTAAGTTGTAGAGCTGTTTCTGTGCATACCTATCTGTCAGTGGCAGTTAGTGGTAGTAGTGGTTTAGATGTCAGATATCTTCTTCATAGGAATTGTTCCCTTAGATGAATGTTTATGGGGTCAGGTTGGAAGTAATGCTCATTTTCTCAGGAGTACAGGTACCAGGTTCTACTTTATTCAAATACTTTGACCCTCAGGTGTAGTGAAGTCCATTAAACACTATGGGCTTCAGGTTTGGGGTCCCTTGCTAGGACTTCAATTGTAATCAAAATAGTCTTTATTTTAAGTATTTTGCATATATTTATATATATTTACATATATATATTTATTTATATATATATTGGTATTTATATATATGTATATGTATATATATGTGTGTGTATATATATATATATGTATATATATATATATATACATATATATATATATATATGCATAGTCCCCCTTGATAGTAACTTCCTCCAGAGCAAACTATGCTTCGTTTTTATCTTTGTATCCTCATCATCTGATATAGTGAATGCCTTTACATAGTAGATGCTTCATAAATGCTGGTTGATCATTTCTTCATTATTAAAGTAATGTGATTAAAATTATACAAATGAACGAAAGAGTGAATGAAAATGAACAAATGAAAGACTAAAGCATTTTATACATTTTACATGTAATATTATGCTAATATATACTATACATGCTTTATACATATATGTATATATTATATGTATATATAATATATATGTATATATATGTGTGTGTATGTGTATATGTGTATGTGTGTGTGTGTGTGTGGGTGGGTGGGTGTGTGGGTGTGTGTATGTGTGTGTTTCAAAGAACTTTTCTAAGTCCTGGAGTCCTGGAGATACAAATAGAAGTAATACAGTTTCTGCCCTCTTGGAATTCACATGCTAATGGAGATAAAATTAAATTAAATGAGATCTAATAGATGGGTGATTCCATACTTGGTCTTCTAATCCTTTGTTTGCATTTGGATTTCAGCTTTTTCACCAACCTATGAGAAAGACATGAAGATGGACTTTTAGTCCATGTTTTGTCATAGACTTATTTCTCTGTATCATTAGCAAGAGGACTGGATATAGAATCATTAGACCTAAGCTCAGATCTGGACACCACTATTTATTATTTATGATTTTGAGCAAAAGCCACATAATCTCTCTGTGCCTCACTTTCCTCATCTGTAGAATGAGGGAATTGGACTAGATGATTTCTTAGTTTCCTTCCAGCTAGACATCCTACGATATTACTGTTCTTTTTACAAAGCTCTTAACATAAATTATCTCCTGGTCATACGGATGCTGCACACATTTGCTTACTCATAAGCAAACCAAAATCAAATCTTTTCCACAAATAAGTTTGTAAGCTCTGCTCTTTCTGCTGACATTTTCATATGCAGCTATCCTATAGCAGATGGCTGACAAAACTAATCAAGAGATTTTGAATAAATCAACAAAAATCTTTGGCCAAGATCTGTAGTTATTGAAAAAAAATAAAGAAAAAAAAGGACACAACCATATGTCCCACTATGCTGAATACTGTTCTGATGGGATTCTTGCACAACGTTTAATCATCTTGTTCCATATTACTGTATAATCCTTTACTGTGTCAGCAACTCAGTACCTAATACTGCTAAATGCAACTTTCAATGAACTGCCTCTCAATTGTGGTTTAATTTGGCCATGAATTAAAGAGCAGAAAGAAGTTTTCATTCTTGCTTTGGCATTGGTTTTACATTTGTGAACTGCAGCTTACTTTTTTTTTTTTGCCATAGATATTAAACACAATGTGTTGCTATTAGTTTGCAAAAGGTATGCTTCAGGCTAGACTCTAATGTAAGATGAACCACACATGACTAGAGTTCCATCAAAACACATGGTATTATCTTGGTTATGAGGTTTCAGCCTCTAGGACATATTTGCAGTGAGAGAAAATGGTATATATCCATTAAGCAATACCTTAAATGAGTTTGACTTGCTGAGAAAAGACTTAAATGCAGTTAAATGGATATGTCCATGATTATAACTTAATTTGCAAGTGTAATTATCTAATTCTAAATTGCAATGGCAGTAAAGGGGGAAATAAAAAATATGGTTATTATTTTCGGCAGATTGAATTTGATCTTTTATGGTTTCCCAAATGAATTAAATATGAAACCTGTAATAATTTGGAAAATGGCAATACCATTTCCCACCACATCAGTGTTTTGTTTTTTTTTAATTTCAAGGTAATGTAACTAAATATCCTTAAGTAAAGGTCAACTACAAAGCATATATACATTAACAGACAGCGTTTCACAGTAGAAAGAACCCTGGCTCTTTACTCAGAAGACCTAGTTTCACAGTGTTGTGGAGCGAAAAGCATATGGACTAAAGGGTCACAGAAACTGGCTTCAAATTCTGCCTCTGATGTTTACTGCTTATCAGACTTTCATCGAGCCACATAGCCTCTCTGGGCCTCAATTTCCTCATCTGTAAAATGAGGTGTTGAACTGCATGGCCTCTGAGATCACTTTTAATTCTAGAACTATTTTTTGATAATGTCTAGTTAAAGTAGATGAGTGGTAAGGTTGGGAAGAAAAGTTTAAGTATTCTAATTTACATGAAAGTTTAGTAGATAAAGGTCCAGCATTGCAGTTAACCCAAATTGATTTGGTTTCAAGCACTACCTCTGGCATATACTGCCTGTGTGATTGACAACTCTCTGAGTATAAGGATATATGAGTAGCCCTTCTATAGCAAAATAGCAGTTCCTATGAGGATTTTCCCAACACAGTTTAAATGACAAGTTAAGAGCTCTCTGATCCCTATACCCACTGCTGCTCCAAAAGGTGGGACTTTATAAACAGACATACTTAATTTAGAATTCAAACTATAGGCTTATTTTACTATGTAATGAAAAGGATTCCTAGAACTCTGTATGATACAATGGAAAGAATTCTGGAGCAAGAATGGACTAGGATTCTTTGAATTTGAACAAGTAGCCCGATATCTCTAGGCTTCAATTTTTCATCAGCAAAATGAGGGACTTGAACTTGACATTTTTTTAGCTCCTTTATAGTTACAAATTGATGAGCCTATGCATTGAATTATCAAACATAAGCATAGATTCCATTTTTCCAAATGGGAAAATACTAGAATTATGGGATTTTGTGTTATATTCCAAGAATTTAGCATAATAAATTTTTAAAAATAAACAAATGAACAAAAGAATGAATTAAAAAAAGAATGAAAAAAAAGTATGTCAACATCTCATCTTTGATTTCACTATAGTATAATGACTTTTTAAGCCACAGTATCCCTTTAAGATTGTCAAAAAATTATATAGAGGTTACATTTTATAATGACTAGAGGGAGTGCCCACATTGATGAAATCACAGATCTTGGCAGCACTGAATTGCCCATATGCCACACACCAACTAATGTATTCCTTATAATTATGTTGGAGGACAGATAGTGCAAGCATTACAATATGTGTTTTACAGATGTAGTAACTGAAACTCAGATGAAGTAATTTAACTGTAACTATGCTGTTAAGTAAGATAGGTACAGGACTTGTAATAAGATTCTCTGAATTCAAGAGTGGCATTCTTTCCTTCCTCCCACGTTGTTTCACTTTCAGTGTCAAATATAAATAAGAAATGCAAAAGCAATAAACTTCACTAATAATTGAAAGTAGTAAAATAATAATTCACAGCCTATAAATAGGTATAGCATACTTTACATATTGATTATACACTGGACCCCAATGTGCTATAAATTGCATGTACAGCACATAAAAACATAACTATCTATTCCATCATAAATTTGACATGAAACTAATTTGCTGGCTAGGATAAACATTAATTAAGCACTCACTTTAACAAAGAGTTTAGTCTGTCTTATGAGAATTTGGATAGGCTTTGATAGGATAACATAGATAGTCCAAGTAACCTAAAAGAATTTTACTTAATTGATACCTTTTTTCTCTTTCAGTAAATTTTTCAATAGCATGAACAGATATTTTGGATACTTTCTCTGACCATAAAAGCACCCACTTTCCTCTGAGGTGGGACATGCTCAATGAATTGGTGATGACAGTGCTTTCGTTGTTGATCAGATGCTGGCATTTCTCTCTTGAAACATCTTTTCCAGAAAATGTCTGTTAGAATTTTAATTTTCCATCCTCTGTTACTGATTCAGTCTATTTAAATTCTATTTACTCTCTGATTAAATTTGGGCCATCAGGAAACAATAAGTGTCAGCTGTCGGAGCAAATTATACTTCATTGGAAAGTCATAAAACAATTATGAGGTCATTAGGATCTTTTTAAAAGGACTTTGAAAAATTGCTTATTGATTTCTAAGTTAAGCATGAGATCACCCACATGTAATATTTGCCTCATATTGGCTAGAACCAGTAAATACTGGGATTGGGGGGATGTGAGAAGAGGGAGAGGTTAGTGAAATTTCGGAAATTTCCCTGTGCTGATGCAAATGAACATCTTCTTTTGAATTTAGAGACTTGTATGGGTACAGAGAAGTTAAGTAACTTACTCAGGCTCAGAGATCCAGCATGTATCAGACTTCAGACTTGAACTTGGATGTTCCTGACTCCAAGGTCTATTTGGTATCAGTAACATCATACTCCATTTCATGATCATTGAGCTGTTAAATAGGAATCCTAAAAGAGAAAAAGATTGATCTCTGATGTAGTGAATAGTAGATGTTGCTTGTTTTATTCATTATCAGCAAGTTAAATTTCTTACAACTCCCATTTGATAGCCATTTCACAGAGAGGCATCATAGAGAATTAATTACCAGACCTGAAGTCAGGAAGGAGTGTATTCAAATGTCACATCTGGCAATTTCTAGTTATGTGGCCATAGGGAAATCACTTGGCCTTTCTGAACCTCATCTTCCTCAGTCAATGGAAGGGATAATTAGAGGTATAGATTGTATCTCATAAAGTTGTTTTGAGGTCCAAATTGTAAAATATTGGTATGTAAGGCACTTGGCAAACTTACAGTTCTATAGATATATCAGCTACTTTTAACTGGGATGAATGAGGGGAGTTCATGGTTCTAATTAGTACAAGATTTCAGAAATGGAACGTATTAAGAAAATACTTATCATAAAGCACAGCTATTAATCTACTCATCTACTAAGCATACCTCTGAGACTCATGAGTAGCAGTATAGAAGATTCGTCCTTCAGGGTTATCTGTAGGGATTCATCTTGCCAGTGGGAGTTCTAGATGGGAAAGTGGACTCAGAGGGGAAGTTAGGCTGTGGTGCTCTTTTGCACTTTTGGGTCACTGACATTTGCAACAAACAACTGGAGATCATCATCAATAATGAAAAAAGGACATTAAAAGAGTCAAAATCAACTTTATCAGCCTTTCCTGAGGTTCTTGCTCAGCAGTGTAATACTACACAAGTGTGTGCGGGAGCCAGCTCTGATTGGCTTTTAAGCTGATTGCAAAATTTTCAATATACTTAGACCTCAGGAACCATCAATCTCTGAAAATTGGCTTGGTATTTTATTTTCCTCATTGTCTCCACTCAAGAAAGTGTTAATTACGCAGATTAAACTTAAAATTCCAAGTGTCTTCATCTCTCCCATTCTCCTCTCTAAAATCCAGTTGCTAAACATTGAATAGCATTTGTATTTCTCCAGAGATCTCCTGGATCTAAGCAGGAATACTACAGAATTATCAGGAAATGAGGCCTACATCAGATCGGAAGCCTGGTCGCATCTAGGATAATGACAAGTCTAATGATAACAAGACATTAAAAATAATAACTGACATTTACATATTTCAAGGTTTTCAAAATGTTACATTCATAGTTTCATTTAAGTCTCACGAAACACTTGAAATTACTCCATAATTATAAAGAAATAAGTTTTGCAAGAAGCACCTTGGTACGAAGAACAACGTGGTACAGTGTAAAGAGTGCTGGATGGAGGGTAAGGGGAGTCTTAATTTCAAAATCTGCGTCTGATTCTTTATTATCATATGATGAACATGTCAGTTAACTTTCAAGAGGCCTCATTTTACTTATTTGAAAATGGGAAAAATAATAGTTATTGTATTAGTTAACCCAAATCGGTTTTGAAGATAGGAGATAATGCAGATAAAGTACATTGCATACCTTAACTATTAAATAAATGTCAGACACTATTATCCTCAATTATGAAAAAAGACCATGCAGAAATGAGTCCAGATTCCTAAATTTGATCTTGATCATGGAAAAACTCTTTTCTGTTCCATCTCAGTGACTGCATTTCATGTAATGAGGTTCCAATTCAATTCATTATATTATTAAACACCTACATTAATCCAGGCATTGTCATAAGGACATGAAACAATTCCTATTCTTGGAGGGCTAACATTCTACTCTGAGGATACATTTATACAGGAAACCAATAGGCTCAATGGACAGAAAGTGGACCTTGTCAAGAAGATCTGAGTTCAATTCTGGCGTTAGACACTTACTAGGTGTGTGACCCTGTATCAGTAAGCACCCCAACATACACAGGGTCTTGCTATCATAGGTTTTTAGATCTGCATTCATAAAAGAAAAGGCAACTTTGAGGCATTAACAATCACTTTAACGAATCACATATATCACTCACGTAGTTCAGGAGAGTCAGCACCCTGAGCTTCAAAGAAAATACAGAAAAAAATCAAAGATCAGCAGACATGACTTACTCTACCTGATCATAATCAATACATATATCACAATTCAACAGACAGGTCCAACTATCTACCTATAGTTACCCAAGAGGGAAGCACCAACATCTGGGTTTTCAAAGCTGGGGGAGTGTAGCTCCTTAGCAGCTTCCCAGAGTCCTCATCCGGCCCAACAAACACTTTCAGTTAATAAGCACCAAAATAAAACCCCACCTCAGAGTCTCATACACTTTTTAGAGCCAGAAGGCATCACATCCCTTGAGAACCAGTGGCTCACTAACAACAGGTGGGGACCTTCTGACAAATCTTCCCAGGCCTGACAATGGATGGGAAAGATTCTCCTTAATTATATTATTCAGAGGTACTTTTAGTAAAGCAAAAACAGCAAAAGATTCTACTTTGTTTGATCTTGCAAACCTCAGGCAAGTTACTTAACTGCTGTCTGCCTTAATTCACTGAAAAGGGAAATGACATAGCACTCCAGTATTTTTGGAAAGAAAACCAAAAAGTCAGATGTGACTGAATTGACTGAATAACAGCAAATCTTGTATATAGTTAGATGGTGTAGTGGATACAGTACTGTGCCTGTAGTCAGGGAGATCTGAGTTCAAATATGACATCAGGTACTTACTAATTACATGATCCAAGGCAGGTCATGTAAAAAATAAATAAAACTCTGTTTAACTCAGTTTCTCCACTTGTCAAATGGGAATATTAATAGTCCATACCTCCCACAGTCGTTTTGAGGATCAAATGAGATAATTGGAAAACACTTAGCACCGTCCCTGTCACATAGCGAGAGTTATATAAATGTTAGGTGGTGAGAATAATGATGTAAGTAAAGTCAAGATCAGCAGAAAATAACATGAGCACTGGCTGGGGAAATCAAAGAGAATTTCTTGTAGGAGACAGTCCTTGAGGTGATCCTTGAAGGTGGCTAGAAGGCAGAGCCTTACAAGAAGGTAGGTCAGCTGTGGAAAGGCACAGAAAGAGGAGATGGGACTACTCTATACTAGAACATCTAGTAGTTTGGTCATAGCCTAAAGTATGTGAGGAAGAGTAAGGTGGAAACAGTCCAGAAAGAGACTTTGGAGACAGATGGTGAAGGTCTTTCAATGTCTAATTGAGAACCAAACAGAAAAACAGCATCTTCCTTCTGACCACTATTTTCTTTCTTTTAGACCACAGACACTTAGGGAAGTTCTCATTTTCTGCAGATGTAATACTTTCAGTAGAAAGAGGAAAAAAAGAAAATTAAATCAGTTTTAATAAGTCATGCCCATTTAAATCAGATCATCTGGCTTGCTGCGACTCTTCAGATCTTGCCTGCTGTGAATCAATCAAATTTCTGCATTTAGCTTAAAATAAAATCTAATCAACTTATAACTGATTCTTTTTTTATGCTGCAAATGTAATAAACACTTTTACTTAATGAAAAGGAATATATTATGTAATTCAGCCAAGTTCCAATAAGAAAAGTATGGGAAAATATTTTAAAATTCTTCTAAAGGATCTTGATTTGAACCTTCTATGTATATAGAAATAATTTTGTGTTTGATTATGCCACAAATGTAAAGAGTATGAATTAAAGTGGGAAATACATATTTTCTACTTTCCTTCCCGGTCATGCATGGAACAAATAGTACATTATATAATCCAGTGAGCTAGGATACAGCATGCCAGGGCTTATGCACTCTGAGAGTTAAGTGGAAAGATTTCCTATTACTTTAATGCACACAAATGGATGAGCTCAGCAACATGGCTTCCAATTTATCTTAGTGTCAGTATGCTAGAGTACAGGAGAAGTGTAGTCTTTCATAATAGCTGGGCTCTATAATACAAAGGTAATTTTTCCTATTTTAATCCATTCTCTTATCTTGTATTCATAATATTGAGTGAACACTGTTACCTCTGCTTTAACAGAAATAAGTTTCATATAACAGAGCTACAAAAAAATACAAAACTTAAAGAGCACAGTAGATGGGAAAACATGCGCACATGCATGCACATCCATACACATTGGAGTGTCCTCTTTATCCAACTGGAGACAGGTTGCACAGTGGATAAAGTGCCAGGCCCAGAGTCAGAAGATTCATCATCCTAAATTCAAATTCAACCTCAGACACTTACTTACACGGTTAATCCTAGGCAAGTGACTTGACCCTGTTTGCTTAGTTCACTCATATGTAAAATGAACTGAAGAAAGGAATGGCAAACCATTCCAGTCATTTTGTCAAGGGAACTCCACATGGCTCTTGAAGAAATGGACATAACTGATTAATTATTGAAAAACAAAATTTCTTAGTTTTATCCCTTGAAACTATTGGAATGAATTTGATTTTGACCTAGACCTGTTATTTCACTGTCATAGGGAACTCCTAGTGGTAAAACTGCCCTATATCAATGAATAGTGGCAACTCTTCTTCAACATATAGTTTTACAGGGTTGTTTAAGGGCATTGAGTGCTAAAGTGAATGACTCAGGCTTATGTAGTATATATGTCAGAGGTGGTTGCTCAAGTGAGGTATTCCTCATTCTCTGGCTACTATACACTTCTGTCATCTTGTAAGGTTTTGTTGTGTAATAAAACATGTCATAATATGAAAAAAATATAATTAATGAAGTGACCATTTATAAAGTCAGTCTTCACTCAAAGATCCTTTCCCATTAAAAAAATTCTGTCCCTTCTCATCCCCTCCCATTGATCAAGAAGGAGTCACATTGAAGAAAAAATTTAAATACCAAACAGAAGAAATTATTTTTTTTAATTTAGCCTAAGTATATTAAAGAGTTACTTGAGTTCATTACATAGAAGTGTGACATGCTTAAATGTTCACTTCAGCAAAAAACACTTCAGCAATTATATAGAGGATACCTTGGAATGGAGAGAGGTTGATAGAGTGATCATCCAGGAAACTATTGGCATATTAAAGTCAAGAGATGATAGGGGCCTAAACAAGAATGATTGCTATATGAGTAGATAGGTAGGATTGAAAGGAAGAGATGTTGTAAGAGTAGAAAAAGCAAGATTTAGCAACTACTTGAATATGTAGCTTCTGAGAATCTAAAAATTTAAGATGAAACCAAATTTGTGAACCTGTGTGATTATAAATATGTTATTGCACTGAATTGTGATAGGGAGGTTTAGAAGAGGAATGGATACATGGAGAAGATATTATGCTTTGGATATGTTGAGTTTAAGATATTGTAATGGCAAGTAAAATAGGATCTTTTGTGTTTTTGTTTTAGTATAATCAGGAAGTATAATGCCTCTATTTGAATGTGATTGAGATCTTTCCCACCCATTGTGGAGGCTGGGAAGATTTGCAAGAAGGTCCAGGTCTTTTGTTAATGAGGCCCTGGTTCTCAAGGGATGTGATGCCCTCCGGCTCTAAGAAGTATATAAAGGCTCTGAAGTTAAGGTTTTACTCTGGAGCTTAACTTTGGGAAGAAGTGCCAGATGAGGACTCTGGGAAGTCACTAAAGAGCCCCCTGGCTTTGAGAACCCAGATGTCATGCTTCCCTCTCTGGTAATTATGGTCAGGCAGTTTACCTATCTGTTGAATTATGGTCATGTAGAGGAAGCCATGTCTGTTTACTTTTAATTTCTCTGTACTTTCTTTGAGGTTCAGGGTGCTGATTTCCCTGAGCTAGGTGAATGATATATGTGATTTGTTGAAGAATTGATACATATGCTTGATTAAAATGATTGTTGGTCCCTTGAAAGTTGCTTTCCTTTTATGAATGCCGATCTAAGGACCTGTGATAACAGGTCTTCCTATGCAGACGTGTTTGGGGTATCCAGTTTAAAATGCCAAATTATCAGTTAAAGATATGGTACTGAAGTTTAGGAAGAGAAAGTAGATATGTAGATGCAGAGGCAATTGCAGTAGAGATAGTAAATGGAATTGAACTCAGGGAGGGATAATGAGATTGAAGTGAGAGCTTTATAGGGAGAAAAGAGAAAGAATCCAGGATACAACTTTTGTGGTGGGTAGGTGGTATACTATAGTTAATAGCTTGGCAAAGTTGTTGAGAAGTTAGGTAGGAATGAGAACAAGGAGAGTGTAGTGTCATGGAAACTCAGGGGAGGAAGCATCCAGGAACAGAGGAAAATCAGCAATGTCAAATGCTATAGGGAGGCCAAGAATGATGAGAAATAAATAGAAATTGTTAGATTTGACTAATAAGAAAACAGTTTCAGTTGAGTGATAAATTGAAAAGGCAGATTACAAGGGGATTAGTAAAGAGTGAGAAGAAATACTAGTACCAAGGATGGCCAATTTTTAAAAAGAGTTTTGATTAAGAAATGGAATAAAGACATAGGACAATACAAGGTAATTATTAAGCAAGGCTATAAAATTAAGATAGTGGTGGTACTTGTTTTAATAATGATGTAAATGAGATTGTATGCAGCAGGGAAGGAATGAGAGAGACAGAGAGAGACAGACAGAGAGGAAGAGAAAAAGAGAGAGAGAGAGAGAGTGAGTTACTAGATGGTGTAAGTATAGGTTGGGATGAAGGTGAGAAATGTTCAGAAGTAATAAAAATTCAAAGAAAGAAAGAGTGATAAAAACTTATGATTTGATAAAGAGTTTTATAGCTCTTGATTGTGGAAATGGAGTATTGTGGTTTATGAAAAGAGTAAAAGTACCACCATTCACATGTATAGTTCAGTACATTGGAAAAAGAAACTACATTTATTGAAAAGACTGAGAAACTGGAAAGTTAAAGTATCGTCAGGAACATCAACATGCATTTTGAAGTTCCCTAGTATAAAGCAAAGTAAGATAGTGAGCATTTATTCAATCATTAAACATTTATTAAGTGCCTACTATGTGCTAGGCACCTTGTTAAGTAAAATAGGAAATAAAAGAAGGAAAGAACTAGAATGAAAGAGATTGGAAGATGCTTCTTGTAGAAGATAGGAGTTTAGTTGAGACTGGAAATTGTATGTGTGTTCATCCTTCATTGCCAAAGAAGACAATGCCATCAGAGAGATGATGACATGACTAGCTTTTAACTTTGTTTTGAGTGAGGGAGGGCTGTGTCACTTCTCCTCCAGTTATCTGAATTCAGTGACCAGATATTCATCAGGATGACTGGAGATGATCCAGGATGAGGCAATTGGGGTTAAGTGACTTGCCCAAGGTCACACAGTTAGTGAGTGTCAAGTGTCTGAGATGAGATTTGAACTCAGGTCCTCCTGACTCCTGTACTGGTGCTCTATCCACTGTACCACCTAGCTGCCCCAAATTCTGGAAATTACTGTGGAGAGAGATAACAATCTCTATTAGGATACTAGGGAGGTAGGTTTGAAGTAGCTTGGTGTCTCTGTAATGGTCTGCTTGCATTTGTAGTAGTCTAGTGTTCTGGGTCTTGGGGATGTATGAGTTCAATTCAAGAGTGAAAACCATGGCCTCACACTAGTGGGCCTGATTTTCTTTAAGTAGATTCATGTTGGTGCCACCTCTCCCTATGACCCACTCCTTTATTCCCTTCTTCAGTGTTCATCATTCTTAGGTAGCAAGTATTTCCAACGATGTTTTAAGAGTCAAATGAGGCTACTTCATAGATCTAGAAAAAAAAAAGCATTTTGCCATGTAAATAATTAACTTGCTGCTTGGGACAGGTCATTATATTTTGTATAAGTGAAAACAGGTAATCGTTTTTTAATTCTTGGCATTGAATAACCCATTTTAAAGTGGTTTTGTCAGAAATGTAACAAGAAGGAAAGTTTTCTATTGAGTGATACTATTCCACATCACAGTGGTCTTAAAAATATGAAAAGATAAGCCTCTGTTATGATTAGTTTAATGCTAAAAATCATAGGAAAGAGATGGATGAAAGCAGCTATGAGTTCATGAATTTTGAGCTGGTTTTATTAGAATCTGTACTCATAAGAAATTCTATGATGAATTGGTATATATATGAAAATGGCAAATTATTAAGTTTTTTTTGTTAGCAGTGAAATGAAATGGGTTTTAGTAAACTGCAATCAATGACATAAATTGTCTGCTTGTATCAAAAATATCTGATCTGAAAAGAAGTTCAGTGAAATGTGGATATTAGCTAATACATAGGTCTCAAACCTAGATAAGAATGATGAGTGGGAATGTTGAGGTCTGGGAACCATACTGAGGTTGGAGGTGCTTGGGACCCCAAAATACTGAAATGCCAGGTTCTGCTGAATGAATTCGACTCAAGACTTCTTCCAGCCAAAGTATAACAAGATTTATTAAGGGTTCACCATCTTGGGTTGACTCTAAACAAGCCTTGCCCTTTGTGATGCTTGTATTGACAAGCAGGTCGGATAGAAACTCAGCTAGATCATCTGAGTTGGATTGAATCTGAGCGCTTTCATGGAGGCAAGATGAAATTTATATACAGAAAGTATATGGGAAACATCTAGAGGTGGTCTAGTAGTCTGGGAGGAGAGTCTAAGGAGGATCTTGATGAGAATGGGGTAACTAATCATGTAATCAAGGGTGGGAAATAGCTGGAGGTAATTGGGAATATCAAACAATGTAAGTCTTGAGTGGGAAGCAAGAGGTAACAGACAATGGAAGACTAGGCTAGCCCAAGATCGACAGAATTGAGTAGGAAAGGCCAGATTAAGTGGGAAGATTCAAGGGGAATTCAAAGAGGTTCTCCGAGTCTGAGCCCTATCAGGAAGAGATCTCCGAAGTCATCTAGGCTCTTGCTGTGAAAAATGATATCTAGTTGCTGCTGAAGACCTCTGGTAAAAAGAAATACAATACCTCTTAGCAAGTCTTTCCTATTATGGGACAGTTTTAATCCTTAGAGTTTTGTCTTTATAATATTCATTCTAAAGGAGCCTTGTCAATTTATCTATCATCTATCTACCTATCTATCCATCTGTCTTATATCATTAGGGATTCATACAAGCAATGATAGTGATAGCATGATTTCAATCTACACTATTATTATTGTGTGTCTATGTATGTACATATGTATGTAAGTATATCAATTCACCTGGACATGGAATACCTCAAGTTTCAGTCTATAAGGCCCCAGATTCATCTTTTCCTTATCACCTCCATTTGACTACAATCTCTCTCTTAATAGTATTTCTTCCTACACTGTTGCTTCCTGAATGATGCTGCATTCCTTCACGTTCACCTGTATTTCTGTTGTCTGATGTGTTCAAAAAATAAATAATCTCTTCAGTTATTATTCTCTAAGAACGTTCCTGATACATCTTTATTGTTGGATGTCCATCTTTTTTTTTTCCTCCTATTTATCATAAAACTCAAGACTAGCAGGGTAGATCACCTTAGGCTGTATCTTTTTTGTTTTTTCAGTCTTAGAAATGCAAGGTCTGGAAGATATTCCTTTTCCAGAATAAGCCTGCTTCATCCACATTTAAATTTTGTGGATCAGTTATTTTTTTTAAATGTCAGCATATTCCATACTGTAGATTCATGTCCATTCAGTGATTAAAGCTTAATAGGAAGAAATGAGACAAAGAAAATTGAGACTTGCTAAAGGCCTTATCTTGAAAAGGCCAAGATTCCTCAGCTTGTGCCATCTGTCCTGATGTATATCTCTTTGAGAATGAAGGACAAACATCAGGTAGGAAAGTAGCTGCCCACTGGGGTCCAAACTTGAACTGGTCAGTTGGGCAAGATAGCTCCTTCCTTTCTTTCCTCCTTCTTTCCTTTTCTTCTTATATTTCTATCTTTCTTTCTCTTCCTTCACTCCTCTTCCCTCTGTCTACACCCTTACCTGTGTATGCTCTGCTCAAAGAGAATGTAAATTTTATTTTAATCTCTGAAACATTTTTTTAACCCCAAATCACTCTGGCTCTCATTGATTGACCAACAATAGGTCCCAGGCCAAGCCAATCTGGGTCATTGTTGGACCCTGATTGGCTCAGAATAAATGCGAATAGTAATTATTTCTGTATTGGTGAGAAATTCTGAGGGTCTTATACTCCATGATTGTGATTACTAATTTTTTGTTAAATAAAGAGGCTATTTTCTGCCTTATTTAGTGTTAAATCTTAATCATTGAACGGGTGTTGCCTCAGTCAAACTGAAACCTGTTAAAGACAGTAGTTTGAAAAGGACAAGGTCCATCACTGCACCCTGGGCCATGTCCTGTTGTCCTGATCCATATCTGGCCACTGGACCCAGATGACTCCAGAAGAGCAAGTGAGGCTCATGACTTTTCACATCCTTACTTCACTTAAGTCCAATTCACTTGCATCACATCTCTGATGTTGAGTTCTTCCTCAAGAACGAAAGACAAAGAACAAATACAACAAATACATACATTCTGACATTTTATTCCATGTTAGAGTTGTTGTGACTACATTGATTCTGTTCAATGACTTTAAAATTTTGTTCTACTGTAAAACACATCTTTCCTGTTTTGTGCTTGCAGTATTTCCAAGTGGAGTCGTTCTTTTTGCTCATTTTGTTAAGTGCTCTTAAAACACACACACACACACACACAACACAGCACAACTGTTGGTAATATGGAAAGTGGTAGTAATTCATCGTATTCACACATGATGGTAAGCAAGTATACACAGAGCAGTAGCATGTATCACATTAATTAAATTTTGGTCCATAATAAATGAAACCTAGTATTTTGTAATTCACACTAAATGGAAATCAATGTTAATTACAAAGTGTGCAATTCTGTCATCCCAATTGAAATCTTTAGGTCAAGAGGAGGTTGGCAATCTTCTGAAATATTCTTTTATCGAAAAGCAATATTTCATCAGAAATATTACCTCACTTTAAGTTAGTACTTCATTAAAACCCCAATAATCCATTTATATGAACAATTCTGGGCGTGTCTTTCACTTCCTATTCTTGTCAAGTTGGTTTTTTTAAAAAATTCTAGCATGTTATTCTGTGCTTGTCAGTATTAACTTGCATTTATTTAACCTCCAAAGAGGAGCAAAATGTACTTTTTTCTTTTCTTTTGTTTTTATTAAGTGTATTTATTTAACTTTTCACATTCATTTTCACAAGATTTTGGGTTCCAAATTTTCTCCCCATTTGTCTGCTCCCCCCACCCCAGTGCACTGAGCATTCTAATTACTCCTATCACCAATCTGCCCTCTCTTCTATCATCCCTCCCTTCCCTAGTCCACATCTTCTCTTTTGTCCTGTAGGGCCAGATAACCCTCTATTCCCCATTACCTGTATTTCTTATTTCCTAGTAGCAAGAACAATAGCCAACAGTTGTTCTGAAAACTTTAAGTTCCAACTTCTCCCCATTCCTCCCTCCCCACCCACTCCCTTGGGAAGACAGGCAATTCAATATAGGCCATATCTGTGTAGTTTTGCAAATGACTTCCATAATAGTTGTGTTGTGTAAGACTATATTTCCCTCTATCCTATCCTGCCCCCCATTGCTTCTATTCTCTCTTTTGATCCTGTCCCTCCCCAAGAGTGTTGACTTCAAATTGCTCCCTCCTCCCATAGCCCTCCCTTCCATCATCGCCCCCACCCTGCTTATCCACTTCTCCCCCACTTTC
>CM053770.1:611770490-611826904 GCA_028658325.1 Potorous gilbertii
GAGTAAACTTCATGTTTTTCTCTCAGCTCCCTTCTTTACCCCTCCACTAAAAAGTCTCCTGCCTGCCTCTTCTGTGAGATAATTTGCCCCATTCCATTTCTCTCTCTCTCCTCCCACTACATTTCTCTCTCACTGATTAACTTCATTTTTTTAAGATATGATGGCATCCTACTCAATCCACTTTGTGCTCTCTGTCTCTGTGTGTGCATACATGTGTGTGTGTGCGTGCATGCATGTGTGTGTGTGTGTGTGTGTGTGTGTGTGGTCTGACCAACTACCCTGATGCTGAAAAGTTTCAAGAATTACAGATATTGTCTTTCCATGTAGGAATGTAAACAGTTCAACTTTAATAAGTCCCTTATGACTTCTCTTTGCTGTTTATTATTTCATGCTTGTCTTCATTCTTATGTTTAAAGTCAAATTTTCTTTTCAGCTCTGGTCTTTTCATCAAGAATGCTTGAAAGGCCTCTATTTCATTGAAAGGCCAAATTTTCTCCTGAAGTATTATACTCAGTTTTGTTGGGTAGGTGATTCTTGGTTTTAGTCCTAGTTCCTTTGACTTCTGGAATACCCTATTCCACGCCTTTTGATCCCTTCATGCTGCTAGGTCTTGTTTTATTCTGATTGTATTTCCACAATACTGGAATTATTTCTTTCTAGTTGCTTGCAATATTTTCTTCTTGACCTGGGAACTCTGGAATTTGGCCACCATGTTCCTGGGAGTTTCTTTTTTCGGATCTCTTTCAGGCAGTGATCAGTGGATTCCTTGAATACTTATATTGACCTCTGGTTCTAGAATATCAAAGCAGTTTTCCTTGATCATTTCATGAAAGATGATGTCTAGGCTCTTTTTTTTGATCATGGCTTTCAGGTAGTCCCACAATTTTTAAATTATCTCTCCTGGATTTATTTTCCAGGTCAGTTGTTTTTCCAATGAGATATTTCACATTCTCTTCCATTTTTTCATTCTTTTGGTTTTGTTTTGTGATTTCTTGGTTTCTCAAAAAGTTATTAGCCTCCATTTGTTCCATTCTAATTTTGAAAGAACTATTTCCTTCAGTGAGCTTTTGAACCTCCTTTTCCATTTGGCTAATTCTGCTTTTGAAAGCATTCTTCTCCTCACTGGTTTTTTGAACGTCTTTTGCCAATTGAGTTAGCCTATTGTTCAAGGTGTTATTTTCTTCAGCATTTTTTTGGGTCTCCTTGTGCAAGGTATTGACCCATTTTTTATGATTTTCTTGCATCTCTCTCATTTTTCTTCCTAGTTTTTTCTCCACCTGTCTAACTTGATTTTCAAAATCCTTCTTGAGCTCTTCTAAGACCTGAGCCCATTGGATATCTATTTCAGATGTTTGGGATACAGAGGCCTTGACTTCTATGTCTTTGCCTGATTGTAAGCATTGTTCTTCCTCATCAGAAAGGAAAGGAGGAAACATCTGGTCACCAAGAACGTAAGCTTATTTGGTCTTATTTTTTTTCCCTTTTCTGGGCATTTTCCCAGCCAGGTACTTGACTTCTGAGATTCCTCTTCACCCCCGCCTAGATCCACCCAGCTAGTGCTTGGGGTCTGAGATTCAAGTGCTGCTCCCCAGCCTCAAGGTTTTCAGAGGCAGACCTGGCTGCTATTCAGGGTAAGATTAACTTCAGGTTCTCAGGTAGGGGAAGGGCCGCCTCCCAGGCTCAGTTCCCTCAGGGGGTTTATGCAGAGACCTTCAGTAATGGACCCTAGCTCCTGCCTGTTCTGGAAGCCCCGGGCTGCCACTGCCTCCCGAGGGGGACTGAGTTATGGAGACACCCTGCTCCCCTCTTGGCCCACCTAACAGTGTCTTTCACTGACCTGTGCTCCTGTGGGCTGAGGGAACTTTGTGGCCACCAGAGATTCTGTCCCTGAAGCCTGCTCGGATCTGCTCCTCTCGGTGCTGTGTACCCAAGGCAAGGCTGAGCTCTGCTCTAGTCCCATGTGTGACAGACCTTTGGTAACAGTTTTTCAGGTCTTTCTGGAACAGAAATGTCCTCCAGTCCATTGTTCTGTGGCTTCCACCACTCCAGAATTTGTTAGGAGTTCCTCTTTACAGATATTTAATAGGTTGTGGTTTCAGGGCTAGCATATGTGTGTCTTTCTACTCCGCTTGGCTCCTCCCCCAAAATATACTTTTTTCCTCATCTTTGCAAAGAAGAGGTGGAGGAATATGAGCATTAGACTCAGTTGATAGAATGATTAGTTTTTTGGAACCTCTTTGTCTTTTTCTCCCTATCCCTCTGTTTCATTTCCCTCCTTTTTTCCCTTTGCCTTCTCTTCCTTCATCGCCTCTATGTTACCAAAGTTGACTCTTTCTTGAGAGATATAGCAAGAATATATTTGGAAATGAAGGGAAACAAAAAAATAAAATACATAATTGTTCAATTGTGGAAAGAAACAATGCAAAGACATGATTGGATTTAACCTATCATACTTAGCCAGTCAAGATCTTTTGGAATCTTGTTTCAGTTGTTCAAGATCTCAACAATCTACCATCCACACATTTGATAAACATGAAATTCATTTGATAAGCATATCATTGCAAATAACATTTTTAAGGACCTGTATATTTGTTTGAATGGTTACTTCTGATTCGTAGATCTTAATCCCTTTTATGTTGGTTGATTTTGAAAGTTTCCAGTTTGAAAAATTCATTACTTTTCAGTCAACCTAGTGTTGTGTTATTACTATTTGGTTTCTTAGAAAAGACTTAGAATCTGACAGACATGTGGACCTTGGCCATCCAAGATATTATACAAATATTGATTAGCATAATGCTCAGGTAACAGTGCCATGACAGTTCATAAGAGATGTTTCCACATTGACATTAGTCCCTTGCTTATTAGTCTTTCTGGCCAGTAATTCAGCAACTACAGTATCTACCTACCTAACTACAGTGTCAGTGAGTCTACATCTCTTTTTTTTGTCCAAAAGAATTTTCATCAAGTATGTTACTGAAATTCAAGTGTTGTTTCATTCATCTAACAGGCTAAAAATTCTATATATCAAGGAAATGATCATAGTTTGACTTGCTCTTGGTGAATTTATACAGGATTAGAGTAATAAATTTATCTTTTAGGGCTCAAACCCATGTCTTTAACATATTTAAAGTTTTGTCTAGAATTGAATTCAAGTAAATTGACCTACTTTTTTAATAATTGACCTAATGCTCCATTTTCTTTTCCTGCACAGAACTCCCATTATCCGCATTCTTCCAAAGATCACAGAGACTACAAAAGCAATAATATTTACATTTTTTTAATACATAGGGATGCAATTTACCTAGGAAATGTAGCGGCAACTCCTGATTTCATGTTTAACCATGTCCTTGTAATATCTTGGTTTTCCTTTTGAGGCTCTCTTCTTTTTATTTTACATTTCCCATTTTCAACAGCAAACACAGAGTGGTTCTGTTTTCTCTCTTCTAACCTTTATTTTCATCACACCTACATTAATACATGGGGAAGGAAAATTTTTAAAAAGAATTATTATAGCTAGCATTAATGTAGTACTTTTAAAGTTTGCAAAGCATTATATATGTTATGTCAAATTAATTGCATTTTCACAAATATTTAAAATATATCACGGGAAAAATTGTCCAAAATTTTCATGATGTTTATACATTCAAAATTGCCTGACTTAAGGATCTTAGGCTCACACATGTAGACTTGAAGAATTCCTTGGAAGTCATATAGTTCAAAATTCCATTTTTCAAAAGAGAAAACTAAGATCTGTAGACTTAAATATCCTGTGTACTTTATTTTTTTTAACAATAAAATGTTATTTTTACTTGGACTCATGTTTTTGAAAGTCATTAATGGCAATAAAGTATAAATTACGGAAGGAGAAAGAAATCATAAAAACCCCACATATTTTTTTTCAGATTGTTTTTTATATAAATACAAAAATGCTACTTTCTCAAAATCTGACTTCATTTAATTGACTTCTTTTCTCTAACTTTGCATTTAATCACTGTATTTGATACTCGTCGAAACGACCAGAATAATTAAATTGATTTCCTAAAGTTATTTTTTTAAGATATAAAGCTATTTCTCATAGAAAATCTATCCAGAGCAATTTTTAAACTTTTAAAGATCCAGGAAATTAACTGACGAGCTATATTTTTTCCCAATTAATTTCAGAAGAGAGAAAAGTGTCAGACTATCAATGGAAAGGAAAAGAAAAATTAATAGAAGTCAAGTCTTTCAAGATTTCTCTTTGAAGAAGAGTAAAGAAATAAGCAAGATATTAGAATAATGTATATTAGTATAAATGCAGTATAAATTCATCTCTGCAGTATATGAAATATGAAAAATCCAGCAAATACATACATACATGAAAACAATATTATATCTTACATTTGATCATTGTACATGTATATAGGTTTACATATATACATACACACAAACTGAGATAAATTGGTATATACTTTACTAAATCACCATATATAGCACACATACATATATATTAGTTATATATATGCAATGATTTTCAGGTACTTAAGTGAATCTTTATATATAAATATATATTTTGTATGTGTGTTTTGTGCATATGCATATGTGCATATGTATGTATATGTATGCAATATATATGTATACAATGATTCATTTAAGTACATAAAAATTCTTAACTGTCATTCATGAGGCTGGCTCATTAATCTAAAATCTACATTTTCTTAAAGGACAAAAAACCTGGATCTGATAATCAGGTAAGTCTTCTGAATGCAAACAGATGAGAAATATTCATAACAGACAAATAGAAATCAACTGTTAATTTCAATGTTGTTTCACAAAGTCATTTTTAAAGGCATTATTGACAATCATTTAAGTCTCAGAACTCATTCCAATGACTACATTTATTAATCTCATTAATCATAACATTTTACAGCAGCACAATGGCATATTGAGCTGCTAATCACATAGGCCATAGCTACAGGCAATTTTTTTTGGAATGTACTGACATCAAATCTTATTTGAAATTGTGAATAGAATATCCAAGAACATTACTCTTTTTTTCTTTTTGCTTTGTTTGTTATGACTTGGGAATTTTTTTTTATTTTAAGTTTTCAACATTCATTTCCACAAAATTTTGAATTCCAAATTATCTCCCCATCTCTCCCCTCCCCTCACCCCAAAATGACTTGCATTCTGATCATCTCTTCCACCAATGTGCCCTCCCTTCTAACATCCCTTTCTTCCCTTATCCTCATCTTCTCTTTTGTCCTGTAGGGCAAGATAAATTTCTATACCCCATTACCTGTATTTCTTATTTCCTAGTTGTACGCAAAAACAATTCTCAACATTTGTTCCTAAAATGTTGAATTCCAACTTCTCTTCCTTCCTCCTTCCCCACCCATCCCCACTGAGAAGGCAAGCAATTCAATATAGGTTTTATATATATATATATATATATATATATATATATATGTTTTTTCGCAAGTGACTTCCATAATAGTTATGTTGTATAAGACTAACTATATTTCCCTCCATTCTATCCTGCCCCCCACTTATTCTAGTCTCTCTTTTGATCTTTTCCCTCCCCAAGAGTATTTATTTCTAATTGCCCCTTCCTCCCACTTGCCCTCCCTTCCATCATCCTCTGCACCTTGCTTGTCCCCTTCTCCCCTACTTTCCTGTAGTGTAAGATAGATTTTCATACCAGATTGAGTGTGCATGTTATTCCTTGAGTCAAATATGATGAGAATGAGCTTCACCTTTTCCCTCTCACTTCCCCCCTTTTCCCTTCCATTGGAAAAAACTTTTTTTGCTTCTTCTATGAGATAATTTGCCCCATTCTATTTTTGCTCCTCCCAATATATTCCTCTCTCACCCCTTAATTTTCTTTTTTTACATGTGATCCCTTCCTATTCAATTCACCCTGTGCTCCCTCTCTGTTCCTGTCTCTCTCTCTCTCTCTGTCTCTGTGTGTGTGTGTATGTGTGTGTGTATAATTCCTCCAGCTACTAAGATAATGAAAAAAGTTTCAAGAGTTATAAATACTATCTTTCAAAGTAGGAATGTAAACAGTTCAACTTTAGTAAGTCCCTTGTGATTTTTCTTGCCTGTTTACCTTTTCACGCTTCTCTTGATTCTTGTATCTGAAAATCAAATTTTCTTTTCAGCTCTGGTCTTTTCATCAAGAATGCTTGAAAGTGCTCCATTTCATTTGAATAACCATTTTTTCCCACTGCTGACTGGGGCTGGGTCTCCACTCCCTTGTCACAGAGGTGAAAAAGTTCTCTCACTGACCTTTCAAGTATCTTTGTTGCTTGTGGGTTGAGGGATCTGGGAACCTCTGCTGTGGCCCCGTGATTCTTCCCCTGAGGCCTGCTCTGGTCCTGCTTGGGTCCTGCTCCTCCTGGCACCTTGTGGCCAAGGCAGGGCTGCACTCCACTCCACATCCAGTATGACAGACTTTTCCCATCTGCCTTCCAGGTCACCCTGGGCTGGAAATCTCTTCCACTCCATTGTTCTGTGATTTTGGCTGGTCCAGAATTTGTTGAGAGTCTTTCTTTACATGTATTTTATGGATGGTGAGGGAAAAGCTAGAGTATGTTTGTCTTTCTACTCCACCATCTTGGCTCCACTTCTGGGGAATTTATTTTTCAACTGATGAAAGGAGGAAAGTAAGTAAACAAGGATGGAAGGAAGGGAGGGAGGAAAACAGGAAAAAAAGGAAAGGAAAAGGAAGGTAAGTGCTCAGATACCTATCAGTTTTAGGAAATCACTATTCTAAAGAAACAAATCATGTAAAATAATATTTTCATAGTTGGAAATATTTGTAATCGCACAAATGGATCACTGACATCAAATACATAAGTGACAATGTCAGTGGTGATATTTCCTCCAAAAATACAGGTTTTAAATTATTCATAGCTGACTATCATATAAAATTCTCGTCAGTTTTTTCCCAAACTTTGCCATGGGGAGGAGAGTGTCAATGTAATATTCAATTCATCTTGCTTGCTTCCCTTTGACATCCAAAGTATCTCAATGAAGTGCACAATTTGGCCACCACCTATCTCGCATTCTTGTTACATGAGTAACATTGTTTTTAATCATATATTTTTCTGATTATATAATAATCTCATTTCTTCTTCTTAACTCTTCATTTGTTATATGCTCATGTAAACCATAACCCGTTTTATCGGAGTTGTACTATTTTAAAATTATTTTAATTCTACAGACTGCAGTATTACTAGTAGACATACAACCGTAATGATAGAATATCAGTACTAAAAAGTTGAACCTTTCTGTAGGGAAATCATAGAAGGGCAAGTTTGCATCATTAAACAAACTTCTCTTCCTGCTTCCCTCCTTTCTCTCCCCCACTCCTACCTCTGCCTTTCCTTGCCTCCCCTGACCTCCCCTTACCTTCCTTCCACTTCCATTCCTTCTAGATATCTCCTAATTCTAGGACTAACTTATTTTTGCTTTCTGTGTATTTATATAGGTATAGATAGATAGATAGAAAAATTACCACTACAGATTTTTCTTCTAACTTTGTGACATAATTTAGACAATTGGCATTCTTCATTCATTTGATTTTTCCTATGTAGATAAGTCAAATTCTTTGAGCTAGATATATATCTCTTCCTAGAAGATGTGCAATGTTTTAGGACTTAATTTATCAAAATATTACCAACAAATAGAAGCATCTAGAGAATTTCAATATCTATAGAAAATACCCATATCATGTGTATTCAAATATACCATTTTTAAAATTAATACATTACCTTTTGTTCTAAACCCACCATACTTCCTAATTCCTTTATTTCTGTTGAAGACATCACTATTTTTCTAATTATTCAAATGACAGATTTTGAAGTCATCTTATCCTTGTTACTTTTACTAGTTTCCTATACCCAATCACTTGCCAAATTTTTATCTCTTCTTATACAATTGAGAGTTATTCTTTTTTTTTCTACTTAAACTTCTAACAACTTAATTCAAGACTTCATTGTCTTGACTTTGGTTGTACTCACCTAAACATTCTCACTGCAGTCAAATTCTTTCCTAGCCAGTCCATCTTCCACATACCTACAGATTTAATATTCTTAAATAAACCATATATGATCTATGTCACTTTTCTGTTTCAGATGCAATTAAAATGAAATGCAGATTCCCTAGCTTGGCTTTTAAATTACTTTACATTATTGTCTACTTTACCGTCTTAGAATCATTGGTTTTCATTGCTTCTCATCCACTTCCTCTGTGTTGTAGCCTAACTTGTCTACTTACTTATTCTTTGATTGTGAAGCTCCCCATGCCTGAAATTCACTTCTTTGACTCCCCTAGTTTTCTTCACTTTAATTAATTCACCTCCTATTAGAAGTTCATTCTTATTTCTCCAGTTCCTCGTACCTACCTTACCTCAGAAGAAAATGTTTCATATATATATATATATGTGTGTGTGTGTGTGTGTATGTGTGTGTGTGTGTGTATGTATGTATATATACATATGTATGTATATACATTTGTATGTATATGCACATATGTAATTAGTGTTGTATAGATACATAGATATGTAAATACAACATAATATATGTAATTATTCATATATATTTCTTCTATTTACCTGTGTACTTACAATTAATTTAATTTTTAATAGAAAGATCTATTTTATTTCCCTCTATCCCTCCCCCAGCCACTGGAAAGGGGAAAATAAAAGATAAGATGACCCTGGTAGCAAGTACACTTAGTCAAGAAAAACAAATCCCTATATTACCTATATCTAAAATGATGTATATTTCGCATTCTTCATCTTGAATCCATCAAATCTCTAATAGGAGGTAGGTAATACCATTCATTAGTGATTCTCTGTAACTGTAGTTGGCCACTGCATTCATCACACATCTTAAGTCTTTGAAATTTTTGTTATTACAGTATTATTTTGTATAAATTACAATATTATTACTGTATAAATTATTCTCTTATTTCTTCTCATTTAACTTTTTAGTTTTTCCTACAAGTCTTCCAACATTTATCTGAAATCATACATTTTACCATTCCATATAGAAAAAACAGTATCCATATCCATACATCCATATATATATATGAAATTTGTTTAGCTTTTCTCCAATTAATGGAAATGCCATGAGAATTAGATCTTTGTCAGAATCCATAGTTCCAGACCATATAAATTTGTTATTTTTCTTGTAGACCCTCCACCATTTATAATTTTTTTTGTGTGTGGGTGTGTGCATGTATGTGTGTGTATGTTAAATTTGACAGTTGGATGGATACCAGGTAGGATAGGTGGGATATGAGAACTGCACTAATATGTTCTTCCCTAATTATTAATTATTAAGAACTTCTTTGAAAAATAATTCATGGGGGAGGAGCCAAGATGGTGGAGCAGAAAGGTTCACATGCTAACTCCGAACATACAGCCCATAAAACACCTGTAAAAAAGAACTCCCAAAAAATTCTGAAGCAGCAGAAGCCACACAACAATGGAGTGGAGGGGATTTCTGTTCCAGAAAGACCTGAAAAACCGACACCAAAGGTCCATTGCACAATGGACGTGGAGCAGAGCCCAGCCCTGCCTTGGCCATGTGGTACAGAGGGGAAGAGATCTGAGCAGGCTTCAGGGGCAGAATCTCCAGCAGCCACGCAGGTCCATCCACTCACAGATGCCAAAGGTTACTGAGAGCACCTGTTTGGCTGGCAGAGAGGGGAGTGAGGTGTCCCCATAACTCAGACACCCTCAGAAGGCAGCAGCAGAGGCAACAGCAAACTCCCAAAGCACTCAGGAGCTCAGATCCATTATTGAAGGTCTCTGCATAAACCTACTGAGGGAACTGAGTCCTGTGAGGTGGCCCTGCCCCGACCTGAGCAGTTGAACTTAATCTCACACTGAATTGCAGCCTTGCCCCAGCTGAAAACCCTGAGGATGGAAAAGAGCATTTGAATCTCAGACTCCATGCACAAGCTGTGCAGAACTGGAGGCAAGGTGGGGGTGCAGGGGAATCTCAGAAGGCAAGCAACTGGCTGGGAAAATGCTCAGAAAAGGGAAAAAAAATAAGATCATAGAAGGTTATTTTCTTGGGGAAGAGATATCTCCTCCCATCCATTCTGATGAGGAAGAACAATGTTTATCATCAGGGAAAGACATAGAAGTCAAGTCTTCTGTATCCCAAACATCCAAATAAATATTCAATGGGCTCAGGCCATGGAAAAGCTCAAAAAAGATTTTCAAAATCAAGTGAGAGAGGTGGAGCAAAAAATAGGAAGAGAAATGAGAGAGATGCAAGAAAAACATGAAAAACAGGTCAACACGTTGCTAAAGGGGACCTAAAAAATGCTGAAGAAAATAACACCTTGAAAAATAGGCTAACTCAATCGGCAAAAGACGTTCAAAAAGCCAATGAAGAGGAGAATGCTTTCAAAAGCAGAATTAGCCAAATAGAAAAGGAGGTTCAAAAGCTCCCTGAAGAAAAGAGTTCCTTCAAAATTAGAACACAGCAGATGGAGGCTAATGACTTTCTGAGAAACCAAGAAATCACAAAACAAAACCGAAAGAAAGAAAAAATGGAAGAGAATGTGAAATATCTCGTTGCAAAAACAACTGACCTAGAAAATATATCCAGGAGAGACAACTTAAAAATTATGGGACTATCTGAAAGTCATGATCAAGAAAAGAGCCTAGACATCATCTTTCATGAAATGATCAAGGAAAATTGCCCTGATATTCTAGAACCAGAGGGCAAAATAAGTATTCAAGGAATCCACTGATCTCTGCCTGAAAGAGATCCAAAAAGAGAAACCCCTAGGAACATTGTGGCCAAATTCCAAAGTTTCCAGATCAAGGAGAAAATATTGCAAACAGCTAGAAAGAAACAATTCAAGCATCGTGAAATACAAACAGGATAACACAATACCTAGCAGCTTCTACCTTAAGGGACCGCAGGGCATGGAATATGATATTGCAGAAGTCAAAGGAACTAGGACTAACACCAAGACTCACCTACCCAGCAAAACTGAGTATAATACTTCAGGGGAAATCATGGTCTTTCAATGAAATTGAGAACTTTCAAGCATTCTTGATGAAAGGACCAGAGCTGAAAAGAAAATTTGGCTTTCAAACACATGAATGAAAAGAAGTATGAAAGGGTAAACAGCAACGAGAAGTCATAAGGGACTTACTAAAGTTGAACTGTTTATGTACCTACATGGAAAGACAATATTTGTAACTCTTGAAACTTTTCAATATCTGGGCAGTTGGTGGGATTACACACATACACACACACACAGAGATAGAACACAGAGTGAATTGAATAGAATGGGATCATATCTTTAAAAAATGAAGTTAATCAGTGAGAGAGACATGTATTGGAAGGAGAGAGTGAGAAATAGAATTGGGAAAATTATTTCTCATAGAAGAGGCAGGCAGGAGACTTTTTAGTGGAGGGAAAAGGAAGGGAGCTGAGAGGAAAACATGAAGTTTACTCTCATCACAGTCAAGTAAAGGAAGGAATAAAATGCCCACTCATTTTGGTATGAAAACCTATTTTACAATACGGAAAAGTGGGGGAGAAGGGGATAAGCAGGGTGGGGAGGTTCATGAAATGGATAGCAATAGGAGGAGGGAGCAATTTGAAATCAACACCCTTGGGGAGGGACAGGATCAAAAGAGAGAATGGAAACAATGGGGGGCAAGATAGGATGGAGGGAAATATAGTTAGTCTTACACAAACACAACTATTATTGAAGTCATTTGTAAAACTACACAGGTATGGCCTATATTGAATTGCCCGCCTTCCTAAAGGGAATGGATGGGGAGGGAGTCATGGGAAGAAGTTTGAACTCAAAGTTTTAAGAGCAACTGTTGCATATTGTTCTTGCTACTAGGCAAAAGAAATACAGGTAATGGGGAATAGAAAGTTATCTGGCCCTGCAGGACAAAAGAGAAGATGGGGTAAGGGAAGGGAGGGATGATAGAAAAGAGGGCAGATTGGTGATAGGGGAAATTAGAATGCTCAATGTATTGGGGTGAGAGGAGGGGACAAATGGGGAACAAATTTGGAACCCAAAATTTTGTGAAAATGAATGTAAAAAGTTAAATAAATAAATTTAACTAAAAATAATTCACTAAATTAGATTTCTTACTTTAATTTTGCCCATGCATGTCATTTAACCCCTTTGCCCAAATTATTTTCATCAAAAAAAAAGTACATATCAACATGTAAAAAAAACTCAGAAGAAAAATGAGAGTCTCCAAAAAAATTTGCTATACATGGGGTAAAATCAACAAAGCTAAAAAGTTACAACCAAGTTGTTAAAAAAAGCAGAAACAAAAATTCACTATATAAATATTAATAAACTAAGAAATTAAATTCTGTTGATGGAACTAGACACCAACAAAATTGATGTTATAATTATATATTCAAAATGGACACAAATTAGATGTTCATCTATTGGGAGATGACTAAATATAATGTGGTACATGAATGTAATGAAATATAATTTTGTTGTAAGAAATAATGTATGTATTGAATAAATAGAAACAGGAAGATTAAAATAACTTCGTGGAGAATGAAATAAGCAGAACAAATAATGCAATATATCCTGTTAATGCAACAATATAAATGGAAAGAAGATAACCACAAAACAATCCAATGGACATGGTAAAATTTCAAGGACAGAGCATGGCTCTAAAGAAGACATAAGGGAAGACACTTCTGCCCACTCTCCTTTTGAAGAGGAGAGAGATATATGAGTAAAGAATATTGTGTATGTTTCTTATTTATTGATTAAACATTTAAACTGTTTTTTCCCTTTTTCTGCTTTTTTCAGTTATAAAATATCCTTCGTTACATGGAATGACTCTTTGGGAGCATAAGCAGGAGAAAAACATTTAGACAATAAAAAAATTCATAAAATAATTTTTAAAGGGGGACATTACTACGTATATGATGTAACTGATAATAGAGTCGCAATGTTATTTCTCTTCCAATGAGATCAATGACCTGAAATCATTGAGGAAAATATTAACAGTTCTACCTAAAACAGAGTGTTTGGGAACTTGTGAGTGATCAAGTGAAATAATGTATGTGAACGTGCTTCCTAAATTGTCATTTATTAGAATCATTTTAAATTCACAGACTCTTAAATCTTGAGGGAACCTCAGAGATCATAGAGGTCAATTTCCTCATTTCCAGATATGGAGACAGTTATATATAGTACTGAATTGTTTTTCCCTCAGTCTCAAATGTGATAATTGGTCTGGGACATGAATACAGGTCTTCTGACTCCAATTCAGGTTTTCCTTCCAATATATCATGTTTTTACTTCTTTAAAGAAATTGCCTTTTATCAGAGAGTCACTCCTTATTCCTTTATGGATTGATGCCAGTGGAAGCTAAGAAGGCTCCTCATGACACATCTACATATGAAGTTGGTAAGATCACTGCTATGTAGAAAATAAGCTAAGTCAAGCCTACTTTCTCTAAGGACCAAGGGGATGTAGAGGAATATAGACCCTGAGATATTTCGGATAAGTAGTTGTTCTTTGTCCTTGCTATAGCTTTGACTTAAATATCAAGGTCTGGTAAAAGAAGGTTTTTTCAAACTAATTTCATTGATTTATATCACCTAAATTTCAGTTTTCTTCCTCCTAATTACTCCCATAGAGTCATCACATAACAAAGTTTAAAGGAATAAAATTCAGTAAAACTGACCAATATTTAAAACAAACAAACAAATCTTACAACATATGCAGTGTTCCAAACCCATGGGGACTCCTACCCCTATATACACATTTCTGCAAAGGAGCAGGGAGAATGTTTTCTCATATCTCTTCTTTAAAGTAAAGCTTGTTCTTTGAAGTTATATAACAATCATTTTTTTTTCTGGTTGTTCTTTCATTTACATTCACTCCATCATTCTTTTCTGTGCTCTGTTCCAACGCTTCAGACCTTCTCCACTATTCCACGGCAGTCTTCTTATCCTGAAAGTTCACACTGATCTGGTGGCCATTTCTTCTGTTTCCTCAGTTCCTTTAAGAACTTCCACTTTAAGGAAAGTGCCATGTTTACTTCTCATCAGTCTCTACATTTGACTTAATTAAACTTTCTTTACCATGTCCCTGAATGGTGGATAAAAATTCATATAAATTTAAAGTGAGGAAATTGAGTGGAATTCATTAAGAATTTTAACTGAGGTCAAAATAAACAATAGAATAAAATATCAATAACCATCATAATATGAAGAAAGACAAACCTAAAATGCACCAGGTTAAATAAAACCAAGCTTCAGTATTAACTCCCAAAAACTAATGAAGAAACATGTCACTTTTCTTAGTGGTCAGGTGGTGACTTTAGTTTCATAATGAAGCATATGCTTTTAGGAGTTGTCAAGGTATCCATTTTTTTCCCTTGACTATACTTTTTATGTCACAGGGCCATAAAATCATAGATTTGGCATTTAAAGGGAACTGTAGGTATCATTAGATCCAATGCCTTTCTTTTACAATTGAGGGAATCAAATCCCAAAGTAGTTAAATGATTTGCTGAGTGTCAAATAGTAAGTATCTGAGGCGTGATTTGAACCTATCTAGTTGTTTATTTAACCTGTCTATATCTTACTTTATTCATTTGTCAAATGAGTCAATTCAACCTTACCATGGGGTTCTTATCTCTCCTAGAAAGAAAACTAGACAGAAACAAACAAACAAAAAAACCAGACAAAACACACACTCAAATGCATACATATACACAGCACACAAACACACACACACACAAACACACTGGTTCCAGAGGCTAGAGAGATGAGGTTTAGATCTACTTTGGCCATTAACTAGATAAGTGATCTTGCATGTCATTTTGTTATTTTCCTATCTATATGTAAAATATGCCTACATCCAAAAATACATGTAAATATTAATAATGTCTATTTGATGGGAGTAGAAGCAAAGTGTCAAAATAATAAATTTCTATAAAAGAAAACTGATCAAGGACCACAGAGGAGGAATGCTGTATAAAGTGGAAGATTTGTCTTCTACCTGAGATTCCACTGAAGACAGAAAGCAATGAGAAACTTCCTTTTGCTTTGAGGTATTGATAGGAAGTTTTGAATTACTAGTCAAAGGCATCCTGTAAGAAAAAATTAGAGAGGTGGGTAGGCTATGAAAAAATGAAACCTTATTCAGGAACCTATGGTGAAAAATCAACCATTGTACCAAACATAAGTGACAAGCAAAAACTAAAATGATACAAACGAAAATTAAATACATTTTTGCCTCTTGCTTAGAAGATGGGGGAGAAGAAATGTTAAAATTATACAAATAATCAGATTTTGAAGTCTCTTGTTAGGCAGCGTGTATGATTTGTGTTTGCTACATGAACAACCAAAGACCCTTGAGTATAAACACACACAAACACGCACATACACACACACACACACACACACACACACACACACACACACACCTCAAACAAAGGAAATAAAACCAATTAACCCCAAAGGCATATGAGTGAGACTTTCATTTCCACTAACTATTGAATAGAAAGGAAATTTTGCAATGCGCTTAAGAGAATGGACTATATATTTTTGTTTCTATTAGGTTAAAGAATAGCTATATAAACAAAATGTACACATTTTTCTCATTTGAAAAGGAGGATGTAAATAAGTATCAGCTCCCTTCAGGTTATCAGAAAATATGTGAGATTAATTATAAAAACCATTGATGGGCAGGGATGGGTGGGTGGGTGAAATCCTCATCTTGTAAACCTTTCAAAATAATCATACATCAAAGATTTCTGTGGGAACAATGCAAATATACAAGAACAAATTCATTCCACTTTTGATCCGAAGAAGGTGAAAGGTTAAAATTGAAGAATTTTCACATCAAGAAATTCAAAGCATTAATTATATTTGAAATTTATATTTGAAAATAATATTCCAAACCATTAAATAATATAAATGAAGATTAAATTAAATACATTTTTACCTCTTTCCCAGAAGATGGTGGGAGAAATGTTGAAATGATAGAAACAATCAGTTTTGGAAGTCCCTTTTTAGAAAGAAAGTACATGATATATTCAGTAATTGGAGTGCGTGTGTGTGTGTGTGTGTGTGTGTGTGTGTGTATGTGTGTTTGTGTGTGTTTATACTCAAGGGTCTTTGGTTAACTTGTTGAGGTAGAATATGTTCAGATCACTACTTCACTTAGACTTGAAGAGAGATCATTTCCTGAGGGATCTGAGTGTTCAGGGGAGCATTGGGAAGAAATTAGACATGCTCAATTGAGTATTAATATCAATACAGACAGAGTGGGACTTGTTAAAATAATAAAGACAGTAACTTGGCACAGTGTTTGCATTCTTTGATTTGAATATTCTCTTTTTTAAATATAAGTTTATTAATTTAACTTTTTAAATTCATTTTCACAAAATTTTGGGTTCCAAATTTTCTCCCCATTTGTCCCCTCCCACCACCCCAATACACAGAATATTCTAATTTCCCCTATCACCAGTCTACCCTCTCTTCTATCATCCCTCCCTTTCCTTGCCCCCAGCTTCTCTTTTGTCCTGTAGGGCCAGATAACTTTCTATTCCCCATTACCTGTATTTCTTATGTCTAGTAGCAAGAACAATATTCAACAGTTGTTCCTAAAACTTTGAGTTCCAACTTCTCCCCATCCCTCTCTCCCCACCCATTCCCTTTGGGAAGACAGGCAATTCAACATAGGTCATATCTGTGTAGTTTTGCAAATGACTTCCATAATAGGTGTGTTTGTGTAAGACTAACTATATTTCCCTCCATCCTATCCTGCCCCCCATTGCTTCTATTCTCTCTTATGATCCTGTCCCTTCCCAAGAGTGTTGATTTCAAATTTCTCCCTCCTTCCATTGCTCTCCCTTTCATGATCCCCCCAACCCTGTTTATCTCTTTCTCTCCCACTTTCCTGTATTGTAAGATAGGTTTTCATATCAAAATGAGTGTGAATTTTATTCCTTCCGTCAGTCGAATGTAATGAGAATAAACTTCATGTTTTTTTCTCAACTCTCCTCTTTTTCCCTCCACTAAAAAATCTCCTGCTTGCCTCTTCTATGAGAGATAATTTATCCAATTCCATTTCTCCCTCTCTCCTCCCACTACATTTCTTTCTCCTGTTTACCTTGATTTCTTTTAAGATATGATCCCATCCTATTCAATTCACTCTGTGCTCTCTGTCTCTGTGTGTGTGTGTGTGTGTATGAGTGTGCGTGCACACACGTGTGTATGTGTGTGTGTGTGTGTGTGTGTGTGTGTGTGTGTGTGTGTAATCCTACCAACTACCCAGATACTGAAAAGTTTCAAGAGTTACAAATATTGTCGTTCCATGTAGGAATGTAAACAGTTCAATTTTGGTAAGTCCCTTATGACTTCTCTTTGAGTTTATTTTTTCATGCTTCTTTTCATTCTTCTGTTTCAAAGTCATATTTTCTTTTCAGCTCTGATATTTTCATCAAGAATGCTTGAAAGTCCTCTATTTCATTGAAAGACCATAAGACCCTGAAGTATTATACTGAGTTTTGCTGGGCAGGTGATTCTTGGTTTTAGTCCTAGATCCTTTGCCTTTGGAATATCCTATTCCATGCCCTTTGATCCCTTAATGTAGAAGCTGCTAGATCTTGTGTTATCCTGATTGTATTTCCACAATACTGGAATTGTTTCTTTCTAGCTGCTTGCAATATTTTCTCCTTGACCTGGGAACTCTGGAATTTGGCCACAATATTCCTAAGAGTTTCTCTTTTTGGATCTCTTTCAGGTGGTGATTGGTGGATTCCTTGAATACTTATTTTGCCCTCTGGTTCTAAAATATCAGGGCAATTTTCCTTGATCATTTCATGAAGGATGATGTCTAGGCTCTTTTTTTGATCATGGCTTTTAGATAATCCCATAATTTTTAAGTTGTCTCTCCTGGATCTATTTTCCAGGTCAGTTGTTTTTCCAATGAGATATTTCACATTCTCTTCCATTTTTTTCCATTCTTTTAGTTCTGTTTTGTGATTTCTTGGTTTCTCAGAAAGTCATTAGCCTCCACCTGTTCCATTCTAATTTTGAAAGAACTATTTTCTTCAGTGAGCTTTTGCACCTCTTTTTCCACTTGGCTAATTCTGCTTTTCAAAGCATTCTCCTCTTCATTGACTTTTTGAACCTCCTTTGCCAATTGAGTTAACCTATTTTTCAAGGTGTTATTTTCTTCAGCATTTTTTGGGTCTCCTTTTTCAAGGTTTTACCCATTTTTCATGCTTTTCTTGCATCTCTCTCATTTCTCTTCCCAGTTTTTCCTCCACCTGTCTAACTTGATTTTCAAAATCCTTTTTGAGCTCTTCCATGGCCTGAGCCCTTTGGATATCTATTTCAGATATTTAGGGTACAGAGGCCTTGACTCCTATGTCTTTCCCTGATGGTAAGCATTGTTCTTCCTCATCAGAGAGGAATGGCGGAAACATCTAATCACCAAGAAAGTAACCTTCTATATGGTTTTTTTTTTTTCCCTTTTCTGGGCATTTTCCCAGCCAGATACTTGACTTCTGAGATTCCTTTGCACCCCTACCTTGCCTCCAAATCTGCCCAGCTAGTGCTTGGGGTCTGATATTCAAATGCTGCTCCCCAGCCTCAGGGCTTTCAGTGGGTGGGGCCCGGCTGCTATTCAATGTGAGCTTAAGTTCTGGTGCTCAGGTAGGGGCAGGGCCTCCTCTCAGGCTCATTTCCCTCAGGGGATTTATGCAGAGACCTTCAGTAATGGACCCTAGCTCCTGCCTGCTCCAGGAGCCCCTGGCTGCCTGCTGTCTCTGCTGCTGCCTCCCGAGGGGACCTGAGTTATGGAGACCACCACTCCTCTCTTGGCCAGCCCAAAAGTCTCTCTCACTGACCTGTAGCACCTGTGGGTGGAGGGACCTTCATGGCCCCCAGAGATTCTGTCCCTGAAGGGTGCTCAGATCTGCTCCTCTCAGTGCAACATGGCCAGGGAAGGGCTAGGCTCCACTCCTGTCCAGTGTGCAACGGACCTTTGGAGTCAGTTTTTCAGGGCTCTCTGGAACGGAAATCTCCTTCACTCCATTTCTGCGTGGCTTCCCCTGTTCCAGAATTTGTTGGGAGTTCTTTTTATAGGAAATATTTGGGCTATGGGTTCGGAGCTAGCATATGTGAATCTTTCTATTCTGCCATCTTAGCGCCTCGCCTGAATATTCTCTTAACAAAAGTGGTGGTATCAAACCAAGTTGGTAGGACTAGGTCAAGCTCTTGGTTTACAAATAGAATAAAAAATAGAGAAGCCATGAAAACAAGGAGTTTATGTTTTAATGGAAGAAAATAGCCCATAAAAAGGAAGCTGAAAAATGAGATTGAGATGGAGAAGTTACTGGAGCAAGAGCATCACATCAAAGTCCAGAAAGTCAGAAGTAGAGCCAAGAATGGAATGCAGAAAAAGGAACAGGCAAGGTTATGGGGTGTTCCAAGATGAGAAAACTGCAGAGGCTGATGTGAGTCCCAGAATGTGGAAAGTACAGAAACTGTGGTAAACTCTAGGGTAAGATTGCAACTGAGACTGGTTACAGTCATGACAGCCTGGTAAAGTGTGAGGAGCTGTGCTGCCCCTCCTATGACAAATAAAGAAATGTAAATCCCATGATTTTAGCAAACTTAGAAAGCACTTGAAGGAGAAATCTAATTGCGTGAAGAAAAGAAATGAAACCTCTAAGAAACAAGAAGGTTAAGAGAAAACTGGAGCTTCACAAAATAAGAATTTATAGTTCTCCCAAAACAAAAACACCATCACCACAGAACACAAAGCTTGGATGCCATAGTTCAAGACATCAAAAAGAAAATGTCCTCAAAATAATAGAGGCAGATAAAAAGTACCTGTAAAGGAAATCCACATAAAAGAAACATAAATAATGTTTAATTCACCCTGAAACACTGTAGCCAATCTTCAAATTTACAGTATCAAAGAACAAATTTTTAATGCAGCTGTAGGATTGAGAACACTAATATCCCAAGGTTTAGGATATTAGGATTACTTTGTTCGTAAAAAATCTAAGGAAATAGTACAATATTGTATTCTGAAGAGCAAAGGTGTAGTGTTGCCCCAAAATAATCGTCTACAAAGTTGTACTTAAACATCAAAGAAAATAAATATCTATTCAGTAAAAGGGAAGAATATGAAACATTCATTTTAATTAACTCAGAAGTGATCAGGTATTTAACATGCAAACTAATAAATTAAAGAGATCTAAATACTTGCATACATAATTAAAGAGTAAACAAAAAATAAGAAATATTTTGTTTTCTTAAGACTAAGATAAGACCATGAATGTGAGATAGGGTAATTTTTAAATTTGTTGTTTCATTTTTATTTTTAAAATATCCTTACATTGTACAAGAGACATGCAAAAAAACTGATGAGCAATGTACTAAAAAATATAAGGGGGAAGAAGGAATAATAGTCAAAAAATAAATTTAAATATCATGAAATAAAAATATTTCAAGGGAAAAAATTTTCTTTGCATCATTAGTAAATCAATATTTTTAAATGACTTACTGTAATTCAAAGAAATACATTCAAAAGTGGGGACACATTGGGGGGGCAAAACTGACTAGAAATTATCAGGAGATATTGATAATTTTCTTTCTTGCCTTTTTTGGAGAGGATGGATAGATTACTATGGAGAAAGATCAGAAGGAGTATAAGAGAAAGTTATATCCAAAAAAATGTGCCAAAATTTACAAGGTTTGTTGGGCATATAAGAAATAAATTGATATGGTTAGATCTTTTTTTTTTATCTAAACAGTTTAATTTCTTTTCCAAATTATTAGCCATGGTAATAGTTGCAAAATAATGGAGAATGTAAAAAAATAAATAAATATTAGCTGCTGGTTGATCACGAATTAAGGCTTACAGAGAATTTAATTTGTTCTTTTTTGAGTATAACATTTTGGCATAATATGGTTCATTTCTGTATCAAAATGACATAAACATTTATACATAGGTTTAGAGGGCATCACTGTTGTGACAGAGAAGGACCTTTCCCTTACCAAATTTCTTGTACTCTAAGAGTGGCCTCTCCATTCTCTCTTATGCTACCAAAGCTCATCTTAACCCTGAAATACTCCTCCATCCTCCTTATCTGCTCCTAACTACAAAATGCTGAATCCAACTTGAGGAAATCTTACAAACATGCTCACTGGGTACATTACAAATTCTTGTTATTCCCCCTAAACTGAGCCCTTTCTGCAGTAAAGTGTTCCTTTTATTTCTCCCTAACATATTCCCTATTTCACTCTCCACAGAAACAATTCTGAACCTTTTCTCCACAAGTCTCCTACATTCTAAGTCATTCACCTTCAACTGAGGACCTTTTATTTTACTGAGAAAATGAATTTATTCAATATGAGATGCTCCTTCTTCTATTTCCTTCATCCCACAACCCTCCGATATCATCCACCATTTTCTCCTCCTTTTTCTGAGTTTCTGACAATCTCCTTGATTCCATTTTTTTCTTTTCCCTCTCTCTCCCTTTATCCCTCTCCCCCCTACTTTTTCTTACCTATTTACTATTTCCTTTCCTACTGCCTTCAAATATGCCCATCTCCCTCATCCTTAAAAGCAACAACATATTTTTTGCCTACCATCCCTCAAGCTATCATTCTTTATCTCTCCTTCTGTTTTCAAACTAGAAAAAGACTATCTATACTTGTGTTCTCCACCCTTCAGTCTATTGCAGTCTGATTTCTGACCTCATCACTTAATTGAAATGACTTTCTCCAAAGTTATCCTTGACTTTAATTGGCAATTATAATGGTTTCCTCCCACTCCAGTCCTAATCCTCCTCAAACAATCAATATTTGCCACTTTTTACTCTACTCTGTTCCTGGATACAATCTTTCTTTGTTCTTTTTTTAATATATAGTTTATTTATTTTTCACTTCTCAACATTCACTTCCAGAAAAATTTGAATCCATTTTTCTTCTCATCTCGCCCCACCTCCCACCCCAGGACAGCATGCACCCATTCCACCCCTTCCTCCAGTTTGTCCTCGCTTCTTTTAACCACCCTTCTTTCATTCCCCTGCCCTTCTATTTTCTTGTAGGGCAAAATAGATTTCTATCCTCCATTGCCTATCTATCTTAATTTCCAATTACATACTAACACAATTCTTAACATTCATTCTTAAGACTTTGAGTTCCATGTTCTCTCTCTCCCTCTCTATACACCTTCATTGAGAAAACAAGGAAATCAACATAGAATATACTGTGTAACAATGCACAGCACTTCCATAATAGTTATGTTGTAAAAGACTAACTACATTTCTCTATGTCTGACCCTGCCCCTCATTTATTCCATTCTCTCCCTTGACCTGTCCTCCCAAAATAGTGTTCGCTTCTGATTACACCTTTCCCCAATTTCTTTTCCCTTCTATTATTTTTCTTCTCCTATCTCTTTCCCCCTTGCCTTTCTGCAGGGTAAAATGGTTTTCTATATCCAATTGAGCGTGCATTATTCCCTCCTTAAGCCAAATCCCATTAGAGTAAGGCTCAATTATTTCCTTTCATCTCCTCCCTCTCCCTCTCCATTGTAAAAGCACTTCCTTCCCTTTCTTATGTGAGATGATTTGCTACATTCTACCTCTCCCTTTCTCTTACACCTAGTTGGTTGGTTGGTTGTTATCCTTTCTCTTCAAAGAGAACCAGAATGACATCATCATAAAGTGAAATTTCAGTGTGTCCAATTTTGGCTGATCAGACCAAACAAGCTCAGAATGCTGTACCACAGGTTGGGCACATTGTCCATTTGAATATTTGGGGTAGATATCCCAAATTTCCCCATCAGTACATTCCATTCAACAGTAAAATATATTTTTTAAGTATTCTCTCTTCATATGCACCTCACCTTGTGCCCTCTGTCTATTTATGTGTGTATGTGTATACACACACACATATGTACATACACACATACACTCATGTACATACCCATACCTGCATATATATATAATATACACATACATACCTATATATATATATATATATATATATATATATACATATAAATATATATATTCCCTCTAACTACCCTAATACTGAAAAAGGTCTCGAGTTATAAGTAAAATCTTTCTGTGTAGGAATGTAAACAGTTCAACTTTAATGAGTTTCTTAAGGCTTCTCTTACCTGTTCACCTTTTCATGTTTCTCTTAATTCTCGTATTTGAAAGTCAAATTTTCTGTTCATCTCTGGTCTTTCCAACAAGAATGCTTGAAAGTCCACTATGTCATTGAAATTCCATTTTTTTTCCCTGAAGTGTTACACTCAGTTTTGTTGAGTAGGTGATTCTTGATTTTAATCCTAGCTCCTTTGACCTCTGGAATATCATATTCTAAGCCCTTTGATCCCTTAAGTGTGGAAGCTGCTAAATTCTGTGTTATCCTGATTGTATTCCCACCATTCTTGAATTGTTTCTTTCTGGCTACTTGTATTATTTTCTCCTTGACCTGGGAAGTCTGGAATTTGACTTCTATACTCTTAGGAGTTTTCCTTTTGGGATCTCTTTCAGGAGGTGATCAGTGATTTTTTTTTTCCATGTCTATTTTACCCTTTGGTTCTAGAATATCAGGGCAGTTTTCCTTGATAATTTCTTAGATGATTCTGTCTAGGCTCTCTTTTTGATCATAGTACCTTATGGTAGAACCAATATTTTTTAAATTGCCTCTCCTGGATCTATTTTTCTGGTAAGGTGTTTTTCCAATGAGGTGTTTCACATTGTCTTCTATTTTTTTCATTCTTTTGGTTTTGTTTTTTAATTTTTTGGTTTCTCATAAAGTCATTGTTCCATATGCTCCATTTTAATTTTTAAAGAATTATTTTCTTCCGTGAATTTTTGAATCTCCTTTTTCATTTGGCCCATTCTGCTTTTTAAAACATTCTGCTCCTCACTGACTTTTTGGACCTCTTTTGTCATTTAGGTTAGTCTATTTTAAAGGTGTTATTTCTTCATTCTTTTTTTTGGTCTCCTTTATCAAACTATTTACTTGCTTGTCATGATTTTCTTGCATCACTCTCATTTCTCTTCCCAATTTTCCCTCCACCTCTCTTACTTGATTTTCAAAATCCTTTTTGAGCTTTCTCATGACTTGAAATCATTTTATATTTATTTTGGAGATTTTGGATATAGAAACCTTGACTTTTATGTGTTCCTCTAATGGTATGCTTTATTCTTCTTCATCTGAAAAGATGGAACAAAATTCCTGTTCACCAAGAAATTAACTTCTATAATATTATTTTTTTTTCCATTTTGGGGACATTTTCCTTGCCAGTTATTTGACTTTTGAATTCTTTGTCAAATTGAGAATATACTCCTGGGACCCGAAGTTCTCAGCTCCTCCAAAGTGGAACAATCAAGGGAGAAGAGTTTGTTCCTCTCCTGGCCTGTGCTCTAGTCTAGTCCCTCTCCAGAACCTCCACCAGTTCCACTATGCCAGTGCTCCTCCTCACCACAGGACTGCCATTCAGGACGGAGAGCTACATCAACCACTCAGTTCCCTCAGGGTCTTTCAACTGAGGGCTCCAAAAGTGGATGTTGCTGCTGCAGTGTCTGCCACCCATCCTGCTGCCATGGCCTGAGGGCACTTACCTCTCACCCAAGTGAAAGAGCTTTCTTATTGGCCTTTGAAGCCATCTTTGGCATTTGTGGATTGAGGAATCTGGGAACCACAGCTGCTGATTTTGTGGCCTGAAGTCTGCTCCAGTCCTGCTGCCTGGCTAAAGTTGGGCTGTGACGAGTCTGGTGTGGTAGACCTTTCCTGTTGGCCTTCCAGGTGGTCTCATACTGGAAATTTCTTTCACTTTGTCCTTTTGTGACTTCTGGTGCTCTAGAATTTGTTTAGGGTCATTTTTTACATGTATTTTATAGATTATGGGGGAGAGCTAGATTAACTCCATCTTTCTACTCCCCTCTCTTGACTCTACCCCCTCAACATCTTTAGATCTTCAATGTAATCTAAACTCATTCATCGGTAAAGCTTGATGAAATTAGAGGGTAACTTCATCACCCATTTTAGGGCAAACTTAATGAGAGTTTTCAAATTAATTTTGTTATTAAATATTTCTCAATTGTATGTTAAAAATATTTAAATTTTTGGAGTACCAAATCATTTTCTTCCCTCCTGTCCCTTGCCTTTCATTGAGAAGGATGTTAATTATACATGTGAAGTTGTGTAAAATATTTTCTTATTAATCATGTTACAGAAGAAAACACAGGCGAAAAATACAAAGTTCAAAAGTATACTTCAAGATGTATTCAAGTTTCATCAGTTCTCTCTGTGGAGGCACATAGCCTTTTTTTTTTTTTAATCATGTGTCCTTTGGATTTGTCTTGGGTTATTGTCTTGATCACAGTAGCTAAGTCTTTCATGGTTGATCACCATTATAACAGTGCTTTTACTCTGCACAGTGTGTTCCTGATTCTGCTCATTTCACGTTGCATGAATTCATATGAGTCTTTCCAAACTTTTTTTCCTCCTGAAACCACCCTGCTTGTTATCTCTTATACCATGGAAGAATTCTGTCATAGCAACATGCCACTACTTCCTATCAATTTCTAATTCTTTGCCACCACAGAAAGTGCTGTTATAGATATTTTTGATGAACAGATCCTTTCTCCTTTTCTTTGATCTCTGGGATGCATACATAGTTGTAGTATTGCTGGGTAAAAGCGTATGTACAGTTTTATAGATCTTTGTGCATGATTTCAAATTATTTTCATAAATGATTGGATTTATTCACAGATCCACTAATAATGCATTAGTTTCCTAATTTTTCCATATCCTCTCCAGCATTTATCATTTTCTTTTCGTTAGCTGATCTGATAGGTGTGATTGTATCTCAGAGATGTTTACGTTTGTATCTCTCTAACTATTAATGATTGAGAGCATTTTTATGTGTTAATTGACAACATTTATTTCTTCTGAAAACTTCCTGTTCCTATCCTTTGATCATATTGTAATGATTGTTTAAAACTAACTGTTCACTGAAACATTCTTCTGTTGATCCTTTAAGAAATCAACACATATTCTGTGGCTAATCAACTGAAACAGCTTTGATGGATATGAGACCTGATATCAGAGAAGAGAGCCAAAAATGGAGGAGCAACCCAGTTCTTGAGTTGTAATAGCTATTTACCTTTCCCTTTGCCCTTATACCAGAAGGAACTTGGTATGACATCCTCTCTCCTATCCCTCTTCCTCCCTTGACTATATTGCTTTCAAACTTTACTACTATTCCACTAGGAGACATTACTCCCATTAGGTAATAGGTTTGAATAGAGGGTCAAGGCAAGAGACAATCTTGATAAGAATGATCTCTTTTTAGCAGAAAAGAGAGTAATCCATGATTTCAAGATAAAAATTAGTCCTAGAAGTTGTTCAGATGGTTAGGCTGAAGAACTCAGCTGAATGACAAGCCCAGCAGAGATGCTGCTGTATATCCCAAGTGTGGAACAGACTCCAGGCACCAAAAGAAGAAGACATTGGAGTCCTACACTATCTGAGGAGTTTTTGTATTTATATCTCCTATAAATATATGATATCTAAGAGAGAGAGGCAATTAACATATGAAAAAGTACCATTTTCCCATAACATGTTCAAATGAAATCAGGCAATAGTTCACAAAAGAAGAAATGTAATTTGACAACCATTTACAATATTACTCCATGTTATGAATAATTAAATCAATGAGAATATTAAATAGTAAATTCTGAAGTTTCAATTTTTATTATGTGAATTATTGAGGGTAAAAAAAGAATGGAAATAGTAAATGTTGGAGTATTTTGTGAAAAAAAGACATATTAATGTGCTATTTAGAGACAGGAATTGGCCAAATTGTTTTGAATAAATAACTTGAAAATAGAAAATTATGTTAAAATATTCATTACTTTGATTCATTTTCCACTGTTATATATTATTATTTTATGAATAATAATTGAATTTATATAGAGCTTAATATGTGCCAAGTAAAGTACTAAGAACTTTACACATATTTTTCTCACTTATCATCACAACCCTGGGAGTTATATAGTATTCTTATTTTACAATTGAAGAAACAAAAGATTTAGTGGCTTGTCCAGTGTCGCACAGTTAGGTAAGGGTCTAAGACTGGATATGAACTCAGATCTTCATTCCAGACCCAACATTCTATCCACTGTGTACCTAGCTGACAAATAGCACAAGATCCAAGAAAGTAAGTGGAATTTCCATTAATGCAAAAGTATTCATAATGGCCTATTTGTGTTAACAAAGAACTAGGAACAAAATACATACTATCAATTGGGGAGTGACTAATCAAATTGTGATACACAAAATACTTATAGATTATTATTTTGACAAAAGAAAAAGAGAACAAAAGTCATTCAGTGAAATGTGGGAAGGTTCATGTGAACCAATGCAATTTAATAGAAGAAACTCAGGAAGGCAATATGAGAACTACAAAAAGTGTAAACAAAATGAACAAAAGTCCAGTACTGCATAGTGTTGAATGATAATTACCAAAGTAGGCTTAGATGAAATGATGGCCAAGTTAATCTCCCTCCTTTCCTTGGAAAGGTAGGGGACTCCAGCTGTGAATGTAGCATGTGCTATCACGTGAAGTTCATTGTATTAAATATAAAAATATTTTAAGGTAATACAATTGTTAGAAGAAAGTTCAAAGAACCTTCAGAAATTAATATCATATAAAAACAAAAGACATCAATAAAACATTGGTTAAAGGGAGAAAATACTTTTGTTTACATACATACATGGTTTATTACTGCTGCTTTTCAAAGGCATTAATTCTATACCACAGCACGCTTATATTCTTATTTGAAATTGATGCCAAGTATTGACAAAGTATAGTTTTATACTACCCCTTTCTTAAGTATCTATAACTAATAAGGGCATATCAGAGTTTATAATTGCAAAGGAAGGACCTTTAGAAGTGTAAGCTCTATCATAATTACTTTCCAACTTGATACCTTCAAATAATGCTTCCCTTCCTCAGAGACACAGGTATATTCATACTAGACTTTGTATAAAGAGGTGGGTTGATGATAACAAGAAGTAATTCTCACCAAGTAGAAAAGGGGTGTTTCATTCAATTATTTCCTGGAACTCTAGTGAAAGATACTGTATGAAAAGCTATGCTAGAAAGGTAGGATTTTTGTAGTTCAAAAGATGAAGAGAGAATACAAGGAAGAATGACCTTCAAGGTGAACAAAAAGACTATTTGGAATGAAAATGATAGTGGCTGGGTGTATTGGGTGTGAAAGGGAAGGGTCAAAGTAAGTGCTTCTGAATATTGAGTTAACTGTTATTATTATAGAACTGCATTTATCAATTTAGGATTCTGAATATTCAACTCTACCTTAAACTTTCCTGAGTGTTCTCATGTTTATTTTAATTTTTTTTTAATTTCAGATGGATAAACTGAAGTATAGAAGTTATGTATTTCTTTTACAACAATGGCCAGAGTTAGATGATTGTTTTGCCCTTAACTTGCATTCTAAAATCACATTAAAAAATGATTTCCTCAGAAGTCACTCATAAATCTTTGGACAGAGAGCATCTCTTATCTTCCTACAATAGACTTTCACTTATATGTTGTTTTCCTTCTTTGACAGGGAGCTGTTAAGAGATTGACTCAAAACTGCATTTCCACAATGCTAAACAGGCAGTTCTGGTAACAACACTGAAATATGTGTCTTGGAGAAATGCAGTTTCAAGAAAATTCAAAAAAACTGATGCTAAAAATGTTCAAATTAATTAACATCCCTGAAGTTGATGATACCCTGTATTAGTATTAAGTGATCTAGTCTTCCAACTATGTGAGAAAAAATTTTCTCCTATTCCACCCCCTTATTTTACTCCCCCTGCTTCTTTTTGACATCTTTTTTTCTCACTGAAGTATGAGGTGTTAACAACATATAAAGTCTCAATTTCTTTCTTTTTATTAATAAGTAAATTCATCACTACTTCCATTAGTTTTTTATGTACAATCAGTGTGAGGCTTAGAATTTTTTAAAAATTATAGATGATTACAATCTTCATTCTATTTTATATTATGAAGATATTTAATGGAATTACTTATGATTTAAATCTCATTTTTTAATTGACACATATCTTTTCACTTAGATACCCATCAGAGGAGTGAACACTGCATCATTTTGGCTGTTGATCATATATTGGCCATTGGATGGTTTCTTTATTTCTAGTATCATGTTCTTTCCCATCTTATATTCTATGAATATGATCAATATTTAATATTCACCAGGAGGAGCAATAACAGAATGTGCAGGTTGTCTTCCCTTCTCTCTCTCTGATATCTCTCTAAGATGGTCGACCTCTCCAGCTCCTTGTGAATTCAACTGCCATCCATATACAGATCACTCCTATATGTCCTGACCTAGACCTCATTTTTCAGTTGAGCTCCATTTCTGTGTCTCTAGCCTCTTGCTGTAATTTACCTTTGAATGTTCCATAGGCAAACTAAACATTTACAACTTAATTAGTATCCCATATTATCTCTCCCCCCATCCTCATTTAAGTAGATATGTGTTTCAGAGACACACTCTCTATTCTGCAGATATGGAAGTCTATAAAGTGAATTTCCCTTGTGAAGACAACAGTTTAGAAAAGCCCCCCTTCACTTTTTTAAGGTATAAGTTTCTAGAAATATTCTTTTGTCTTATACATATAGTAGTAATACAGAATTTCTTCTTCATGTAGTTTAAGCTTTCTAAGACTCAAGATAATTAGCTGTATCAGATATCATACAGATTTGGGTGAGTTGAGAAATATGTGTAATATTTTTCCCGAGTTTTCAAATTTTCATTTCCATTGTCCTTGAAGAGATTTCTACCTGATTGTAGGTAGGATTTGACAGGGAAAAAGGATAGAGGGCAAGTAGTTTAGCCTTTGTGCTTGCCATGCCACCAGGCAGAGTGTAGGATAAGGTTGAAGAACTAACTGTCTGGTACCCTTGAGAAGGGGGAAAGCACAGCCAGAAAAGAGATCACATTTATTTATTTATTTTCATTCTTTCATGAAAACAATCAAATCCCTCCCACCAACCCCCTGAGCTATAGGGGGAAAGCAGTACAAATATGGATAATCGAGTAAAATCTAATGTAAACATTGTTCATTTTTTTTTAAAGATTCCTATTTGACTTTCCGATTCTATCACAATGGTTAGCACATAGTAAGTATTTGATAAATATCTGATTTGACATGTTTGACAGGAAGTGGGTAGTAAACTTCACCATCACCCCTTTAGAATTCTGTTTATACATTGTGTGAATTACAGTTATTTTTTTCAATTACTTTGTCTTCACAATGCTGTTGTTGTATGAATTGTTCCCTTCACCCTGCTACATTGTGCAACATTTTATACAAGTCTTCCCACATTTTTCTAAAGCTTACCATTTTATTTCTTCTGAAAATTCATTGATATTCAATTACATTCAAATGTCTTAATTTCCTTATTCATTCCTTGATTGATGAACACCTCTTTAAATTCTTTTCCAGTAAGAAAATGGATGATACACACACACACACACACACACACACACACCATCAGTTCTTTTCCTCCTTCTTTGTTCTCTTTAGTGTATATTCAGTCTATAGTTGTTTTGGTTTTGATTTTGTTCAAAGAGTATACAGTTTAATAATTTTGGGACCCAGGGATGGAGCCAAGATGGTGAAGTAGATAGAGACTTGCTAGAACTCTCCCCCCAAACCCAGTTAAATACCTGTAAAAATGATTCTAAACAATTTCTGGAGCTACAGAACTAACAGAATGATGAATCAAATCTCCAGCCCAAGACAGCCTGGAAGGTTGAAGGGAAACATCTATAACACAGTGCTGGGAACAGAGAGCAGTCTGCTTTGGTCTATGCCAGCATAGATGGGACCTAAGCTGGACTTAGGGGACTGAATCTCTGGCACCTGGGGCATTTTTCAGACTTCACAACCCAAAAACACCTAGTACAGATTGTAAGTTCAGTGGATAAAGCTGTCATAACTCTGTGAGAAAGTAGAGTGATCAGTCCCAGCCCAAGGGCAGTAGAGAGGGTGGAGGAGCACACAGCAGGCAGAACAGAGGGAAGGGAAGTGGGTGTTCCTGGAGCTCTAGGCTCACAGATTGTGGAGAATGAATCAGGTGACAGTACACCCCTTCCCCCTGTACTGCCACTGGAAGCAGAGAACTGCATTGATGAGCTCAAAAGTCAACTAAATGTCTGGGGAAATGAGCAAAAACTTTGGTGACAAGGAAGACCAAAATATACAAAGAGAAGAAGAGAACACTGTCAAAACTTCTACGTACAAAACCTCCGAGAAAAATAATATGTATTGGTCTTAGGACATGGAAGAGCTCAAAAAGAATTTTGAGAATCAAGTAAGAGACGTAGAGGAAAAATTGGGAAGAGAAATGAGAGTGATGTAAGAAAATTGTGAAAAACAACTCAGCTACTTGCTACAGGAGACCCCCCCAAAATACTAAAGAAGTAACACTTAAAAATAGAATAACCCAAATGGCAAGAGATATTCAAAAATGTAAGGAGGAAAAAAAATGCCTTAAACACAGAACTGGCTAGATGGAGAAGGAAGTCTAAAAGGCCACTGAAAAAAATAATTTTTCGAAGATTAGAATGGGAGAGATGGATGCTAATGATTGTGAAAAATCAAGAAATTATAAAACGAAACCTAAGGAATGAAAAAATAGAAGACAATGTGAAATATCCCATTGGAGAAACAACTGATCTGGAAAAGAGATCCAGGAGGGACACTTTAAAAAATTATTGGACTACAGGAAAGCCACAATCAAAAAAAGGCTGAGACGTTATCTTGCAAGAAATTATCAAGGAAAATTGTCCTGATATTCTAGAATCAGAAGGTAAAATAGAATTGGAAAGATCCACTGATTTCCTCCCGGGAGACATCCCCCAAAAAAATTCTAGGAATATTGTAGCCAAATTCCAGAGCTCTCAGATCAAGGAGGAAATATTGCAAATAGTCAGAAAGAAACAATTTGAGTACTGTGAAAACACAATTAGGATAATACAAGATCTAGTAACTTCTACATTAAGGGATTGCAGGGGTAGGAATATGATATTCCAGAAGTCAAAGGACCTAGGATTACAATCAAGAATCACCTACCTAGCAAAACTGAGTATAATCCTTCCAGGGGAATAGTGGTCATTCAATGAAATAGAAGATTTTCAAGCATTCTTCAGGAAAAGACCAGAATTGAATTGATAACTTGACTTTCAAACACAGGAATCAAGAGAAACATGAAAAGGTAAACAGGAAAGAAAAATCATAAGGGGCTTACTAAAATTTAACTGTTTACATTCCTACATGGAAAGAAAATATTTGTAACTTTTGAGTCTTTTCTTAGTATTATGTAGTTGGAGGCATTGTATACATATAGAGAGAGGGCACAGGGTGAGATGAATATGAAGGGATGATATCTAAAAAATAAAATTAAGGGATGATATAGGAATACATTATGAAGAGAAAGGGAGAAATAAAATGGGGCAAATTATCTCTCACATAAAAGAGACTGGAAATCTTATTGAATGGAGGGGAAAGGGGGAACGTGAGACGGATAGAGTGAATCTTATTTCCATTGAATTTGGCTTAAGGAGAGAATAAAAAACACACTCAATTTGGTATGAAAATCTATCATACACTACAGAAAAGTAGGGTGGAAGGGGAGAAACAGAAGAGTGGGGGATGATAGGAAAGAGGGCAAATGAGGGGAGAAGGTAATTAGAAGTAAATACTTTTGAGGGGAGGCAGGGTCAAAAGAGAATAGTACAAATAGAAGGCAGGCTAGGATGGAGGGAAATATTGTTAGTCTTTCATGTTATGACTGTTTTGGAAGTATTTTGCATGCCTATACATATATAATCTATATAAAATTGCATGGCTTCTCAGTGGGAATGGGTAGGCAGGAAGGAAGGGAAAGAAGCTGGAACTCAAAGTTTTAAAAATGAATGTTAAAAATTATTTTTACATGCAAATGAGAAATAAGACATAAAAGCATTGGAGTATAGAAATCTATCTTGCCCTACAAGAAAATAGAGGGGAATAGGATGGGAGAAGGGACAGCCTCCTTGTGATAGAAGGGAAGGCAGATAGAAGGGAAGGAGTCATCAGAATGCATGGTCTCTTGGGGTGAGAGGAGGGGAGAGATGGAGGGAAACTTTTGAACACAAACTCTTGTGGAACTGAATGTTAAAAACTAAAAATAAATAAATTATTTAAATATAATTTTGGACATAATTGTAAATAGTTTTCAGAATGACAAGATCAATTCACCAATGGCACATTACTGTGCCTGTTTTCCCATAGTCCCTCCAATATTGCAATTTTCCTTTTTATTTCTCATTTTGGCAATCTAATGGGACAGCTGGGTGGTCAATGGGCAGAGAGCATAATCTGGAGTCAATAAGACTCATTTCCATGAGTTCAAATCCAGTTCCATACACTTACTATCTGTGTGACCCTGGGCAAGTCACTTTAACCTTGTTTGTTTCAATTTTCTCATCTGTAAAATGAGTTATAGAAAGAAATGGCAAATCATTCTGTTGTCTTTGCCAGGAAAATCCCAAATGGGGTCACAAAAAGTCAGACTTGATTGAAAAATAACTCAGCAGCAGTAACAACTGGTTATGGGTTGAGGGTGATATCTCAAATTTGATTTACTTTTTATTTCTGTATTAGTTATTTGGAGTATTTTTTTCCAATGTTATTAAAAATTCTATTTCTAACTTTGAAAACTCTCTATTCATGTATTTTTATCATTTGTCAATAGAGGAATGGCTCTCTTTCTTGTAAAAAATGACTCAGTTCCTTAGATATCATTGATACAAGATTTTGACAGAAACTGTAGTTATTTTTCAGTCACTTGCCTACTTTCTTATTTTAGCTATGTGGTTTTAAGCATTTTTTTCTATTTTATATAATTAAAATGATTGACTTCATATTCTTTGATATTCTCTAACTTTCATTTAGTGATGGAAGGCAATTTCTTTCTGGTCCATTAATTTCTTTAAGTTGCTGTCCTTTATATTTATGTCATGTATTGATTTGGAATTTATGTCAGTACACAATATTAGTCTCTAATGAATTTCTGCTATACTACTTTCCAGATTTCTCAGCAGTTTTTTTGTTGGTTTTTAATAATAAGCTATTTCTCCAGTAGCTCAGATCTTTGGGTTAATCAAATGTAAAACTTTACTATTCTCTTGCTTCTTTATATTATATACCTAATCTGTTTCACAGATCCACTTCTATAATTCTTGTCTAGAACAAAATTGTTTTAATGATTATTGCTTGATGTATAATTTGAAATTAAATAGAGAGAGGACTCTTTCCTTCTCACTCTGTTCATTTTTTATCTTTATATACTTGACATTTTGTTCTTCCTGAAAGATTTCATCAAAATATTAGGTTTCCCAAATTGCTACGTTGTCAAAGGATATGAACATATACTTTTCAGAAAAAGTCAAAATTATCTATGGTCATATTAAAATGTTTTAAATCCCTATTAAATTAGAGAAATGCATGTTTTAAAATTGAGGTACCACTTCACACTCATCAGACTGGCTAACATGACAAAGAAGGAAAAAGTGAAATGCTGGAGAGGATGTGGAAAAATTAGGACACCAATACATTCTTTGTGGTGTTGTGAACTAGTCCAACCATTCTGGAAAACAATTTGGAACTATACTCAAAGGTCTATAAAACCGCATATACCCTTTGATCCAGCAATGACATTACTAGATCTATATCCCCGAAAGGTAAAATAAAAAGGAAAAATAGTCATATGTACATAAATATTTGTAAAGCTCTTTTATGATGGCAAAGAAATGAGAACTGAAGGAATGTCCATTAATTGGGGGATGACTGAACAAATTGTACTATATAATTGTGATGGAATAATATTGTGCTATAAGAAATTATGAACATCATAGTTTCAGAAAAAAACCTAGAAAGACGTATGAATTTCTGCAGAGCTAGGTGAGCAGAATCAAGAGATTACTGAACATAATAAGAACAATGGTCAGCTGAAAAAATTAGCTACTCTGATCAATACATTGACTGAAGGCAATTGAAAGAACTGATGATGAAAAATGCTATCTACCTCGAGAAAAAGAATTGATGAAATCTGTGTGCAAATTGAAGTGTATATATGTGAATATTTACATACACATATGTATGGATGTGCACACATATGTATATATGTATATATGTGTTTATAAATGCATATATATCTACATGTATGTTTCATTTTCTTATTTCTCTGAATGTTTTTTTTCAACTTGGCTAATAGGGAAATGTTTTGTCTGATTTCACATGCATAATTGCTATATTACTTGCTATCTCAAGGGATAAGGGAGGAAGGGAGAATTTCGAACTCAACATTTTTTTAAGTAGAATGTTTAAAATAAATAATAAATTTCAAAGAAAATGCAGGAAATATTTCGGTTTATCAAGTAATTACTTGATAGTTTACTTGATATGGTACTGGATAAGTAAATTAATTTAGGTATTCTTATCAATTTTATTATATTGCACCAACCCACACAAGAGCAAATAATTAATTTATCTCCCATTATGTAGTCAGATCAACAAACATTTATTACATGCCTATTATGTGCCAGACACTGTGTGGGAGTGTTTTAATATGAACATTATGCAATACTGTTCCTTATGTTCCTGCAATAGTGATGTTAATAAAAGACTTGCTAATGCTATAATTAGTGGACATGTACATATATCATGTGTGTATTAATATTAGGAAAATAATCTCTATTATTGCTACTACTAATGCAATTTAATTCAAGCAACATATGCAAAAAACCAATTGGAGACAATCTAAGAAGGAAGGCACTAAGATTAAGAGCTATGAAAGGTTTCTTACAGAAAGATGGATCTTGGGTATATTTAGCATAACCCAGTGAAGTAAATGGATATGAAGGGGAGACTTACAGACATGTAACATAGCTAGTGAATCTACATAGAGTAGGAATAGTAAAGAGGCTAGTTTCACTAGACCACAGAGTACATGGAAGAGAGTGAGATGTCAGAAGAGAAAGGTCTTAACCAATTAATTAAGATGTTTCCTTATTTATGTATTTATTTTATTTATGCTCATTTGTGTAAAGTGTTCTGTAGTTGCATTGAGATAATTTCTCTGCATAACCTCATAGATAACTACCAATTATTGTATTTATTCTGTAGTCATTTTAATGTGAATTTATCTTCCTATTTCTTTCCTTTTTTAGACAATAGGAAGAAATTATCATGCCTTTTGGGGATGCATTTTGAACACTTAGTAATACAAAGTTTTAGAAAAAATGGGTGTTTTTTTGAATTTTGTTTCAATTTTAATAGATCCTTTAATGTTTTTAAAATACATATCTTAAAATCATAATTTTATTTCTTATTTGCCTATACTTATTTTATCAATATCTTTTTCTTGTTGCATTTCTTGAACTATATTCAGTAGTAACAAGGAAGATGGGCATGCTTGTTTTGAGTCTGAACTTATTACAAAAGTCTCTAGTTTGTGCCATTAAGTATACTATTGACTCCTGCTTTTAGACAGATACTCCTGAGCACATCAATGGAAAAGTAACTTCATTCTCAAATTTTCTAGTTTGTTTTTTAAATACAAAAATAAATATTAGATTTTGTCTAAAGCTTTATCCATGTCTGTAATAGTGATTTTTGTTCTTGTTAACATGATTTACAATGGAGATAATTTTCCTAATATTGAACAAGGATTACATTTCTGGTCTAAATTTAACCTGATGTATAATTTTTTTATATGTCCCCATAATTTCATCATATATTTTATTTGACATTGTTATATCACTATTAGGAATATTGCTCTATTGTCTGCTATCTATTTTAACTCTCATTTAGATATCAAAACCATATTTTCATCAGAGAAAGATTTTGATAAAATACTTTTTATTCCTATCTTTTCTAATAGTTTATATAATATTGGAATAGCTCATCTTTGAATGTTTGATAAAATATGGAAATCACTTTATGACTTTGGTCATGGACTTTTACTGGCTTGGAAGCAACAGATCATGATGTACTTAAGAACACAGAAATAGAAGACAAAAGCAGAAGGCAGTGGCAAAAGCTGAGACCACCATAGGACAGGAACATGGTCAATAGAAGCAAAAGCTATTGTAAGAGTAAATGCAACATCAGTCCACAATTTCTTTTTTCTCCCTATTTCCTTTAGGCTTGTAATGCTACCATTCATGTTTTCAAGTTGATGATCTTTTCCCTCCACTTCCCTAAGAACATTTAGTAGAAGAGTTGAGTAACCTTTTAAAATAAAGTCATTCCTGGCATTATTTCAGCCCACTAGCTAGCTGAAGTTCTATTTATTGTTCATATGAGTTTACTATGTGAAGTCACTTAGTCATTAACAGTGAATTATTGTATTTTATGAGTTTGTGAGTAGGGGAAAATAGGGATATTGCCTGAGGGCATGAAGAAGTCAAAGTTAAGATACATCTCTATATCTCTATATGTGTGTGTATATTTATAAAAGGTATGTGCGCGCGCGCGCACACACACACATACACACACACACACATATACATAAAATTTCTTACTGTATCAACTGTTGGAGTGCTATGTAACCTGGAGTGGGAGTGGGAGCATTCTGTCGAGGGTTGGGGGGATGTGAGTGGTGGGTAGAGGAAAACTACTTATAGGTTGCCAGACTACCATTTCATAACCAAATAATATATTACTGTTTCCCTCAGTTGGCTCAGTGATTGGTAGGACATGTGAAAATGTGCTCTTCCCCTGAGATAGTAGAAAGGGAACAATGAATCAATTCCAGTGTTTTTCCCACTCTTAGCCAGTACACTTAACCCTGAGTCTACCATTATTCACCCACTGACAAAAACACTCCCTCTTATGCTTCTATGGAGACCTCTAAAAGAATGTATTTTCTTCTAAAGAAGTTAATAATCTAATTAATACTAATTCTGTGTATGACTGTTATTATCAAGAAATATAATTAGCCTAATATTAATAATTTAAATGCTGGATCTATTTTGCTACCTATAAAATGGCATAATAGCAATACCAACGATGACACCCATTGGAGTATTTTAATATGAGCATTATGCAATACTGTCCCTTGTTACTGCAATAATGATATTAACAAAAGTCTAATACTGTAATTAGTGGATATTGACACATAATGTGTGTGTTAATATTAGGAAAATTCTCTCCATTATTAATGCAGTTTACATTCCTCATTTTACAATTATAATACTGTATCAACTGATAGTCGTATTGTTTGTAATACTGCTTTAATTATTGCTTCTTCTAATACTTCAGCCAAAGGCTTGAGAACATTTTAATATTACTCAATATTGTATTCAACTTTCTACTCTCCCTCACTTCCCATATCCAAGCAGTTGCCAAGTCTTGTAAAATCTTCCCTCATCTCTCTCCCATTTTCCTGCTTCTACTCAACCATATTACAAAAACCTTACTTCAAGTTCTTTACTCTCTCTCTTCTACACTATTGAACTAACTTCCCAGTTAGTCTCCTTGAACTCATTCCCAAACCATCTTCCATGTATGAGGCAAATTAAAATTCTTAGTGACAAATCTGCCAATATTACCAAGAAAATATGATATAAGAAAAAAAGGAAGCAGCAGTGACAGGCTCCATCAGACAGCATAATTCATAATAGGGAAAACAAAAGGTAAGGAAAGTGAAAAAAAAATTTCAGGGACTAGCCATCTAGAGGAAACAGAAATACTATAAAATATAGAAATCAATTTGAAAAATTTAGGAAGAGAATAAAAATGGATGGATGGATGAATTTATAGATGATGAAAAAAGTATTTCATTATGTTATTAATTGTTGAGTGCTGTGCAAAGCATTGTAGTTTCAAATAAGAAAAAGGAACATTTCTTATTGTTGTTCACTTTGTAATTGGGGATGAAAGCCCATTCAGGAAGGTCAGCTATAAGCAAGATGGTCAGATACAGGATAAGACCTGTTGCAAAAATGAAGTAGAGACAATAAAACCAGAAGGAAACAAAAGCTTGCTGGTGTTACAGCAGATCTAGAGAGATATTCTAGGTCACATTTCTGTGAAAAAAATCTCTTACTGTAGCTATCCATGAGAAGACTGAGTGAGACTGATAGATGTGTGTGAATAAGTGTTAGCAGCACAAAGGGCAGTCAATGGCTGTGATAATGATGGACTGGATAGAATTAATTTTATGAAGGAGTGATATTAAAGTTAATGCCAGGAGAAGTAAAGGGAAAGAATAGGGCTCTGTAAGTTTATTTCGAAGGCAATTTTTGTTCATTACACAATTTGGCATGGCCATATCTTTAATTGTTTGCTCCAGTAATGACAAATTTATACCAAAGAATTAGCCATAATTTCAGCTTTTAGTAACAAAATAATCGCCAGTTTGGATGTCACACATCTTAATTGGTAAGGCTTATTTCAACAAGGACAAAAATATAAGAACAACACATAATGAACTGGAGTAGAAATTATCTATATAGCTGATTCAGAAGAGGAAGACTAATTCAAATCCAGGACTCAAATTATAATCACATAACCTAGAAATCTCTTGACCTCTGTCTGTTTTCTATTTTAAACTGAGTTTTACGAGCATAATTAGGAAAATTTTGTTACACTAGAAGACAGTGCAGGAATTTTCTCATTTTATTAAACCATACTTGACATGTCTCAATTAGAGGTTTAGTGCCATATGCGGACATTAACTTTTAATACTGTTTTAAAAAATTAATTCTCTTTAGTGTGTGAATGACTTCTCATTTCTTCTTTCCTAGAGAGCATAGATCCGTGTAAGAATGAACATCAAGAAAAATGAATGAGGGAGATGCTGAAAGTTTGTCCTGAAGCCACTCTGTTTTTTCTGTTCCATTTTTTAAGTCAAGTGGCTTTGTCTTTAGAAATAAATTTTTAAATATATATTATTATAATATTTTGTTTTTGCTCTTGTTTTCATTTCATTTATTGTTTCACATGTTTATTTTTGATGTCTGGGATTTAACATCTTATTCCCTTGTTTCATCGGGAAGTGAGTTTTAAAAAATATTTCATGGGAGCTTGAGCTCTTGTGCATTTTACTAAGCTGGAAAGGACTAGTAAGAGCTCTGGATCTGCCATCCAGGATGCCCATCATCAGAAAGGTTGGCCATATTGAAATAAATATTTTTAGCCACAGCTATTGATGAAGGCTCACCCTTATGCAACAGTAAGGTTATGATCTATATGAAGAGGTGTAATAGGGAAGACACTACTCACATTGGTCGGAGCAAGGACCTTTGAAATACTGAAATAGGTATCTTTATGCTCACATTTTCAAGTAAGATGGAATATGAAAGTTTGTCATTTATGTAAATAAATGTACATGAGTATATGTATTTATAGGGGTAGCTAAGTGGTGCAGTGGATAGAGTGATGGGACTGGAGACAGGAAAACCTGAGCTTAAATCAGACTTCAAACACTGAATAGCTATGTGTTATGTACTTGGGCCTGTCCTTTACCCCCTGCTTGTCTCGATTTTCTCATCTGTAAAGTGAGGATAACGTTAGCCACTATCTCACAAGGTTGTTTGGAGGATAAATGAGAAAATCATAATTGTAATTTAGCACAATTCCAGGGTCATAGTAAGTGCTACATAAATTTTAGTGATGATGATGAGGGTGATGGTGATGATGATGATGCATGTATGCATGCATGTATATCTGTATATATATATATGCATATATTTAACTTTGCATATATAAAAATAAATACTTATAAATATACAGTATGCAAATCTATATGGATATATAATTACATCCACATATGTGTATATATATATGTAGATGTGCATGTGTGAATATAGAAATCTACCTACCTGTAGCTAGCTAGCTATCTCTCTGGTGTCCCCATTGATTAGCACAATTTCCAGCATATAATAAACACATGCTTCTCCTCTGCCAATAAAGCCTAACTCATCATAATCTAGGAGTCATATAGAATTATTTGTTTAAATCCAGTTTATTTTAATTGGAGTCAATAACCTAAAAACTAGAAAATGAAGCATTGTGCTTTAATTTAAACCACAATAAATGTGGTGCTCTCCCAGTAGTTCTTCAAGTAATAGAAAAACTTAAGCAGTTCTTAAGATGAGGTTATTTCCTGTAAGTGTATACCAACAAAAGAAAATATAAAATACAGTTTTTAAAAGCTGTTCAAAAGTAATTGAACCCAAATATATCAAGTCCACATCATCATGACAAACAGAGCTCATGAAGTTAATGAAATGTTTTTGATAATACAGAGCCTATGAGGAATGAAACATATGATGAGATTAATTTCCATCAGTTCCTGGAAAAAAAATACTATTTGACCAAGTGTATTTTGTCAACAAAATGGATTAAAGATGAGGATAAAATGTATTTCGACAGAAAAATTGATTAAAGAGTGTTTGGATACAATTTTTCAACAAAATAGGTAATTGAAGCAATTGATCAAAAGCTAGTTGATAAACTATTTCCTTCTGTATAATACAATTGATTTTTTTCCAGCTAAAATTAGTCTCATCAGTGAACTGAAAGAAGGTATTTGGCAGAATGCATTTTCCCAGAAATAGATGAAAAAACAGATGGAAAGTAATAGATTAAAAAGATAATCAAGTTTATTTTTCCAAAGTTTATGTGCAGAAAAGTTTTAATGACTAAAAATGGATTCTATTCAGGCTAGAATTTAATTCAGGTAGAAATTAGATGTTTCAACATTGTATTGTGACTTCATGTACCCATCTTTCATATATACATATATATATATATATATATATGTATATACACACATATGTGTATGTGTATATGTGTGGGTGTCTGTGTATATGTTCACTTTGACAGTTTTACGTGAAGGGAATATTGAATGCTAGCTAATAAAGTATTTAGTACCCCCAGTCTATTCCCCACAATTATTTGCTCCAACTCCCTGCAACTTGTTCACTGTTCACTAAATCAAATTTTTTCAGCACCATTGAATATTTGACTCCCAAAACTGTCCATTAACCATTGAAAATATTTTTGATGTTAACAAAAGAAAAACAAAATTACCAGAATATTTATTAAGCTGTTCTTTATATACAATCTATTAAAATCAAAGTTGAATATGAAAGTAAAGGTCAAATAGTATAACTCTACTGCTTGTGGTGAAAGGGAAGGTGTAAAAAGGAGATAGTCTTCAGTGGAATTGAAGCTGTTTTTTTTTCCAGGTAAGGCCTCTATGTTCTTCTGAGGTTTTAAATATTTTTTGTTAATTGAACCCTTTCTTAATTTGGTGAAAACTATGGACTCTTTCTCAGAATATGTTTTTTAATTGAAGAAAGTGCTAAACTTTAGTTAGAGGTTAGAAGAAAAGATAGATGGAGTTTATTTTTTCCATTCAAGTTTCAAATCATTCTGTCTATTTATGGAGTTCTAAAGACTCCATGGACAGCAGGTTAAGAACTCCCAATGTAGCAGTATTCCCCCAAAAATGTAAGCCTAAGGAACCTTGGAGAATTAGATCAATATATCATCTCTATGGCCTATAATAACTGTATTCCCAGTTCAGTATAGTGCCTGACTCATAATACTAAATAAATGTTTTATTTTTCTTTTTTAAATTTGGAGGTTAGACAATATTCCCAGTAGTGTCCTTCCAGAATCTAAGATCTTGTACTTATTTCCCTATAAATGGACCAGAAAAACTGCCTAAAAATAAGGCAGTTTAATTTTTTTAAATATACTGAACCAAAATAATTTTATTGATCCTGCCTTTTGGGGACACAATTCTATAAGAGGGAAAAAATAAAATGTCCATAAGGACATTTCTGACATACTTGTTTGTTGTTTCAAACTCTTCAAGTGGGTTGGTTATGTGTTTTCATGGTGGATCTATGTATACAATATGTTCACCAATGTGAATGACAAAGACTGAGTAGGGAACGGATATATTATGGGAAAAAAACTTAAAAGGTAATTCTTTTGTCAATCATTTGGGGAATGGCTGAGCAAATTATGGTACATGATTATGGTGGAATACTATTGTCTTATACAAAATGATAAGCAAGATGTTCTCTGAAAAAAAAATAGAAAAACTTACATGAGCTAATGCAAAGTGAAATACACTGTGTACAAAGTGACAGCAATATCATATGATGACAAATTGTGAATGCCTTTGCTATTCTCAACAATACAATGTTCTAAGACAACTCTGAAGGACTTATGATAAAAATGGCAATTCATCCACAGAGAAAGAACTGATGGTGTCTGAATACAGATTGAAACATAATTTTTAACTTTGTTTTTCTTGATTTTTATCTATATTTTCTTTTACAACATGACTAATATGGAAATGTTTTGTATGACTATAGACATATAACTTCTATGGAACTGTTTGCCTGCTTAATGGATGTGAGTGTGGGGAAGGAGGAAGGGAGATAATTTGGAACTCAAATTATTAAAAATTTCTTTTTACATGTAACTGGGGGGAAAGAAAAAACTAAATACATTTTTTAAAAATTGAAAAATACCCAATTGACCATGAAAAGGCAATTCCTAAAGCAATTTAGCTTCCCTTTTGACTCTTTATTTTGTCTTGTCATCTTCCTCTGGACCTAGTTTCTTCTCCAGACTTCTATATTCCATGACAAAAGGATGAAAACAAGCATTTACTAGGAATATTCTTCATGTCAGTTACTATGCAAAGTGTTTACAAATATTATCTCATTGAATTCTCATAATAATTTTTTGGAAAGTAGAGGTTAATTTTTTTTCTCCATTTTGCAGTTGAGGTAACTGAGGTAGACATAAATTAAATGGCTTGCTCAATTGTCTAGGATCACACATTCAGTGTCTGAGGCAGGATTTTAATTCAGATACTCCTAAATAAAAGTTCAGTACTCTAGCCCTTGTGTCATCTAGTTGATATATAATTCACAGCCTCTGTTTTATCTTCTTCCACTTGCCTCTCGTGTTAGTCTAGGTTCAACAGACCAAATAATCTTGATCTCATACTGTGTTCTAAATCCTTGTTTGCCACTGGCTCTCTCTAATGTGACTTCTCTAGCCAGTTTGATGAACGTGATATCATGATTGGCTTAAAGTTAAACCTAGACTACATTGGCTGCTATGTACTCTTGGTCTATATATCACCAGTCAGCCAGCCCACTCAATATTCAATTCACTCTATTAGACACTGGGAAATACATAGGCTTGTAAAACAGGCTACTGGCATATGTTAGAGAATTAGGATATACATGCAAATTAAACTAGTATATACAGGTAATTAAGTTACCTATGCTAAGGGAAGGAAACAATAAACTTAAATTTGAGGGGAAAATAGAATATTCTAAAGGATAAAAATATATGTAGAGTAATATTTAGTTTTCCTTTTCAGAAGTACACATTTTAAAAATTATTTGGTAGTCCATTTACAGATGCTCTGTTCCCTTTCTCCTCTTGATACAGAGCTGGCCATAGGTTCTCAACAATTATGACAGTTCAGTGTAAGAACTATCTGGTCCTACCAAGTTTCAAGTACCTATGTGGCTATCTACTAATTTAGAAAAGTATACCCCTTAAAGGTTGGTCATTGGATAAAGAATTGTGTTGTGGATACAGTAGCTAGCAAAGATCTTCTACCTGCTAAGGAAGGCAGATTTGTATTTTTAAAAGAAGTACCCATGTCCATGAAACCACAAGTTCCTTGACATACACCAAAGTTAGAATAGCTTTAAGTAGAAGATATGTTAAAAGTATTGAACTTTTCACTCCATCTTTTCTTCTTTGAGAATTCATTTTCAAATATCAACTTAAATGACACTTCCTCCATGAGACATTGCCTAAGCAACTCAGTTTTGAGTGATCTCCTCTCATACTGCAAAGCATTTTTGAATATTCTTATTTGTAATTATTTTTTTTAATTCTACTTATTTATAAGCATGTTATTTCCCTTCAGGAGAATGTAAGCTCCTTGAGGATAACAGTTGTGTTTACTTTTGTCCTTACATCCTGAACATCTCCAAGAGTACATAACAAATAGAAGGCATTCAATAAATGACTGTTAAATTGAATTTGGATAACCACTACTCTCCCAAACCACAAATTGCATAGAGTTGCTAACCAAAAAGTTTAAATATATTTTAATCCATCCAAAAATTGTATATTTAAAAGAAAGTCATTCATAGCGATCCATTTATGTAATGTTATTTTCTTTTTTTTTCCATTTCTACTCATCTATTTGCCCTCATAGTTCTGAAAAGAACATTCCATATGAGAAAAGCTAATTTTATTTAGAACTCTCAAAAGTATATTTCTATTTACTCATATAAATCTCACAAAAATGAAGATATTTTTATGGTCCATAGAGCAGAACTGGTTAGCAGTAGTTAACTAACTCTCTGATCTTGGTAAATCCCTCAGTCCCTGTTATTTCAACTCTCTTCCCAGGTTCTACACAAAAAAACACACATGCCGCACCATTTAATACACAAGGTGATATCTATTCAAATGGTACCACCCATATGGGAAAATGAAAAGATATTCTATATTTAGAATGTGTCTAGATGGGCTGGAATCCTGCCTCTAATACTGTCTAGCTTTGTGACCTTGGACAAGTCACTTGTCCTTTCTCTGTTTCCATTTCGTATCTATCAAATGGATATGAAAGTAGCATCTTCCTCACAAGGTCGTTGTGAGGATTACATGAGATAATGTACATAAAGTACTTTGCAAACTTTAAAATGATCTATGACTATTAACTATTATTACTAGTAATATTATTCCAACTAGTCTTAATGGCATTATTACTCCAAATAATTTGAATAAGGGAAGTTCACAGATAGCTGTCCTCAAATCCAGAAATAAATGGCTTTCAAATTCTATTCTGACATAGGTTGGCTACGTGATGCTGAGCGTGTCACTTAACCCTTTTAGTACCCTGAGGTAGCTCTAAGATTATAAGTTGCAAAGAAGGCACAAATCTACACTGGTAGAGGGAATTTTCTTACTTGGGGGTTCCGTCAAAAAAAATGAAATCACACATCTATTTCCTTTCCCTGCTCCTGTGTCAGCAAGGACCCTGGCATGCACATGAGGACCTGTTGTACATGTTCCTAGATCTGCTTTTCTAAATGGAAAACAACTTTTGAGGGATCAACAATTGATTTTACTCAATTACATCTATCATTCACTTAGTTCAGGGGAAATAGTCAGCACCGTGAACTTCAGAGAAAATACAACCAGAGAAATAAAGAGCAACAGACAGGGCTTCCAACTGTCTGACCATAAGTAATGTACACATCACAGATCAACAGACAAATCCAACAGTCTGACCATTGCATATATATATATAGTTACCAGAGAGAAGCACAAACATCTGAGCTTTCAAAGCCCCAAAGGAAAACCTCACCTCAGAATATTTGTATACTTTTCAGAGCCAGAGGACCGGACCCTCTGACCCAGTGCCTCAGTAGAAATTGATAAAAGGTATTTAGGCCCAGTAATGGGTGGGGAAGATTCTTAACTCTTACATTAACCTTATATTAACATTACAGTTCCCCCAACAAAATATCTTTTATTCTTCAAAAATGCTTGACTTAACATTCTTCATGTCACAAATCAATGTCTCCTATTTGAAGCTTGCTGATTCCCAGAATGGTGGCAATCACAGGACATGATCCTCAATATATCTAGGCAGTTTTACTAACTGAGGAACAAGTCTTGTCTGTTTCCTGGCCTAATACTGGAATTTACAGTTACCATCCTTCCTAGGAAATACTTCTCCCTCCTGCTATTGCTGAAGAGACTTTCAGTCTTCCGAATAGCTCAGGCTATCAAACATTGGATAGTCCTTATAATGTTATTACATAGAAATTACATGTTATAATGTTATTACATAGAAAAAGAAATGGAATGTGTTGACTTGAGTTTGCTAGATCACCCTGCAGAGAAAGGAATGAGCTCAATGATGCCATTATCACTCAATTTTACATTTTGAACCAAGTCCAATCTACCATTCAAAATGATAATTGGAACAAATTCAAGAATGGATGAACTCATACTGCTTTGCAACAGTCTTTCTCAGGTCTTCATCTACATGACAAAAAAAAATCACAATATCCTCTAAGCTACTATAATGTCTCTTAGTTTATCTTGGATCTCTCTGCTGTTCTATTTATTAGTTCCCTCATGCTACTTCAAGTTTCCTCTTTCCCATAGATTGTTCCATATTGTTTCTGATATTATTGTTTATCTGGACTTAACTGTCCTCTGTTACTGAAATTCCTAAAAGATATGTCTACCTAACTCAAGTCTCTCCCCATTCTAATCTATCCTGCATTCAGTCACCAGTGATTTTCCTAAATCATAGGTCTTATCATTTCACCCTGTACTCAATAAATTTCCAGTGGTTCCAAGTTGCCTCCAGGATGAAATACAAAATCCTCTGTTTGACATTCAAAGCCCTTTTTAATCTAGTAACATCTTACCTTCTTATTTTCCTTATGTCTTACACTGTATTATTTATTTTTTGATCCAGTGACACTGATCTCCTGGCTATTCCATGAAAATGACACTGCATCTCTTGGCTAATAAATAAATGAATGAATGAATGAATGGGTGAATTAACAAATAAACAATCAAACAAACAAATATTTGTGGAAATCTTCCCCAATCCTTCTTAATCCTACTAAGTTTCATCTGTTATTTCCTGTTTATCCTATATATAGCTTGCTTTGTATATATTTGCTTACATGTTGTTTTCTCATTATATGGTAATCACCTTGAGAGCAGGGATTGCCTGTTGCCTCTTATTGTATACCCACCCTTAGAACAGAAACTGGCATATTGTAAGTACTTCATAAATATCGATTGATTGCTTGATGGTGGCCCACTATCTTTCTCACCCCTCTACCTACATTTGATATGAATACTCTTTATAAAGTTAAACTAAAGGATAGGTCAGTTGTGAATTTTTTAAAATGCTGCCTATCCCACTGTGGCAGAAAGATACCTGGGCTTACTTTATTTTACTAGGATTATAGTATGCCTCTATAATAACGCAAATAATGCATCAGACTTATAGCATATTATAATACTGTGTTACTTTCTAATTATTTTCTTACTTCTGGAACCTTAGTTCACCTAAGTTAAGAAGACTGTCATTCATCTTTATATCCTTCATTCCGCACAGACCTACACAGTAATTTAAGCTTAAAAGTTATTCAGTAAGCAATGGTAGAACTCATTTGAATGTCAGAGTAAGAGTGATTCAGTAACTATGCATGTTAGCTGAATTTATGAAATCACTGAAGTAGAAAATATGATACAGTAGTATATATCTGACTTACTTACCATTGGGCACTTGTGATGCCAAATGGGAATGATTTTGCTCTGTAAGGTCTATGGAATTTTTCCCAACTAATTTTAGACAAATTTATCAACAAAATCTGTCTGATATAATTTATATTTTTATAATAAATTTATTTCTACAGTAAATTGATTGCATCATGGAGAATGACTTTTTAAATTTTCACTAATAATTTTTACATCATAAACATGTGCTCCCATGAAAAATAGAAAAATTATTGTGGCCCCCTATGTAAAGTGTCATAGGGTTATCACATCAATTCAATCATCTGAACAAATCACTTTAACATTCTAAAGATTTTCTAATAAGTTACATTCTTGATTAATACATTTGATCATTTTTCTTTTTAAAGTTCTTATTTTTCTAAACTACATGTAAAAATAGCTTTAACTTTTTTTTAATAATTTTTGAGTTGCAAATTCCTTCTCTTCTTCCCTCCTTTCCCCCATTCTTGAGAGGACAAGCAATTTACTAGTTTTTTGGTCTTGATTTCTAGATTCATTAAAATCTACATCTTTGTTGCACCAATTATGGCAGGATCATATAGAGTAGACTTTCATGTATATTACCTCATTAGTTCTCAATAACCTCATAATGTAAGTGGTGAACTTTTGTGTTTTTAATGTGGGCTTATAGAGTTAAAGTGATTTGTTCAAATCAGTCTGTCTAGGAAGTAGAAAAGCTGGTATTCAAACCCATATCATAATAGTTTTGACACTAAATAACTTAATATAACATTGAATGGAGTAAAATTGAATGCAGGAACAATTAAACATGGAGAAAAGAGAAATGATTCCTCCTCCCAACCTTCAGAAAAATGTAGGTTTTCCTCTATTCCTAAGTAATACCAGAGAACATGATCCTGTGTCCTAGAACTGAGATCCTGTATTTGCTACATGAAAAAGTAAAACTACTCTTAAAGTTCATTAATGACATGTTGTTTTTGCTAAAATTTCTGCAAACAATGTATTTTTTTTTAAATCACCGAGGTTAACTTGTCATTGCTGCAATGCCTCATGCAGTCTTTGGCTCCATTAATCACACTATGTTAAGTTACTGATATAGTCTAACTTGACATGAATGATGATGCAATCAAAATATCCCATGTTTCTTTGAAAAGGAGGTTTTTATTTGATTTTTAAAAATGTTTTCTGAATCTTTAAAAAAATGGAAACCACTAATTGTCCTATGAAATAAAATAAGAAATAGCATGAATACATCTCAGGTATACCCCCCTCCTATTTACTGTGAATTTATCTGTTATTTCTTCTTCTATATGAGTGTGAATATATGTATGAGCTAGTTTATTACCTTAACTAATAGCATAGAGTCTCAGCAAATAACTCACCATGGCATGTGACATGTTTTTGTGGTCTCAAAATGTTACTCCTTTTGGGAGCAAACTGATAAGTCTAATCAGATTACAAGTGCTTGGAGTCTAGTTTTCCTTTTGTATTTGTAGCACAAATCACTTCCTTAACAAAAGTTTGTTGGTTAATTGATTCCATCCAGCTCTAAAATTCTTACATGAAAATGTTTCCTTCTATTCTGAAGCTTCTGTAGAACATGTTATTGTGTTGATCTTTCAGTTAGCTAAGGTTTCTGTCTCTCTTTATATTTTATAAGTTCTTATTGATATTGTTTCTTACATCATCCTATTTCTCCTAAATATATTTTCCCCTCCTGGAGAGTGATCCCATATGACAAATAATATTTTCAAAGAATAAGAAAAATGAATTACTCTTTCCAAAGTTATTAATGATATGTTAATTTCCAAATCCAGTGGGCTTTTCTCAGTCTTCATTCTCCATGACCTTTCTGCAGCCTTCAGTATTGTTGATCACTCTCTACTTTTTGATACTCTCTTCTCCCAGGTTTTTGGGAGACCACCATCTCTTGGTTCTCCTCCTACATATCTGACTGATCCTTTTCTTTGTCGTTTTCTGGATCCTACTTCAGCTCATACCCTCTAGCCAGAAGTGTTTCTGAAGGTTCTGTTTAGGATCCTCTTCTCACTCTTTACTACTTCAATTGGTGAGTTCATCAGCCCCTAAGGATATAATTACCATCTTAATACTGATAATTCTAAAATCAACCTAACTTGCCTCAATCTCTGCTTTAACTTTCAATCTCATATCTCAAATGCATTTCAGAAATGTTGAATTGGATGTCTAGTAAACATCTTAAAGTCACAAAGTCCAAAACAGAATTCATTTTCTTTCCTCCTAAATTCCAGAACCTTTCCATACCTGTGTTCCCTATTATTATAGTGGACAACAGTATCCTCCCCTGTCCCTCAGGCTCACAACATAGAAGTCATCCTGAATTCCTCACTCTCTATAATTTCTGATATTCAAGCTGTTGCCAAGGCCTTTGACTTTCACCTTTGCAACATCTCTCCTATATGTTACCTTCCTTCCAATGACATTAACACCATCCTGGTATATGTCCTCATTTCTTCATGTCTGGATTACTGCAATAGTTTGTTGCTTGTCTCCCTGCTTCATTTCTCCCTACTCCAATCCATACTCCATTCAATCACTACAGTGAAATGCATGTTTAATCACGTATCATGCACATACACACACACACACACACACACACACACACACACACACACATGCATCCCTTTCCCCCTACTCAATAATCTCCAGGGATTTCCAAGGATAAAAACAAAAACCTGTATGTGACTTTCAAAACCATTTATAACCTAGCCTCCTACTACTTTTACAGTCTTCTTATATCCTATTCCCCCACAGATACTCTTTGATCCAATTACACTTGTCTCCTGACTGTTCCATGAACAAAACATTGCATTTCTTATCTCCAAGCACTCCCTCTGGCTATAACCCAAACCTGGAATGCTCTCACTCCTCCATTCTAGCTTCCATTAAGTCTCAAGTAAAATCCCACCTTCTATGAGACAGGGGAGGGGGATTCCAACAAGACCTCTGACAACTTCCTCAAACCCCCTTAACTCCAGTGCCTTCCTTCTATTACATATAGATATATCTATATATACGTGTGTGTGTATATGTATATATGTATAGTGTGTATGTTTATGTGTATGTGTGTATATCTCTATATATCTGCATATTTTTCTCATTAAGTTGTTAAGGTTTTCTGGTCAGGAACTCTTTTTGTATCCCTAGCATTTAGCAGAGTGTCTGACATGTAACTGATGTTTAATATATGTTTATGGATTGAAATTCAGGGATCTCTTCTAACATTCATGCTGTATCATATAATACTATGTCTCATTTTTGTTTAGTGATGGATTTCAGTAATATTTCCAAGGAAATATACAGTAAAGCTAGACTTCTCTAAGACCTTAGACAGAAAATAAAACCACATCTTCATAACTATGAACAATAATAAAATAACTAAGAAAGAATTTTTTGAAAAGATGCTTGAAATAAAAATAAATATCATGGATTGGCAGAAAAAGAAAGTTATTACAGATACTTGAATATGTGACATTGCAGGCTTAATCTATGTTGTTAATAAAATGAAAGCTCTTCTACTCATTTTGAAGGAATCTTTAAATGTACTTTACTCTCAATTCTAGGATTTTTAACCATTAAAATAAAAAAAAAGAAATCTATGGATGATAACAGTCTACCAGTCTTAGTATATATTGCATAAATAACAAGATGCACAACTTGGAAAACTGCCAAGGGAGGAAAGGGAGATGATGGAATTTGAAACATCTGATAGTTGGAACTAATATTTTAAAAATCATAAACTTTCTTTTTAAAAATACTTGATATGATTTGAAATTTATGGATATATTGAACAACTAGAGTTACAAAAAAGAACATTTAAGAAGTCAAGGAGTTAACTTCCAATGAAATTGAATTTCTATTACAAATATGTAAAATGATTTTGAAAATAAAACTAAGGAAGTGGTGGTTAGACATGTATGTGCAAGGGGGGTTAACCACTCTGAACAGTTTTACATGCTTCATATCCAATGTCTATAAATATTTCATACTATTTTTAGAGATAATGCAATTTTACTTGAAAAATATTATAGCAATCAAATTAACTTCAGAAAAATTTAGAGGATATGAAACCAAGAATATATAAGGACTATGTATCTTTATGGTCAAATGTTCTGCTTGAATTTTGACTGTATTTATCTACTCAGGATACAGTTTTAAACTCTGATAACACTTCATTGTTAGGTGGGCAGCAGAGTACATTATTGTATATTTCTATGTGTTGCAGTGCCAGATTAAAAAGAGAGAGAGAAGGGGAGAGGGAGGGAGGGAGAGAGAGAGAGACAGGGAGAGAGAAAAGAAATGTGACAATCCTTATTTGAGGGGTGTTACTGAAGGAAATAATTCTACTGTTAATAATTATTTTTCTCTTTGATTTCTAACTATAGTTGACTAGAACTATTATCACATCACACTGTGCAGAAGGGGTTTTGTATCTTGACTACTCTTGCTTCTTTGTGTCTTGCCTTCTATGTGAAGTGAAGGATTTGAATGAAAAGGGTACATGTTCCAATAGCATTCTCCCCTGGGGTACATCAAGTCATTTTATACAATGACACACTAAGAAAGGCAATTGATGGTGTGTGACTGACTCTAATGCTACTTTTTCATCATTTCATTTATTTTCCATTAGGCAGGACGAAAGACATGTGAACTACATATAAATTCTTGCACTATTCTCCATAGGGGGTTCCTTTTAGGATTAGAATTCTTGCTGAATACAATGTCTTTAGTGTACTTCAGTAATGTAAATGGCAAAACCATAATGGGAAAGGTGGAGTTTTAGAAATGTTTTTAACTTCAAAATTCACTCTAATATTCCTTAAGAAATCTTGGAGGACATGTGAAGGATTGTCAGAAACCTACTGAAATTAAAAGATGCTGGGATATTTTTAATGATGAATTTCTTATTTTTAGAATACTAATCATTTTTATAAATAATATTCTTTCAACAAATTACAGTAATTATCTTTAGAGCATTTGAAGTATTTGTGGTCCAAATGAAAGAAATTAGATTTTTCTTATTTTCTTTATTCTTCTTCAGTGAGATACCTCTTTACAAAGCTTGTTTTGCGGTAAATTTCTACTTCCACATTTAATGCCTTATATTGTTTAAAATGAACCATGGTGCTCTTTTTGAGATACTTGAATTTTTATTCCCTGTAATAGTTTTTTTTTGGGGGGGCCACAAAAATAATCAACTAATGGTGGACTGGCCAATTAGATGTAGAGAAAAATATAACAAATTCCTAAATTCTGGTTAAAATGTTTGGATTCTTTAGAGAAGCCTCCCAAAATATTTGGGCAAGTTTCCTTATAGTTTTCCCATATTCTAGACTTATTCTCATTCTATCTTTTCAATTGATCTTATCATGCTTCTTCCAACTAGCATGTCTACTTCTTCACCTTTTGTCTACTTAGGATTTGTCCAATTTGTAAAATCTACCTCATGTTCTCAGTCTTTTGTGGACTCTTATTTCCAACGAATATCCATCCCTTCCCCTTTCAAAGAGATATCAAATGTCTCTGGCTATCTATTCATCTATCCACCTATCTAAGTATATGTACACACATATACACATACATACATCTATGCACACACATACATACACGCACATATATGTGTATATATCTCTATGTATAGCGGAAAGCCTGAAGTCAGAAAGACTCAAGTGACTTCAAACACTCATTAGCTGTGTGACCCTCAGCAAATCACTTAACCCACTTGCCTCAGTTCCTCTTCTGTAAAATGAGCTGAAGAAGGAAAATGCAAATCACTCCAGCATTTTGACCAAGAAAATCCTGAGGTCATGAAGAGTTTGATTTGACTGAAACAACTGAACAACAGCAACACAATCATCTTTTATCCAATTGTCTGTATTAAAAATTTCACTTTTTTTTAACTTTTTGGAATTTCTATTTCTTTTCTTTATGCCTGTAGATAATGATCTTTTCTTTGTAATTTGTTATGGGTCTTCTATTTTTTATACAGCCTTATCAATATTACATAGCTATGGATTTCTTAGGAGGCATGTTTCAATTCAATTAGTACAATGTCATCTATGTGTATATGAAACTAGAAAACTTTGGCATCAACAGAAAATGTTCATGTGTCTTGATTTTTGTTTAATTTTCCAATGTTAACATTGTTCTGGGTAGGGGTTTAGGTATGCATTTGGGTCCTATTTTCTAGCCAATAACTGTCTTAAGCACTTTAAAATAGTGACTCTTCCATGACATTAAGCCCAGACAATAAATATATCATTTTATAATTGAGTTGCAGAAGTTGATCGAAAATTTTAAAGTGAAACCTTGTGGTGCAATTGAAAGAGATTTGACTATAAAGAAACAAAAACTGAGTTCACACCTTGCCTCTGACACTTATTACCTATGTGATTTTACATAAGTCATTTTGCCTCAGTTTCTTCCTATGTAAAATGGGGATATTTGACTATATGGTTTCTGTGGTCCCTTCTAACTCTTGAACTATACTCATGACTTTGAGGTTAGTTGTATAGCTCAGAACACACATGGAATTATAAAAATTAAGAATATTATTTCTAACAAAATCCAATTCAATTCAAGAATTATTTATTAAGCACCTACTTTACTGATGTTGGACTTTTCTTTTAGACTTGGAATCTTTTTACAATCTCACATACATATCTTGTTCAAGGGCAGTTTACTCCACAGATCCTGAGCTCTTTTGTGGCACAGACTGCTATGATGTGGAACACTACCATCATAGACTGAACAAATTTTGCAGTTAGGATTTCAGCAGTACTGTAAAGTATGTGTGTGTGTGTGTGTGTGTGTGTGTGTGTGTGTGTGTGTGAGAGAGAGAGAGAGAGAGAGAGAGAGAGAGAGAGAGAGAGAGAGAGAGAGAGAGAGAGAAAGAAAGAAAGAGAGGGAAACAGAGAAAGAGATTAGTGTGGATTGGCACCAGGAGCTGGTATAGAGTTGAGTGCTATTGCAAGTCATGGGATCTACTTATGCAAACCTTCTCCAGAGGGATGGGATCAGTGAAGGATAGTAGACTGAGTGAGCACATTAAGGGTTTACATTACATTCTCTTTACTTTAAGGGAACCTTCTCTTGCTTTTAGATCTTTTTTTCTGTTCTTTTTTAAACTTGTTTTTTAGTACTTGGTGCCCAGACCATGGACACAGCTAAAACTGCTCTATCTCCACTGCATAATTCATATTTTAGAGAAGGTGAGAGGTCAAGAGAATCAGTGAAACCATCTAATCTTCATCTCATTGGTCACATGACTGAGAATTGCAATGCTACAAATAGAAGGAAATTAAATTAAAAACAAAATTTGTCAGAGGTCCTGTTGGAATCCCCCTCCCCTGCTTCATACAAGAGAATAGAATTGCATCTAGCAAGTGTTTTCCTAGGAAAGACATAAAATTCTGTTGTCTTTAATATGGCCACAAGATTGTTGTTGTTGTATGTGTCCCTGATTCTTTCATTTTTATTTTTTTATTTTTTATTAAATTTATTTATTTAACTTTTTACATTGATTTTCACAAAATTTTGGGTTCCAAAATTTTTTCTCCATTTGTCCCCTCCCCCACCCCAATACACTGAGCATTCTAATTTCCCCTATCACCAATCTGCCCTCCCTTCTATCATTCCTCCCTTACCTTGTCCCCATCTTCTCTTTTGTCTTGTAGGGCCAGATAACTTTCTATTCCCCATTACCTGTATTTCTTATTTCCCAGTAGCAAGAACAATACTCAACAGTTGTTCCTAAAACTTTGGGTTCCAACTTTTCCCCATCCCTCCCTCCCCACCCATTCCCTTTGGGAAGGCAGGCAATTCAATATAGGTCATATCTGTGTAGTTTTGCAAATGACTTCCATAATAGTCGTGTTGTGTAAGACTAACTACATTTCCCTCCATCCTATC
>CM053770.1:611827404-611960127 GCA_028658325.1 Potorous gilbertii
CTATTCTTCAGTGAGCTTTTAAACCTCCTTTTCCATTTGGCTAATTCTGCTTTTGAAAGCCTTCTTCTCCTCATTGGCTTTTTGAACCTCTTTTGCCAATTGAGTTAGCCTATTTTTCAAGGTGCTATTTTCTTCAGCATTTTTTTGGGCCTCCTTTATTAAGGTATTGACCCGTTTTTCATGCTTTTCTTGCATCTCTCTCATTTCTCTTCCCAGTTTTTCCTCCACCTGTCTGACTTGGTTTTCAAAATCCTTTTTGAGCTCTTCCATGGCCTGAGCCCATGGGGTATCTATTTTGGATGTTTGGGATACAGAGGCCTTGACTTCTATGTCTTTACCTGATTGTAAGCATTGTTCTTCCTCATCTGAAAGGAAGGGGGAAAATACCTCGTCACCAAGAAAGTAACCTTCTGTGGTCTTATTTTTTTTCCCTTTTCTGGGCATTTTCCCAGTCAGTTACTTGACATCTGAGATTCCTTTCCACACCCACCTTGCCTGCAGATCTGCCCAGCTAGTGCTTGGGGTCTGAGATTCAAATTCTTCTTCCCAGCCTCAAGACTTTCAGTGGGGCAGGGCTGCTATTCTGTGTGAGATTAAGTTCTGGTGATCAGGGTGGGGCAGGTCCCCCACACGGGGCTCAGTTCCCTCAGGAGGTTTATGCAGACACCTTCAACAATGGATCCGAGCTCCTGCCTGCCCTGGGAACTCCTGTCCACAACTACCTCTGCTGCTGCCCCTCAAGGTGGCACAAGTTACCACTCCCTTTTTGGCAAGCCAGACAGGCTCTCTCACTAACCTCTGGCGTCTGTGGCTGGATGGACGTATGGGGCTGCTGGCGATTCCATCCCTGATGTCTGGTGGATCTGGTCCTCTCAGGGTCGTGGGCCAAGCCAGGGCTGGGCTCTGCTCCATGTCTGGTGCATGACAAACCCCTGGTGTTTGCCCTTCAGGGATCTCTGGAACAAAAATCTTCTCCACTCCCTTGTTGTGTGGCTTCCACTGCTCCAGAATTTGTTGGGAGTTCCTCTTTACAGGCAATTTATGTGCTGTGGGTTTGGAGCTAGCATATGTGAATCTTTCTACTCCGCCATCTTGACTCCTCCCCCTGTCTTTCATTCTTGAAGAGGACCATGACACCAGGGAGATGATGATATGACTTGCAGTTGACTTTGTTTTGAGTGAGGGAGGGCTGGGCAAGGTCACCAACCTCACTTTCTCCTCCAGGACCATCTGGATTCAGTGATCAGGACTCATTTATCAGTATGACTGGAGATGGCCTAGGATGCAGTGGGAGACCCTGGTCCTTCTAGGCTTGGTCTTTTCAGGTTCTCACTTTGAGTGAAATGATGCCCATTCAGTAAATACACCTCTTTAAGTAGTTATTCAAAGGATCTCCCCTTTAATCAAAAAAAAAAAGAATCAAACTGGGAGGGGAAGATCCTAAGGGGTCCTGGCCAAAGAAGAAACAATTACTATTTAATATTTACACTAAAAGGGTGAGCATAATTCATAATTCTTCAGTATCTTTATGTCCTTTTCCCTATATTTAGTCTAATCAGGTCATATACAGTTATCTCATTTATACTAAAATTTGTATACATTTTTTTCTCTCAGCTTCTCCTAAAGTGGGAGACAATCACACTTTATGCATTTTAGGTTCTATGGCAACCTTAGTTCTAACAGCCATTGAAAATCCTGATCCCGATAAAAGTGTGGGTAACATTTAAAATACACAGAAGTGAAGGAAAATCTGGAGGAAGAGAAACACAAAACTATGACATTAAAACTAACATACATGATCTCCATACAAGCGAAACAGATTAATCTGCTACTACAGAGGGTAATACCAATTTCCCAGTCTCTCAGGCTCAAAAATCTAGGATTATCCTTGGCTTTTCACTCACCCCACCTTCTCAATATTTCAGTATCCAACTGGTTACCAAGTTTATTTCACCTCTGCAATAACCTCTCAAATTCATTCCATTCTTTCTTCTGACACTGCTGCTACTCTAGGACAGGCCCTTATCCCTTCACTTCATGCCTGAATTACAGTAAGAACCTGCTAGTGGGACTGTCTGCCTCAAGTCTCTTTGACTATCCATCATTTTTCAACCTGAATGATTTCCCTAAAGCTCAGTTTGACCATGAAATACTATTGCTACTCAATAAATTCTAAGTTTAATAATAAATCCTATTGACTCCAGGATCAAATGAAAAAAATGTTCTGTCATGTAAAGCCCTTTATAACTCAGGTATCTCTCTAATACCCTTTCCAGTTTTCTTAAACCTGTTTTCCATATACACTTAGATCCAGTGACACTGAGTATGAACAAGACATTCCATTCCCATCTCCTGTCCCTGTTATTCTCTCTAGCTTTCCACCACGACTGAATACTGACCTCCTTGGCTTCATTTAAGTCCCAATTAAACTCCTACCTTCCACAGAAAGTCTTCTCCAATACCTTTTAAATCCCCCAATTGCTTATTTGTTTGTTTGTTTCTATTTATCCTGAATATAGCTTGCTTTGGACATATTTACTTACTTGTTGTCTCTTCCACTAGACTGCAAGCTCCTTGAGGGCTGGAAGTATCTTTTGCTACTTTTTGTGTCCCCAGGGTTTAGCATAGGTCTTGCCACATTGGAGACACAATGAATGTTTACTCATTGACATTTTTATATAAAAGGAAGATCTAAACCATATAAAGCTTAGCATTTTCACTATAAATAAAACCAGAAGAAAATAAGGAAATAACTTAAATGGAAGAATGGCACACAAGTTCTCCTTGGAGAAGAAACTAAATGGTTTGATATTATTAAAAAATTAAAGGTAATAAGAAACATTATTTCAGGGAAAATTTGATCATCTTTTACCTCAATACTCATTATAAGTATTTTCAGTGAATTCACCCTGAAAAGAAATACTTATGTACCAGCATCTGTTATGAAGTATGGGAATAAAGAAAAAAATTAATAAAGACTCAGTAAGATCCTGCAAATTAAGCAAGAGTATATTTGATTCTAGTTAACTTCAATACAAAGGTAGATATAACTAAGTACAGAGTGTATGTGTGTGTGTGTGTGCGTGTGTATATAAGCACACCCATGTGTGTGCATATATGTGTATGTATGCATACATATATGCACACATAGACATGCATGTGTGTATACACATACGTGTACATGCGTATGTGTATTATTGCAAACATATGCATATTAGTAGAGGTAGATATTAGGTGAGGAAGGAAGATATATCATTATTATAGCATACATTTTTATAAATATGTATGTTATAAATATGTAAAAATATGCAATTTTATATAAATATGTGTGTTGTAATACACTTACGTATTGCCACATATCTGGATGCTATAGCACATATACATATAATTTATGCTATCTATTTATTTATCTGACTATGAAAGAGATAGCAAATATAGTTAGACAGAGATATATTCTCACATGTATGTATATCTATGTCTATAGGGCGATATTCTAAATGAGAGAGAGAAATTTTTAAAACACACAAAATTCTCAGGTCTACATGGTGTGAGGGCTCTTTGGGATGTTGAGAGAGGACTAGAACCTCTGGATAAGGGCCTATAGAGCCTTTGCTGAGCTATTCATCCACTGTTGGTATCCACCAGTCACCCAATTCTCACACATGGTTCTAAGAAGCTATAGCAGGTACAACAGTCAAATTTCAGCAAAGGCATCTGGGCAGTTCTGGTAAACCAAGTAGAGTGTAACCAACAGGCCTCAAATCTGACAGTGCACTAGAGGGTATTGGTACAATAGCAAAGACTTCCCCTCCTGGAATGGTTGGATGAAAGCAGTTTGTCCCAATGACCATGATGGCAGCAGAAGCAGTTACCATGGGGTACTTAGAACTTGGTCAGACATTAAAGAAGCCAAGGTTATCCAGATCCTGTGACATCTATAGTTACTTTGACTTTTGTCCTGCTACTGGGCTTTAGTTACTGAAAGAAAGAGTCGGTTAATGACCATGCAACTCTGCCTCACTTAAATCCAGGCCACACACAAGTCAAGATATAACCCATTATCCATTATTTTACCCCAACATTAGAATGTCATTGATCCTCTTTCAACAAAGAATAAATAAGCACCTACTTCATGAAAAGATTTGATAAGCTTTGAACAAGAGGGGGTACCAAAATAACATTACAAAAAACATTATACTTTAACAGACTAGTAATGTCTAGTTTCTGATGTGAGAATGATTCTTCAATCATCTGCCTATGTATAGTGAGAAAAGAACATTTTAGACCAAGGTTTCAAATTGCTACACAGTTCAAAGAAAGAATGACACTGAGCAAAAGTTATGGTGATCATTTAAAAGAACTATAACTTGATCTATTATTGTAATGTGTTAATTTAAAAAAAGGAAACAATAGAAAAAAAGGCAATGTAATTTACCATAACAGTTTTGTACAAGAATGTAAGCCAGTTGTGATAAGGGTATGAAAGAGTCTAACACCACTTCAAACACAAAATTCTCAAAGTTCTTGTGAAGTAGGCAGATTTGGCCCCAAGGAATACACAACTTTTAACTACCTTATTTTTACAATTTTATGTAAGAGAATGGTAAATATAATAACTATTAGAAGTAAAACAGTGTAAAATAAAAGACCCAATTAAAAAAAAAGATTTAGAGAAAACTCATCAGATAACCAACTAACTAAAACTGTGCTCACAATATTTAAAAATAAAACTGGAAGCAAGACAACTTCAGAGGGAAGAATGATAGAAAACTTTTACAAAGACATTTGGTTACTTTTTATTTTTTTTTAAATTAAAGACTGTGGAGCCTCCACCTTTAGATTCTAGTACCATAGTCTGGTCATTCTTCATGAGGGAGTAGAAATGTCATTGAATGAAAAATAAAGAGCAGGAAAACAGTTGGTCCAGAATAAGTATACACATAGAAATCACTGGCTGTTATTTTGGTTCCTCAGGTGTAACATTCCATCTCTCACTTCTAGGTCTATCTCTTTATGCCTGGGATGTTCTCCCTCCTCACCTCCACTTCTTTCAATGCTTACCTCCCTTTAAAGATGAGTTCAAGTATCACCTTCTAGTTACATATTTTCTAATTGTAACATAGGCAAGTATCTTTCAATTCTAAAAAACCAAAAATACAACTCCTCCCCCCTCTAAAAAAAGTCTTTGTAATTATTTCAGGTATAATTGTATATATGCCTATTTTCTTCCCAAAAGGAATGTGACTAACTTTCATTTCTTTGTTTCTGTTCTAGGTTTTTAACAACATACCTAGATTGTGGTAGGTCCTTAGTAGATGTTTGTTGATTGATTTATTGACCATTTGGGGGATTGAAAGATCAACTTTCAAGGTGACTGAATTCATAAAGGATACCAAAGGTAAGGAAATACTCAATACCATTATTATATTCTTCTCCCCAAAGTGACAGAATGTCAAGAACTTCCAGCTCATCTATCTAATGTTCAATTTATGTAAAGTGCTCTTGAGAATATATATGTATATGCATATATACATACATATAGTTTGAGTATGTGTGTGCTGGTGTGTGCATATGTGTGTATACACATATGCACTTATGTATGTAGTATGTATGCATACACACTCAGGTGTCATCCCTGTTCATAGTATTCAGAAGAAATTTGGAGGTTTTCATAAATTATATTAAACCAAAGCAGGCAATTTTTAACATTATGACATTGAAAAAAATGTAGAATGTACAAGATCCTACTGGGTTTATTTTTATTGACTGTAAAAAATTATTTGATTCTGTAGAATGAAATTGCTTAAAGACTCTCCTTCATCAGAATGTCTCACAGGTATTTGTCAAAAAATGTTGTTGAATGGCATAGAAACATTATTATTAATATAATTTATTATTATTAATATCAAATGAGTCATAAAAACAGGAGAACAGAACTGCATCAAAGGTTTATGGGGGGGAGGAGCCAAGATGGTGGAGTAGAAAGACACACATGCTAGCTCTGAAACCACAGCCTATAAAATACCTGTAAAGAAGAACTCCTAACAAATTCTGGAGTGGTGGAAGTCACAGAACAACAGAGTGGAGAAGATTTCTGTTCCAGAAAGACCTGAAAAACCCTCACCAAAGGTCCATCGCGCACAGGACCAGAGCAGAACCCAGCCCTACCTTGGGCGCACAGCCCCAGGAGAAGCAGATCTGAGTAGGCTTCAGGGACAGAATCTACAGTGTCCACGGGGATCCCTTGACCAACAGGTGCTGCAGGTCAGTGAGAGAGACTTCTGGGTTGGCTGAAAGGGGAGTGGGGTATCTCCATAACTCAGGCCCCCTTGGGAGACAGCAGCAGAGGCACCAGTAGTCAGGGGCTCCCTAAGCAGGCAGGAGCTCAGGAGAAGCTTCATTACTGAAGGTCTCTGAAAAAACCTCCTGAGGGAACTGAGCCTGGGAGGCGGCCCTGCCCTCACCTGAGAACCTGATTTAATCTTACCCTGAATAGCAGCTCCACCTGCTGCTGAAAGCCCTGAGGCTGGGGAGCAGCATTTGAATCTCAGACCCCAGGCACTAGCTGGGTGGATCTAGGCAGGGGTGGAAAGAAATCTCAGAAGTCAAGTAACTGGCTGGGAAAATGCCCAGAAAAGGGAAAAAAATTAAAACCATAGAAAATTACTTTCTTTGTGAACAGATGTTAGCTGCTTTCCTTTCTGATGAGGAAGAGCAATGCTTACCATCAGGTAAAGACATAGGAGTCAAGGCCTCTGTATCCCAAACAATTGAAATAGATATCCAATGGGCTCAGGCCATGGAAGAGCTCAAAAAGGACTTTGAAAATCAAGTTAGGGGGGGCAGAGCCAAGATAATAGAGTAGAAAGACTCACATATGGTAGCTCCGAACCCAGAGCCCATAATTATCTATAAAATGAACTCCCAACAATTCTGGAACAGTGGAGCCATGCAGCAATGGGAAGAAGGAGATTTCCGTTCTAGAGAGCACTGAAAAACCGATCCCAAAGGTCCATCGCACGCTGCACAGGAGCGGAGCCCAGCCCTGCCTCGGCCACATGGCACAGAGAAGAACAGATCCAGCAGATCCAAGCAGGCTTCAAGGATGGAATCTCCAGAGGCCGTGAAGGTCCCTCCACCAACAGATGTACAGGTGAGTGAAAGAGACATCTGGACGGGCTGAGAGGGGAATGAGGTGTCTCCATGACTCAGGCCCAATCAGGGGGCAGCTGCAGAGGCAGTGGGCAGCCATAGGCAGAGGAACAGGCAGGAGCTCCACAGGAGCTCCATGATGAAGGTCTCTGTATAAACCACTAAGGGAGCTGAGCCTGGGATGTGGCCCTGCCCCCACCTGAGCACCAGAACTTAAGCTCCCATTGAATAGCAGCCAGGCCTGCCATCAAAAACCCTGAGGCTGAGGAGCAGCATTTGAATCTCAGACCACAAGCACTAGCTGGGCAGATCTAGGCAAGGGTGGACAAGAATCTCAGAAGTCAAGTAACTGGCTGGGAAAATGCCCAGAAAAGGGAAAAAAAAAATAAGACCATAGAAGGTTACATTCTTGGTGATGAAATGATTGCGCCATTCCACTCTGATGAAGAAGACCAATGCTTACCATCAGGTAAAGACATAGAAGTCGAAGGTCTCTATATCCCAAACATCCAAAATAAATATTCAATGGGCTCAGAATCCTTTCATAAAGGATTTTGAAAATCAAGTTAGAAAGGTGGAGGAAAAACTAGGAAGAGAAATGAGAGAGATGCAAGAAAAGCATGAAAAACGGGTCAATACCTTGCTAAAGGAGACCCAAAAAAATGCTGAAGAAAATAACACCTTGAAAAATAGGCTAACTCAATTGGCAAAAGAGGTTCAAAAAGCCAATGAGGAGAAGAATGCTTTCAAAAGCAGAATTAGCCAAATGGAAAAAGAGGTTCAAAAGGTCACTGAAGAAAACAGTTCTCTCAAAATTAGAATGGAACAGATGGAGGTTAATGACTTTCAGAGCAACCAAGAAATCACAAAACAAAACCAAAAGAATGACAAAATGGAAGAGAATGTGAAATATTTCATTGGAAAAACAACTGATCTGTAAAATAGATCCAGGAGAGACAATTTAAAATTTTTGGGACTACCTGAAAGTCATGATCAAAAAATGAGCCTAGACACCATCCTTTATGAAACGATGAAGGAAAACTGCCCTGATATTCAAGAAGCAGATGGCAAAATAAGTATTCAAGGAATCCACTGATCACCACCTGAAAGAGATCCAAAAAGAGAAACTCCTAGGAACATTGTGGCCAAGCTCCAGAATTCCCAGATCAAGGAGAAATATTGCAAACAACTAGAAAGAAACAATTCCAGTATTGTGGAAATACAATCAGGATAACACAATATCTAGCATCTTCTACATTAAGGGATCGAAGAGTGTGGAATAGGATATTCCAGAAGGCAAAGGAAGTAGGACTAAAACCAAGAATCACATACCCAGCAAAACTGAGTATAATACTTCAGGGGATAAGCTGGTCTTTCACTGAAATAGAGGACTTCCAAGCATTCTTGATGAAAAGACCAGAGCTGAAAAGAAAATTTGACTTTCAAACATAAGAATGAAGAGAAACATGAAAAAGGACACAGCAAAGAGAAGTCATAAGGGATTTAGCAAAGTTGAACCGTTTACACTCCTCCATGGAAAGACAATATCTGTAAGTAACTCTTGAAACTTTTCAGTATCTGGGTAGTTGGTAGGATTGCACGTACACACACACACTCACACACATGCATGCACGTACAGAGACAGATAGCACAGAGTGAATTGAGTATGATGGCATCTTACCTTTAAAAAATGAAGTTAAGCATTTAGAGAGAAGTGTATTGGCAGGAGAGAGGGAGAAATGGAATGGGGCAAATTATCTCTCACAGAAGAGGCAGGCAGGAGACTTTTTAGTGGAGGGGAAAAGAGTCGAGGTGAGAGAAGAACATGAAGTTTACTGTCATCATATTTGACCAAGGAAGGAATAAAATGCACACTCATTTTGGTATGAAAACTTATCTTACAATACAGAAAATTGGTGGAGAAGGGGATAAGCAGGGTGGTGGGAATGATGGAAGGTAGTGCCATGGGAGGAGGGAGCAATTTAAAGTCAACACTTGGGGAAGGACAGGATCAAAAGAGAGAATAGAAGCAATGGGGTACAGGATAGGATGGAGGGAAATATAGTTAGTCTTACACAACACGACTATTATGGAAGTTATTTGCAAAACTACACAGATGTGGCCTATATTGAATTGCCTGCCTTTCCAAGGGAATGGGTGGGGAGGGAGGAATGGGGAGAAGTTGGAACTCAAAGTTTAAGGAACAAGCATTGAGTATTGTTCCTGCTGCTAGGAAATAAGTAATATAGGTAAGGGAGAATAGAAAGTTATCTGGCCCTACAGGACAAAAGAGAAGATGGGGTAAGGGAAGGGAGGGATGAAAGAAGAGAGGGCAGATTGGTGATATGGGTAATTAGAATGCTCAGTGTATTGGGGAGGGAGGAGGGGACAAATGCGGAGGAAATTTGGAACCTAAAATTTTGTGAAAATGAATGTAAAAAGTTAAATAAATAAATTTATTTGATAAAGAAACAAACAAAAAAAAAGAAAGATTTATGCCTGTCTTTAAGGAGATCCAGTGAAAAGTCCCTATTCCTTTCAAGATATGTCAGATATCACTGTTTGCAGATGATATTTTACTGATTGCATTAAGTATTAAAACATTACTGAACCTCTCACATAGAATCCATAATTGTTCAAAAGAGTTTAGTCTAGGTAGTCACTGTGGAAAATTTAGTTATTTTAAGTATATGAACCTTGGAAAAATGTGAACCAGTCATGTAGTCAGAATGAAAATTAACCAGTGTTTAATTTGTGTGTTCCACTATTTTTCTTGCAATTTCAAAAGAGCATGAAGAAAGTTCCCAGTATCCTAAGTATGAATTTAAAGGAGCATATAAATTAGAATCATTCAGGGTGGATAGGTATGAATGAGTCATGATTTCCACGACTGGAAGGAATTGTTTTGTGTGACATCACAGATCTGTTACAATGTTGTTGAAGCCAAATGGGGAGGACTCAATTAGGATGCTTCCCATTCCAGATAGATGGAAATGAAGGGGGAGTGGAATCGTAAATAATTGCTTGAAATATGATGTTGCAAAGGATAACTGAGCAATCAAATTTTAATAGATTATCTTCATTGAAAATGATTAAGCAAATATAGATTCTTGCTTAACAATCCCATCACTTGATATCAGTGCTCAACAAATTTTATAGGCTAAGCTATCAATGAACTTTATATGATTACATATGTAGAAAATGATATTAATATAGTTTGAAAAGAGAGGAACTTCGTAAGTTAGAAGGAGAGTATATGTTTAGTACAAATATTGGGGGAAATCCAGTACAGACAAAGAAAGAGGAAACTGAGTGTTGTATGTGGAAGACAAAGCAAAGGCCAGTTTGGATGGATTGTAGAGCAAGGTAAGGGGCATAATGCCCTCAAAGCCTTGAAACAGCAACCGAAGTCAAGATATTGAGAGCTTTAAAAGAGATATGAAGGTGCTTCTCCTTCCAATATGTCATGGTTCCTGTCATTTTCTTTTTATAGATGAGAAAATTCATGTCTTCCCAATCTACTATAATTAAATCAGTGGAACAAGCAGAATTTGATCTAAGTTCTGACTGCATTGAAGTATGGTGCTCAGTCCACTAAGAAACTGATACAATGTAAGAATTTGAAAGTCACAATTTAGCTTGAACTCCAGCTTCTAGAAATATTTAGCTGTTTCCATTTTAGTATCCTTCTTTATTTGACGCCATGGATCATTTTACTGTGTGTTCTGAAACAACTTTTCTCCAAAAATATATACAAGTCACAGATGATAACTTGTTAGAAAATTAAGTAGTGAATTGACAATGCTTCATCTGTAAGCAGTGAGGCATAGTTGCAACAGAAATTGGCATCTGGAGCACATATAGAGTCAATTGATCTAAATATACTTGAACAGCTATGTTCAGAGAGTGAAGGAGAAAATGAATTGCCACTCTCTTGGAATGGAAATGAACCTCCAGTAACAAAGGAAATCAATTTGCTCCAGACTGGCATATCTGAGGTCTAGAAGTGAAATGCATGGCCTCCATAAAAAGTAAGTCTTAACATGTTGCATGAAAACAAGAATTTTCACCTGTTGATTTATTGATAGTGTCAACTGATACTGTCAGAAGTGTCAACTTTGGGAGAAAAAGTGAGAGTAGAATTCAGGAATGGTGATCAAACCAAGCGTATGATATGATTCAAGGGTTAATAACCAACATCAGAATTTATTCCAACTGCAATGAATACAGTATCTGTCTTGGGTATATGTGCATTCTAAAGAAATGCTTCTCCCTTCTCTAAACTGAGGACCTTGCTTCCTATGTAATGGAAAAATTTGAAATCATTTGTTAAGTTCACGCTAATCCTTTTCTCCTCGTTTCACATGTCTCAGATGATTTTCTGTACAATCTTTTCCTTTATTTTTATTTCCTATTTATTCTTATAAAAGGAGAGCCTTCTCCTTACCAGGGCAAAATCCTTTATGTGACTCTATCCCATTAAAATCCATCACCTCTCTATCATTCTCTCTCGCTTACCTGCAGTCTCTCCCTGATGCCTACAAACAGGCCAGTGTCTTCTCAAACAAACAAATTCAAAAAAGAACAACTCACTAGATCTAACAATATTCACTAGTTTTTTTTTATATATCTCCTCTTTTTTGTCAATAGACTCTTGGGAAAAAAACCATCTTCACTTGGTCCCTCAACTTTTGTTCTGCTTTGATCATTCTCTTCAATTCTTTGTAATCTGGCTTTCAACCTCATCATTCAACTGATGCTACTATCTCCTAAGTTAAAAATGATTAGATTTGTTTTCCCCTAATCTAATGGCATTTTCTCAGTCATAATCTTTTACCTTTCTATAGCAGTTGAACTTAGTAACCTCTCTCCTTTCCTGGTTACTTTCTGTACTTTTCCAGAATACTGTTTCCTGCTAGTTTTTCTCCTATTGATAGACCAGTTCCTCTTTCTCTTTTGCTGGATCTTCATTTGGTCATGACCAACAACTATAGGCGACCTCCAAAACTCTCTTTTTGGAACCTCTTCTCCTCTTGACTTATTTTTATAAATTGACAATTTCCTTAGCTTCTACAGCTAAAATTATCTTATGTATATATATAAAATTTCCAGAACCATATATTTAGCTTCAACCATTCACTTGATCTCCAGACTCATACCATTAACTTTTGCCTTTTCAGCACTTCAGAATGGCTATCTCACATATATCAAAAACCAAAAATATCCAAAACAAAGACCATTATTTTACCCCCAATGTTTCCTCATTTTCTAATTTAGCTTTTTACTATGAGAGCACTATCTTCTCTCTAGTCACACAGGTCCACAACATTGATGTCATCCTCTAATTCTCACTGTCACTTTCATACAATTTTAATTTGTTGCCAAGTCTACAATTCCAAGCAATATATTTCTGATTTATGTCCCCTTCTCATTGCTGACATAGCCTGTTGCAGGCTCTCAGGACCTCACTTCTGGACTATTTCAATTGTCTTTTGGTTGATATCATTTCCTCAAGTCCTTTCCTTTCTTATCAATTCATCCTCCACTTAACTGACAAAGTAATTTGTCTAAAGACTGCTCTGACAATGTCTTTATCCTCCTCATCCACACTGTAAACTTCAGGGAAACTTCCATGATTAAATATAATATTCTGCTTGGCTTCTTTTTACAAACTTGCCCCTGTCTATTTTTCTTGTCTTCTGACACTTTTTCTGCTTTATATACTTTACAACTCAGCAGCACTGGCATTCTTATCATTTTTCATATATGGCATTCTACTTCCTGACTCTAAGACTTTTCATTTCCTGTCTTCCATGCCTAGAATACTCATTATCCTTACCTCAGTCCCCTGGATTGTCTGGCTTTCTTCAAATCCTAGCCCAAAATCTATGTTCATCTGTAGGACACCTTTCCTGCCCCTCATCCATATCTAATAATGCCTTCTCTCTGAGGTTACTTTCCATTTATTATGCTAATGAATGACTTTTTTTGTACAATGATTTCTCCATTAGAAATGGGAACACCTTGAAAGCAGGGACTTTGTTTCCTTACGTCTTTGTGTCCTTACCACTTAATTAATCCAGTGCCAGGCATGTAGTGTGATCTTAATAAATGATTGTTGACTAATTGACAGACTCCTGCCTTTAGGCCTCTAATTTAATGCATTAAGTCACAATTTCATTCATCAGTTCCTTCTGGTAGCACACTCTAATAATTGCATTAAGCATGAATCTAGATATTCAAAAATTTGCCCCCAGGAATGTTTGTGTAAATAAAAAAGATTGATTTTCTCCTATATGCAAAATAAATGCCTTTAAAGTTAATGCATATATTAACTTCTATCTTTCACTGACTTCAATAATCAACTAATTGATATCCACTTTTTATTCAGTGATGGAGTTGTGTAACACTGGACCAGTCACATCTTTTTGGGTTTCTTTCTCTTCATCTGTGAAATGCAGATATCTTCCTGGATAATCTCTAAGTTCCCTTAAAATTAGCTTCTAAAATTCCATCATTATAAAAAGACAGGAGTGATAACAGAGATGTAAATATTTGTTATCTATAAACCTTTAAAGTTATATTCTGTATAGCTTTTCCAGCTACCTGGCCTTTGTTGGATCTATTCAACTCTGCCCTATTCCTAACTCTTAACTCAAGTGTTTTTCATGGTTGAGTGTTTCTCATTTTACTGTTCTATGATTCCATTTTCCATCTCTGTAACTTTTAGCACCAAATTAATCTTTTCTCAGAATTCCTTCTATATATGTGTTATCTGCCCCTAATCAAATGTAAGCTCTTGCAGAGCAAGATTTTTCTTTGCATTTGTGGGTATAATCCCAACACTTAGCACAGTGCTTATTGGTATATTCATTCCTTTAAGGTATCTATAAAAGATAACAATATGTAGAATCCAAATTAGTACAAATACATTAGCAAAGAAAGAAACATCAACATCATTGGCTAAGGTCACATTACATAAAGAAGTTATAATTAGATATGTATTATGAGAAACCCAAAGGAAAGTTAAACACTTACCATTCTGCCATTAGAGCCCATTGATACAAGTTCCTGGTAATGAATGTTTTTTAGGTCATATCAGAAAGATTTCAGATAAATTGAAGCAAACACACACACATGTGTTTGTGTATGTGTGTGTGTGTGTGTATGAGACAAAGAGACAGAGAAACAGCGAGAAAGGGTAAATTAGTAAGCAACAAATAAGACAATGGTTGATTATATGCTTTATGTCAATTCTTTACATGTTACTTATGTATTTCTTGTAAGTATGTTTCTAACCCTAAATGCGCTTTTCATAATGCAGTTTATAATAATGCATACAATTGCGAAAGAGCTATTAGGGAAATTGAAATATTAAAGTGAGCCATTCACAAGGAAAGCATGACCAAATCTGGGTGACTTTTTTTGGCAACATTTCACAAATAACTGTACAGGAACTCCAAAGTGAAGAGATCTCTATTGGCTGCTGCATGCCTCGAGGGCTATATGCAAATCATAACTTCAGTGGCTGAAGCTGACTTTGATATGACCTATAGTGTTTCTGTAATAGTTATATGTAAATGTATTTATCCTTCATAGGGAGTTTCACCCTTTATTATAAATAGCATAACAGCAATAAGAAAAGGCATTTCTCTATTACATATGTATGGTATGCTGTCAATTTCTTCTCAAATATCCCAAGGGAATATTTATAATAGCATTTCTGCTCACTAGAGTTCTTTAATGTTTCATTCTCCTTGTTCCATGTTTCTACTTCCTATCAGTATCTGATGGCCTTCTATTAGTCTCTATTGCGCATTTTTTATTTGTCAGTATAATGGCAAAGGGAATCTTGTAGCTCATAAAGTACTATAGCAGGGCCATAACAAAATCCTAAGAAGAGCCTATCAGCTCAACCTCAGTATCAAAACACACCTTCACTCACTGTATCTGAGACAATGCTATAATGAGAGAGTCTGTGAGGCCTTATTTCTCTGAGTCTGCATAACCGAACAGAGGGCCTTGGTGCTTGGTCTGTATTTTGTACTCTCCCTCTTGTAAGCATGGTTGATAGAAGCTATGTGACCATGTAAGTTCAAAATGTTCAGAGGATGTCTTGGCATCAGGGTCCCATAGTTCATGATTTTGCAGCATTGTTTCATAAGGAGCAAGGAGTCCTCTTCAGTAGCAACATATGAAACTCAGACCAATGGTAGCCAAGATGAGGGTTCATCTGTCAGTCATTTGGCACTTAAACATGAATCAAGACTATGTAGGAATAAAGTTAGGTTGAGCCATTTCTCCCTTAAAAAAAGTAAGAGGACACATAGGAGGCAATATGGCCCTAAAATATTAGGGAAAATGTTTGTCCATTTGTTCTTGCTCTGACTCTTTGAAATAAATATCCCTTTGTAAATGTAATGGACAGAGTGTTGAATCTGGAGTTGGGGATATCTGTGTTCAGAACAACTTCAGGTACTTGCTACTTATATGACTCTGGGCAAGTAACCATGCCCAGCTGCCTCAGTTTCCTCATTTGTAAAATGGGGGTAATAACATCACCTGCCTCCCAGGATTGTTGTGGAATGAGAGAACATTTTTTTTCTTTTTTTTTTTTATAAATTTATTTAACTTTTTACATGCATTTTGACAAGATTTGGGGTTCCAAAATTTTCTCCCCATGTATCCCCTCCCCAATACACTGAACATTCTAATTACCCATATCACCCATCTGCCCTCTCTTCTTTCATCCCTCCCTTCCCTTACCCCATCTTCTCTTTTGTCCTGTAGGGCCAGATAACTTTCTATTCCCCATTACCTGTATTTCTTATTTCCTAGTAGCAAGAACAATACTCAACAGTTGGTCCTAAAACTTTAAGTTCCAGCTTCTCATGAGAGAACATTTTTAAAGTGCTTTGCAGACCTTAAAGTTAGTTATTGCTAGTACTATTACTAGTAGTAGTAGTGATGATGGTGTTTTATGCTGCATTGTTAAATGGAACTGGAGCACTCATCACTAGAAAAGAGGAACACAGATTGTGGGAACCAGAGTTAATGACATGAGACCTTAACCTGTCTGACTTACTACCTGGATTTCTGCCTGGCAGATGTGGCATTCTTGCTCAGGAAGAAGAAGCCAGAACAAATAATTTCTTATTATAGCCTCCCCAAAACTATATGTGATGGGTACACCAACTATTATTCCAACCATTTAATAGATGAGGAAATCAGGACTCTGAGGAGTCATGTGCTTTGCTCAGGATGATATAGATGATGACTGTATGAGGCTGAATTCAAACCTAGTTCTTCTGAATCCTAACAGAGTACTTTTATATACTACATTTGGATGCCTGTAGACATTCACCTACTAGAAATCTATCAAAACATAAAGATTTTCAAAAGTATAATGGCAAAAGTTGATAGAGGTAAAAACAACTTTAAGCATTTGAAGGTAAATTTACTTAATAAGTATTTTCTATGGTACTTTTTAAACAAAAAGATGCTCTTATAAAGATAGATATAAAGGAATATCCTAAAATAAGGAAAAGCCTCTGTCAATAATCATATTTTACCAAACTACTCTAAGCAATAATGGCTAACATGTGCATTTTTAAAATATGCTTACATCTGCAGCATTGTAGCATATTAGAGAAGCATCTCTAATAAAGGATGTTTTTCAGTGTAACATTTTTTCTTCTAAGCAAAGAATTTTCATTGACTTCAAAAAGTCCTTTGAGTACACAGAGTAACCAACAGATTGAGTGAACTAGCATATTTGGGCTTCAGAAAGTAATGAAAGAAAACACTTACAGTAATAATGTGAAAGCAAGCTTTTTTTTAAACCAATAACACTTTACATAAGCTCTTATAGAATGATGTAGTTTTTACAAATAAAAATAAAGATCTTGAGAGTCTCATAGAAATAGAGCACTAAAGAGTATTATTTCAGGATGTCTTCAGAGGATAAGAAGTATTATTACTTCTTAAATGACAAAAGTGGTATTAAAAAAAAGTTTTTTTTCCTGAAATTTACACAATAGATTACTTTTGAGGCTGCCATTCTGTCTGCTTGCTACATGAAGACTTTAATTTTAAATATAAATTATTTAAAGTTAATTCATCTTTATTTAGACTGAATTGCTGGAGGGAAGGTAAAACTGTATGGCTGATCACTAGAAAAGAATCCTGTGACTTGTATTTTTTTTTCCCTTTCTCTATATTTGAATTACTGAAGGTAATTGACTCTTCCTCTTTCCTCCCAGTCCAAATTCACCTACTGTCTAGTCATCAGATTCTGTAATTAGTAAAAGTAAGAAAAATAATATCTATCTTCTCCATATATGATACATTAAAATAATGAAAATATTGCTTTAATGTTTAAAATGAAACTGGGAAAAATGCTCTGATGAATATTCACTTTTCCGAATTTTCATATTCTTAAAGTCTGTAACCTTATAATTCTATGTTGGGTTATAAAGATTCAATTAGAAATAATAAATTAATTTTTAGGGAGAATGAGTTAACAAAATTGTTCTAGTTTTCATACTGAAAGTTCAAATATTGACTTTAAGCTCTACATATATTATTTTCTATTTGAGAAAAACATAACATCAACAATGGATCTTTCTTTCATTAGGACTTTTGTCGGTAAACTTCCCCTTCTTCAAGACTCCATGAATCACTATGTGTATAAATTATACACATGGTCACAAAATCACAGAATTTCATATTTGAAAGGCATTTGGAGAGACTATCTAGACTGACTTATCATAGCCAAGAATTCTTTCTCCCACTTCCCCCAAAACTGGTATCCTGTTGTTGTTCTTTGACTTTTGTTCTCAAAAAGGACCATGACATCAGGAAGGCGATACCATGACTTGAAAGTAAAATGAATCAAACAATCAACATCTAACCTTGACATAAAGAACTTCTACTGTATGGGAAGTAAGTATCTGTGGAAGCAGCCTATTCCACTTTGGGATATTATTGCAGAAAGCACTCCCACACATCCAGGATGGCCTGATAACATAGGTTCTTAGATCCACTTTTCCAAAAGGAAAACAACTTTTGAGGGGTCAACAATCTTCTTTAATTACATACATCAACAGAGAAAATACAACCAGAGAAATAAAGACCAACAGACAGGGCTTCTAACTGTCTGACCATAAGCAGTACGTACATCACAGATCGACAGACAGAACTGTTTGCTCATTACATACATACATAGTTACCAGAGAGAGAGATGTACCAACATCCAGGTTTTCAAAACCAGGGGGCTTCCTTCATAGTGCCATGAATTGGCACATGAACCTTCTTCCAAACTCCCAAAGCAAAACCGTACATTGGAATATATATCCACTTTCCAAAGCCTGGGAGCATGAACTTTGTGACCCAGTGCCTCATTAGCAATTAACAAAAGGTGTAGGACTTCCTATAAAAAGAAGCCTCCCCTAATGAAGCTTCCTTTAATGGGCTTACCTGAGTCTTATTAATCGGTGGGGGGGAAGTCTTTTAACTCCCATTACAGGTATACATATGGATATGGATATATGTATATGCACATGCATATGTATATGTATATATTTATTTTTAAAGTTGTTGCTGTTGTGATCATCATCCTATCTCTCCATCACCTAGGTAAATGTGATGTGTTCTCCTGTGTTTTGTGTCCAACTCCTCATGATCTCATGGACCATGGAGTCTATGTTCATGTAGTTTTCTTGGCATAGAACCTGAATGGTTTGTCATTTATTTATCCAGTGGATTAAGGCAAACAAGTTAAGTGACTTGCCCAAGTTCACTAAGTTAGTCAATATCTACGGCCAGATTTCAACTCAGGTTTTCCTGACTCCAGGCCCAGTGCTCTATCCACTGAGCAGTCTAGCAGCCTCAAATGTTTTCAGAGATTGAAATAAAATTGCAAAGTTGACAAATACTTTGAAAAGCATAGATTTCATCGAAGTTTTCTACCTTTTCTTCCCTGTTGAGTCCTGGATATTTTTGTTACCCCAGTTTAGAAACTCAATCATACTTTCTATTCTCTTCAATCATTTGTTCAAGTCCACTTAGAACCATATTTCCAGCTTGAAGAAAATGAAACAATATGGTGTATCTTGGTGCAAAGAGATTCAATAAAAGATTCTTGTGCCTCAGGATTTATGTTGGACAGAGACCTTAAAGATAATTTAGTTCAGTCCCTGTAGTTTATGGTTTCTCACCACTTGTAGTTACTTAACAAGTGTGTGTTGAATTGGGTTGAGAACATAGAACCTGAAAGAGAGAAAATGATATGTTCAAGGTCACACTATAGCAGGAATAAATAGAACTAGGTTTCTATCTCAGAATGTTTGACCCTATATAAAGTCTTTTGCTCTTACATGATGCTGATTCATATTCCACTTATCAATCCAAAATCTATTTTGTTGTTTCTTTATATAAAGATAACATGATAGAGAATCCTACCTCTGATACATCTCCCCCCCCACACACACATTGTCCATGTGACCTTGGGCATGTCACTTAAACTATTGAAATTCTACATAATTCTCTGAGACTATACAAATTGCAGAAAAGAGGCCAATCTGGGAGAGGGAATTTCCAAGATAAGAGTTCTCTTTAACCAAGAAATGAACAATAGCTCTAATCTTCATATTAAAATATGATCCAGTCCCTATGGGCTTTAGGTGATTTCTTAATGTCATTGAATCCAGTTGATTTGTGGAAAGATACAAGTAAAAGAAATAAGCTTTTTAATTAGATAGAAGTGCATTTGAAATAAAAATTAATATTGTCATATCTGGCACAAACTATTATTCAAAGTAAAGGATACAAGTGTTGGGTCAAAATTTCATATTATCGACAATTAGAACTAGTCTTACTATCTTTTTAGAGAACTTCCCTATCTCTCTTCCTCATGGAATACTTTTTCAAAAGACAAAATTGTCTTATTTTATTTGAAAATATTATTTATTTATAGATTTTTCTTTTGTTTTACCTTCATTTCCAAATTTTACCTCTCCCCATCCTGAAACATTCTTTGTAAAAAACGATTAAAAAACAGAGGAAAAAAAATCAACAAAACTAACCGACATCATCACAATCTAATAGTACTGTGGTTGTACTTCTTTCATTTTCAAAGAGGACCAGTGATACCATGAGGTGATTTCTTGATTTACATGTGAAATAGATTTAAGTGAGACAGAATTGTACAAAGTCTTCAGCCTTCCTCTCTCTTCTAGAGTTATCAAAGTCCGGCAGCAAGACAAAAGTCAAGACAATTGACAATGGCCAATGATGCTGTGGATGACCTAGGTGTCCTTGATGTCCGACCAAGCTCCAAGATGGAGGTAGGGAATCTGTGACCTTTAAGTTATATGTGTCCCTCTAGGTCCTCAAGTGCAGCCCTTTGACTGAACCCAAGTTTCACAGAACAAAGATTTGGCCACAGGTTCCCCACCTCTGCCTAAGTGCTTCACAGTGTTTGCTTCAGCCTACATGGCTGTTAGAACAAATTATTCTCAGGTGTCCATTCCACTGCAGAAGGTTTTTACATGCTTGGTGAAGATATACCCCTAACTAACCAAAGGACTTGAGGCTGTTGGTTACCTTTAACTCAGTTTAGCCTATCTGCCAAGATGATTTACCAGGGAAGAGATAAGGCACCACAGGTGAGAGTTGGGTGGCAGATGGACACTAAAGGTTGATAGGCAGCCCCAAAAAGAGCTCTTCAGGCCATCATACCAGAGGTGCTAGCTCTCTTTAATTATTCCTTGTGTCTGACGTATATACAGAGATTCAATATACTATGGGTGAAAGGGTCACCTCCTCTCTTGTGTAAAAATAATTTAAAAGCCAGGTCAGTGTTAGGTTATGTTTTCAAGAACCCAGAAGTTTCATCAATACAACTATTTGCAAATGGCTCTGTTTATCCCTGTGGAAGAGCAATATAGAATGTTCATGCATGCTCCATTCTCCTAGATACACCTCTGTAGCATCTTTCACATGGATGATGCCATCCCATATGCTCAGGGCATGTAGTAGAATCCCATTATAATAGAACAAAATATACATTTCTATGTTTTTTTCTGTCATCTCTTTATTCATTTCATTTACGTTGTTAACATTGTATATATTGTTCTCCTGGCCCTGCAAACTTCACTATGATTCTGTTTATATGTGTTCTCATTGATCACTATATACTTCATATTTATTGGTTTTTTTACGGCTCATTAGTATTTCATTATGTTACTGTATCATAATGTGTGCAGTTATTCCATAATCAGTGAACATATGGTTGTTTTCTTCACAAAAAAAAATGCTGCTATAAATAATTTGTTCTGTAGGAGAGGCTCCCCTCCCCCAATTCTTATGTTTAACTTAATTGGAGTATGTAAGAAAGCATGGGGATCTCTACTTATAAAGTATAGACGTTTTAGTAAGTATCTAAAAATGTAACTCGGAATTGTTTTCTTTTTTCAGAATGACAGAAAAATTTACAATGCTACCAAAAGTGTATTAATGTTTCTATCTTCACACAACTGCTCCAACCCTAACTACTCTTTGTCTTTTGCTATACTTTCCAAATCCTGGGTTTGAGGTAAAACCTTGTAGTTACTATGATTTCCATTTCTGTTGACAAAACATTTAATTGACAATTAACTTTTTTTGGTTAGAGCAAAAATAATGCGAACTAGAATATGGTACAGGGGAAGACCGTCACGGCTTATGAATTATGGAAGTCTTAAAAATAACATTTTCATGAATTTTTGTGACAATGTCAATGTATCACATACAGAGATATATTAGTAAATAACCATGTCATTTTTGTCTGAAAAACGTCCAAGCATTATACATACATATATATGTGTGTGTGTGTGTGTGTGTGTATGTGTGTGTCTGTGTGTGTGTTACGATTGGGTATATTAATGTGTGAACATATATACATATGCATAAATGATTCTGAAAAACATTTATACAACTTAAAACCTTTTCTTATGTATCAGAGATAATATGTACTGCTAATATATTTCCTATTTAGTTCCATTGAGTTTTTACAACCTTTCATTAATGATTCTGGTTGCTTATCATCGTGACAAATAAGATAAATTATGTTTCTTAAGGTACTAGCGCTTTAATAAATCTTGCAAATGGTTTTGAACAATCTTCAACATGCATTTTGTACTAACTGATGTGATATAAATTTAGCTTTCACTTTTAAAGTAAGATTCAGTTTAGGTCATACTTACTTTTCCGTAAGTTGACCTTTACCTTAAAAAAATAAGGCAAACGTGTTTCACTTCAGTCCAGAACCGTTGGAAAATAAAGTAGTATACAATTTGTCATAGTCACAATAACTGAAAATTGCTCAGTGTCATAAGCAATCTTGTTTCTTTCATTTGTTTCCTAGGAAAATAAAAAAAAATTGATGCCAATATAACCTAACGTTCATCTTGGTGGACTGGTCTTCTGATGCCAGTTTCCATTACATTGTTTCTCTATATACATTGACTTTCATAATAACTAAAAAGGAAAGTAAATACACATTTCCTCCTACATTTAAGAAAATGCACAGTATTTGATTTCTCACTGAAGTGGATTTCAAGTTTCAACTCATTTCCTTCTGATCAGCTATTCCCCATAAGGACCTTTTAACTCTTACATAGATACTCCAGTACAGACAGAACAAGCTTGAAATGAGAAATAAGTTAATAATTTATTATTCAGACTTTTTCTTTTTGGAAGAGAATTGCATTATGCCAATACTTTAAATTCAATTAGCACTGTTTATTAATGCAGATTGTCACAATTTTCACCTCCTTAACAATTTTGAGAATTTTAAGCTCCAGGCTCCCAGGTTTCTCCCAAGAGGGAGAGCATTGATGGTATGTGTGATCAGTTCTTTGTGTAGCTGAGAAGATATAAAATCCCAAACGCAAATTCTTTAATGTCATTTAAGGAATTTTCTAAATAAAAAAGCTATAAACAACTTTAAGTAATCTTAGTTCTCTGAGATGGTTACAAATAAGGTTCTAATTTTACCATTGACTTCCTTTATGTGTTTACTTTCATCTACCCACTGCATAATATCATATGTGAACATATTAATTAGTCTTTTCAAGAGAAGGAGGGAGGGAAAGAGATAGAGACAGAAAGAGACAGAGACAGAGAGAGAGAGAGAGAGAGAGAGAGAGAGAGAGAGAGAGAGAGAGGGAGGGAGGGAGGGAGGGAGGGAGAGAGAGAGAGAGAGAGAGAGAGAGAGAGAGAGAGAGAGAGAGATTATAGATATACTTCCGAACAATGCAACTCTCTTCAATTTTAGAATGCTTCGGTAAAGAAAAAAGTGAAATAAAATTATATATAATTTGTTGAATAGCTAGGGATTAGCCATAAAATTCAGAACAAATCATTTAACCTCTCAGAGCCTCAGTTTCTTCACTTAGGAAGTAGGAAGCTTGGACCAGATGAAATCAAAAATCCCACCCACCTGAATCTAAAGTGAAATGAGTCTGTGATATCTCTATAGTGATTCTCAGTGTTTACAGGTTATTTTCCCCAGCAAGCATAACTCATGTTACTCTCTCTCTTTCCAATTAAGATTGTGGGCTAGATTGTTCAATCTTAAGATTGAATTATCTTGTTATGAAGGTTCTTTTAAATCTGCTGGCCTTAGATATTGATTTATGTTCTCATTGAGTGGCCATTGTGTTTATTTTGGATCCTTGGAAATTAAAATAGTCCATGCTATTCCAAAGATAGAAATTTAGTAGCTTCTTAGCAAAATACATAGAATAGTAGATTGGAAAGCAATAGATATATTACCCAAACAGCTCTGGAGCTTTCTCTGTTGGAGATCTGTTTATATGCAACTGGGAGACCCTTTTAACATTCTTTGCTTGGCAGCTCAGAAAGAAAATTTAGGGCCATGAGAATGTTGACACAATAGGATTTTCAGAGTCTTTTTTTTTTTTTTTGCATTGTGAGTGATGTCAAGACAGAAGCTGATTTATGCAGTCCTATGTTTACCATCACTAATATGACATAAGGCTCACAACTAGATATTTTTAGGAGATAAGCAATCTAAGATGGATAGATAGATGATGGAATGATTGAGTGATAGAATGATATAGAGTACCATGAATGTAATGACTTCAAGAATTTTAAATAAACTTCTGTTATCAGGAAATTCATACTATTAATATTTTTACAAGTTACCTACAGAAGTTATATAATTTGATTTCCCATGAACTATCCCATGGGAGAAAAATTGTTAAGTTATTCTTAGGAGCAGATATGTAAACTTTATATGCATATCTTTTTAAAGAACCTGTGCTTGTATTAAAAAAATGAACAGTCAAGCAATTTTTGCACTACTTTCTAGAAAGTAATTATTATTTATTGGTAACATTACAATAAATATCTCAGACCACATTCCATCACAAGTACATAAAGTGAGTGAACAGAATATCTTTTTAATAATCTGGCATTAACCAAACCTTTAAATTTATCATCCTCCAGTCCTTCCACTTCAATTATGAACATTAAATTATCTTATTTTTATTCTGGCTTCATACTTATTCAACACCAAAGTTCCATTTGAGTGCTTCATCATGTTAGGCAGGGGAATACAGATTTTGAAGGGAAGGCAGGTGAGCACCAGAAAAGTCTGGTCATTTCTAACAAACTGTAAAATCTTTGAGGCAAGTCAATACAGAAACTTTGTGACTAGGAATGAGCTAACAATTTGGAGAGGCTCATTAACAGAACTGTTATAAAATTATTATTTTTGCTAATTTTATCTTTAAAAAATCCTAATGAATGGGAAGACAGAAGAGAAATTATGTAAAAGGATATTTGTAGGGCTACAATAAGTGAAATCTGATTTGTGGTAACTTGATGTACTCTTAATTTCACTGTTGTTAGTATTTCTGCTATTAATGAAGACCTTAATCCTGCCAGACTTTCTCTTATCATATCATAAATATATATAACATATATATATATTTTTTTTTACTTAGCACACTAGAGGCCTTACTCTTCACATGTATTTATATATGTGTATGCATCCGTATGTATATATATGTATACATAACACAGTTGAATATTTCACATTCGCTGATATGCATGCACACGCATATACACATACACATCTATATATGCATGTATTATTTGTGTATATCCTTATCTATCTAAACATCTATGTCTCTGGAAATGGGGTAATGGTGACAAAATGAATAAAACAGACTGACATAAAGGAAGGTTTTCTAAGTATTTTCACAGCAACTTACATTTTTTTCTTAATGTTATATAGGAAGATGAAAGAAGAGCATAAAATTGCAAAGGTGTTACAGAAAAATAAATGATTCAGTAGGTTTTATTGGCATCTTTTATTTTTACACTTCCTATATTTGCTAGTGGATTTCATTTCCTCCTCCCTCCTAGAGATATCCCTTCAGATAGGGGTAGCTAGGTGGTGCAGTGGATAGAGTACTAGTGCAGGAGTCAGGAGGACTTGAGTTCAGATATAACCTCAGGCACTTGACACTCACTAGCTGTGTGACCTTGGGCAAGTGACTTAACCCCAATTGCCTCATCCTTGGTCATCTCCAGTCTTCCTGATGAATATCTGGTCACTGGATCCAGGTGGCTCAGGAGGAGAAAGTGAGGCTGGTGACCTGCACAGCCCTCCCTCACTCAAAACAAAGTCAAGTGCAAGTCATGTCATTATCTCTCTGATGGTATGGTCTTCTTTGGCAATGAAGGACGAATACACACATCCCTTAGAGATAAAAGATTTTTAAAGAGGAAAAAGGCAAAAAAAACATTTAGCACAATCAATCAATACATTAAAAAGTGATACTATATTCCACATCTGTGAGACACTATACTTGCAGAGGCGCTGGGTAGGGCTCAAGGAGCAGTGTTGTCTAATGAACATTAACTTTTGTTTGTTTTGTGGTTACTTTTCTTTCCATTTCTATTGCCATCATTATGTGACTAATTTTACCAGATATGGTTACTTCACTTTATATCATTCAAGTAAGACCTTCTCTTTGTCACTATCCATTATGCTTATTGTTTCTTGCAGCAAAGGTATATGGTATTAAATTTATTCACTATAGTTTGTTTAGCCATTACCTACTTCATGGTCATCTACTTTTTAATTTTTTAAATGCATTTTTGTTTCATTATCTCTCTATTTTGTTTATGTAATTTTCTATTGTGTTAATATATGTTCGTGAAGATGGGATTTTTTCCCCCTGAGGACCGTTATAGTTTAATCCTAGAAATGTTGACATTTGTTTCATCATTATAATTTTCTTCTGCAAACTTATTAATTGTTTCTATGATGTGTTCTTAGACACACTTGTTATTTAGAATTTTGCTCCTAAATCTTCAGTTGGGTCCTTGTTTCTTTTTTTGTGGCTCCTGAATTAATTATTATTTTATGTTATATTCTGTAAAGGAGGTATTAATTATTTCACCTTTGCACACTATTTTTGCAATATCTCATTGCATTAACATTTAGTCAATTTTTGCAAAAGTCCTTTTGGTGCTTAAAATATGTATATTCTTTTATAATCCAGTTAGAGAATGTAATAAATATTTTAACTCTACTTTCTCCAGTTTGTTCAGTTCTATATTTACCCTTGTTTATCCCACCTCCCTTATTTTTAAGTGTTTGCTTTCAGTTTGAATGATTGTAACTCCTGCTTTTCTGGATTCATTTTGGATTCACTATATAATAAATTATCTGCTTCATTTTGTATGTCTTCTTTTATATATAAGCAACAGATTTGTAGATTTTTTTTTTATCCAATATGCCACTCATTTTTGTTTTACTGGATTGTTTAATCAATTCAAATTTAAAATCATGAAAGTTAAGTTTATATTTGCTCTTTGCCTCAAATGTTGGATGTTTTCAAGTTATGATTTCTTTTCCTTTTTTTTGTAGGTACTATGTTCTTTCAGTCACTTTAGCTTATTATTTTAAGCTAGCCCTATTTCTATTATCTCTCTTCCCCTTACGCCAAATCTCCTTCTAATTGTTATATTACCCTTTTCCCTTTGTGGATTTTATTAGTTCTTTTTTCTCCTTCCTGCTCTTCTTCTCTTTTTATTCTCTCAGTTGAGTAGCTTCCCCCTTCTCCTCCTACTCTTTAACTAGTCCTATTCATTATCTTTTTAATTAATTACTTCGTTCCATTTCAAGAGATCATTTCTCTCTTCTTTATATCTTCTCTGTTTCTGTCTACTCTACACCCTCATTCTCTAGTTATCAACCCAGTTGAATTATCTAATCTCTCTTTATTCTGTTTATTCCTCATGGATTCAAAACTTTTGACGTATCCATTTTGGGATCTCCCTTTTCCTCCTTCTTTCTAAATTGCTCACCAGAATGTTTGGATCAGCTCACAACTCCACCAACAATGCATTAGTCTCTTTTCTATTTTACATTTTGTAATACTCTCTAGATTTCATTTGGTCATGAATTCTTCCTTTCCCCATAGATCTGACAAGTAGACTATTCCTTGTTCTTCCACTTTTCTTATGGTGTCACCCTTTATGTCTAAATCATGCCAAAGATCTGTGATATATAAAGATTATAATATACTATTTACCTCTTTAGTTTTTTTTATTTATTTTTGGTTGAATTTTGAGTTCTGAGGAAGAAGGAACAGTTGAAGTCCCTCACTAGAATAGTTTTGCTGTAACTCACTTAACTTCTCTAAGAATTTGGAGCTATACCACCTGATTTGTATGCTTAGTATGGATATTTACTTCATTGTCTATGGTACTTTTTAGCAAGATATGCTTTCCTTTCTTATCTATTTTAATTTGATCTGTTTTTACTTTTGCTTCCTCTGAGATCAGGATTGCAATCCCTGCTTTTATTTTTTTATTTTTATTTTTTTTTACTTCAGCTGAAGCATAATATATTCTGCTCCAGCTTTTTACCTTTACACTGCCTTTCATAGCTTCTAATGTGTCTATATAAGCAATGTATTTTAGGATTCTGGTTTTTAATCCATTCTATTCACTTCCATTTTATGGGAGAGTTCATTCCATTCCTCTTCACAGTTATGATTACTAACTGTATATTTGCCCTCAATCTATTTTCCCCCATTTATACTTTCCCCTCTCCTTTCACCCTATACCTCTTCATCAGAGTTTCACTTCTGACCACAACTTCCCTCAATCTGTCCTCCATTCTATCAGCCCCCTCCCATTTTCTTCCCTTTTTCTCTCCTTCTTCTGCTTTCCCTTCTGCCCTCCCTTCTATAACCCTCCTTTTCCCGTTTCTTTCCCCTCTCCCCTACTACTTACTTATAGGGTAAGATAAATTTCCATATCCAGCTGAGTGTGCATGTTATTCCCTCTTTGAAACAAATCTGATTAGTGTAAGGTTCAAGCAGTGCTCACTCCTCCCTTCTTTCTCTCTAATGTAATAGGTCATATTTACCTCTTCATATGATGTAATTTATTCTACTTTTTTTTTTCTTTTCTCCCAGCACTATCATTTTTTTTGATAAGTTTTTAAAAGATGCTGTCCAGGTCCTTCTTTTGACTGTAACTTTCAGTGATTCTGAATGTGACTTCCAATGGTTCTGATATTATCTCACCTAGATCTATTTTCCATGTCAGTTGTTTTTCCCATGATATGTTTTACATTTTCTTCCATTTGTCCTTCTTTTGAATTTGTTTGTTTGATTCTTGATGTCTCATAGAGTCATTAGCTTCCATTTACCCAATTCTCAGTTTAAAGATGTTATTTTCCTCAATTAGCTTTTCTATTTCCTTTTCCATTTGGCAAATTGTACTCTGTAAGAAGTTATTTTCTTTAGCATATTTTTAAATCTCCTTTTCCATTTGGCCAGTTTTACTTTTTAAGCAGTTTTTCAAGTGGGCAAGTCCTTTTCCCTCCTAATTCTCTTGTATCACTCTCATTTATTTTCCCATTTTTCCTTCTATCTTTCTTGTATGATTTACAAGCTCCTTTTTGAGATTTTCCTTGAGTTATTACTGGGCTTGAGGTCATTTCTCAACTTTCATTGGGGTTTTTCCCATAGGTAGTATTTTGATATTGTTGTCCTCTTCTGAGTTTTTGTCTTGATTTTCATCATAATAACTTTCTATGGCCAGATTTCTTTTTTCATTTTTTGTTTTTATTTTTTGCTCATTGTTTTTGGAGGATGAAGAGGGCTTTTTGATCTCTGCTTCAAGGGAGGAAGGGATTCTGTTTCAGGCTTCTTTTTTTCAGTGGATACAGGCCCTGGCTGTTTGCCTGGTGTTGTGCTATTTCCTTGTGGTCCCCAGGGGATCCTTGTGTCTGGTACTATGCTACTGGGGTGGGGTAAGGGTGGATGGTGCTATTGGAGACAATAGGGATCTGGCAGTTTACCTGGTGCTGAACTGGGGTGCTAATGATGGTGTCTCATGTGCTGAGGTCCAGTGGAGTATTTCTGCATCTTCTGGGGCTACACGGAAGAACTTGGAAGTCTGTCCATTGGAGGATGCCTATTTGCCCAGTCTTGTACTGAAAGATGCCTATTTCCCCAGGGTAATGAAAAATGTCATGGTGGTCCTCAGAGCTACAGAGAATCAGATTACCTGAATATGCTAAGGCATTTGACAGGGAGAGGGGATCCTGGTGTTGACATTTCCCTGATCCACCATATCTGAGGTCAGGATCTTCCACTGGTTTGCTGAGGTGGAGCTTGTGACTGGTTTCTTGGGATGTTTTCTGTTCTGAAATATGCACCCTCTTTCCCTGAGGGACATGGACATTTCTTGCTGATCTTCCAAGTTTCTTGGCCTAGAAGATTATGTCACCCCATCTTTTTGCTGTTTCTGCTGTTCCAGGATTTGTTTTGGGGTGCTATTTTGTGGGGATTTTGGAAGGGAATATGGGAATTACAGTGATTTATTGATTATTCTGCCATCTTGGCTTTTGGAAGTTCATTGATTTCATTTAGATTGTCAAATTTATTGGCATATAATTTGACAAAATAGCTCCTAACAACCATCTTAATTTCCTCTTCATTGGTAGTGAATTCACTTCTTTCTTTCTGAGACTAGTAATTTGGTCTTCTTTTCCTTTTTTAAAAAAATTTAATTACCAAAAATTTTTTCCACTGTCCATTATTGAATGTATTTTTTTTTTTATTGTATTATGATCTGAAAAGAACGTGTTTACTATTTCTTCATTTGGTGTGACTTTTTTTGTCCTAATTGTCAATTTTTGTGTAGGTACCATGTACTGCTGACAGGAAAGAATTTTTTTCTTTCTATTCCAATTCAATTTTCTCCATAGATTTACTATATCTAACTTTTCCAGAATTTTACTCACCTCTTTAACTTCTTTCTTCTTTATTTTTTTGGTTAGATTTTTCTAGTTCTGAGAGGGGAAGTTTGAGGTCGTCCACTAATATTGTGTTATTATCTATTTTCTCCTGTAACTCATTCAACTTCTTCAACAATGTAGATGCTGCACCATTTGGTGCATCTATGTTTAGGATTGATATGACTTAATTGTTTATGATACCTTTCAGCACTATATATTTCCCTTGCTATCTCTTTTAATTAGATTCAGTTTTGATTTTTCTTTGTCTGAGATCATGATTGCTACCCTTGCTTTCTTTATGTCAATTGAACCATAGCAGATTCTGTTCCAGCCCCTTATTTTTACCCTCTGCATATCTCTTTGCTTCAAATGTGTTTCTTGTGAATGGCATATTGTAGGTTTTTAATTCATTCTGATTTTTGCTTCCATTTTATGGGAGAGTTTATTCAACTCATATTTATAGTTATTATAACTGTGTATTTCCCTCTGAGGTATTTTTCACATGGTTATCTGTCTTTCTCTCTTACACTTCATCCTTTCCGTTCTCACAAGTATTTTACTTCAGATCAATGCCTCGCTCTTCTCTTATTATCAGTCCCCCTCCCCCTTCTATTATCCCTGTCCCTTTTTATTTCCTTTATAGGGTAAGATAGATTTCTAAATGTGTCTGTTATTTTTTCTGTGAGCCAATTTTCATGAGAGTAAGGTTTAAGTTTTATCTACCCCTCCCCCCACATCTGTCCCTCCATTATAATTGCTCTTTTATGCCTCTTTTATGTGGGATAATTTACACCATTCAATCTCCCCTCTCCTTCTTTTCCTAATGCAATTTTCTTTCTCCCATCTTTATTTATTTATTTTTGCAATATCATCCTATCAAGGTCACCTTATATCAACAACCTTTATCTACATATGCTCCTTCTAATTGCTCTTGTACTGATAAATTTGTTAAGAGTTAAAAATATTATCTTGCCATATAAAAAATATGAACAACTTAATCTTATTGAATTCCTTATGTTTTCTGTTTCTTATTTCTTTTTTACTTTTTTATGTTTCCCTTGGGTTTTGTGTTTGGAGATCAAATTTCTTAATTTAGATCTTGTTTTTTTAATTAGAAATGCTTGAAAATCTTCTATTTCACTAAATGTCCATCTTTTATTTTACCCTGAAATATTGTATCAATTTTTCTGGACAGGGGATTCTTCACTGTAATCCTAACTCTTTTTTCCTTCTAGTATATCATATTCCAAGCCCTCCAGTTCTTTAATGTGGAAGCTTCAAATCCTAGGTAATCTTAATAGTATTACCTTGATATTTGAATTGTTTCTTTTTTAACTTTTTATAATACTTTCTCCTTGTTCTGTGAATTCTAGAATTTAGATATATTATTCTTGGGAGTTTTCATTTTGAGATCTCTTTCAGTTGGTGATTGGTGGATTCTTTCAATTTCTATTTTTCCTCTGATTCTAATATATCAGGCCAGATTTTTATGATAATTTCTTAAACGATGTTGTCCAGACATTTTTTTAATGATGGCCTTCAGGTAGTCAAATATTTCTTGTTTATCTCTCCTAGATCTATTTTCTAGGTCGGTTGTTTTACTCATGAAAAATTGCACATTTTTTTTTTTACTTTTTTGATTTTGTCTCATCATATCATGCTGTCTCATAGAGTCATTCTTTTCCATTTGTTTAATTCTAATTTTTAAGGGATTATTTTCTTCAGTGAGCTTTTGTACTTCCTTCTGCATTTTATCAATTCTATTTTTTAGGGAGTTACTTTCCTCATTAAGTTTTTGTATTTATTTCCCCATACTATTGACTCTTTTTTCATAGTTCTCATTTCTTTTCATGTTTTTTTCTACTTCTCTATGTGCTCTTAAAAATCCTTTTTAAGCTCTTCCAGGAATTGTTTTTGAATCTGGAGACCAAATCAGTTTTTAATTTGAGGGCTTGCCTGTAGCCATTTTGAAAGCGCTGTCCTCTTCTACATTTATGCCTTGATCTTCCCTATCCCCACAGGATCTTTCTGTTGTCAAGCTCTTTTTCTTTTAATCTTTTTTCTTATGCTTATTTTTTTCTGCCCTTTGTATGACTTAGTGCTTTTGTGAGAGAGTTGAGTTTTATTCTTTACACTGTTGCAGGTTTTTTGTCTTAGGGCTCTGAGTCCTGTTGCTGGCTTTCAATGGACTTCAGGGCTTAACTGCTTGCCCTCTCTGGAGGATAGTCTTCCCTTCTGGCTTGTATTGGAAGGTGGGGTCTCGCTTTGTGGCCTCCTCTGGATGTGGTATTTAACAGCTGGCTTGCTTCATGGGTGGGGCCTTGTTACTGGGTTGCTTTGGTAGCAGAGTCTTTCTGGTCTCTGGCCCTGGAGGAGGGAACTTCCCCGTGGGTGGGGCCCTGATGCTAGCATGCTGCTGACCTAAGACTTCTCTACTACCAGGCCCTGCAGAAGTAATTTTGCTGGTGATCAGTCTGAGGGTGGGGCTCTACTACTGGATTTCTGTGGAAACAGGTCTCTCTACTGGGAGGCCCCAGGGGCTGCATCTCACTATTGGCCAGCCTAGGGTAGAGCTTCACTATTTGTCATCAGAAGGGTTAAGGCCTTGCCTATGGTTTGTGCTAGGAGTGATATTGCTGCAGTGGGGCCTTACTGCAAGGAGTGCTCAATTGCTTAGGTGACTGCTGGCAGGGTGGCCCCAGCAGATTACCTTAGGTTTGAAACCTTGCTGTTGGCCCCCTGCTGAGAGGGAGGCTGATGCTATTCTGGGATCTTGTTTTCCTCCCTGGCCCCCAGCCCAGCAAGACAGACCTTTTTTTCCAGGCTGCTAAGCTGATTCCCTGCTCCTAGGTCAATTTTAGGCCCCTAGATCTTGGCACCAGAAGTGGTCCCTTCTGTGGTCCCTTTTGAAGGAAGTTTCCTTCTGTTCTCTCTTCTGTCACTCAGTTGGTCTTGCTATCTTAAGCTGTTTTCTTTGACCTGTCCTTTGTGTCTGTTGTTTCTTTAGTTCAAGAAACAAATGATCACTTCAATTCTGGTTTTCTTTTTAAGAATACCTCTTTAGAATTGTTTTTAGTACTTTTGGTTAAGGTAAAATTTCCAAGGCTGGTCATTTGAGCTCTAATGCACTTCAGAACCCATTATGTTATTCGATATTGTGTTTTCTTGTGGGTGCAGAATAGTCTAATGTTATTGATAGTGCCTTTGCTTTGTTTTGGAAGGTATTTTTCCTGCTTGCAGAACTTGTTTCTGCATTGAATTGTTAAATGTAACTATCACATACCTTGGAGTTGTTAACCATGGTTTCTTTCCAGGAGAAATCTATGAGTTTTTTCAAGTGATATTTCATTTTTTTGTTTCCAGAAGTTCTGGGCAGTTTTCTAGTATTATTTATGGCACCATCATGTTTTATTGTTTTGTTTGTTTTTATTCCATAGGACACCTGTGATCCTTAGCTCATTTCTATGCTTTCTGTCTTTTAGATCATTGCGTTTTACTTGGATAGTGAGTATATTTCCTTTTGGTGTTATTGTTTTCTATTTCCTTTCTTCCAGATTGTCTTTTATTTCTGTGTGTTTGTATTTCCAATCAATTGTGTACTCTTTTGTTTGGTAATATTTGCCACTGCCGATTCCAGTTCTTCCCATTACTTTTCCTGTGCAGACCATCAATTTTTTGTCTTGTAATTTTCATTTCTGTTTATTGATCTTTCTTTTTCTGAGATGATGAGGAGGAGGATATCTTGACTTGGAAGTCAATTGGATTTAAGTGAGGTAAGGATGAGCAAAGTCATTTTCTCCTCCAGAGTCATCAGAGTCCAGGGATAAGACATAGATCAGGATGATTCACAATGGCCCCAGATGCAGTGGGAGAATCTGGTCTTTTTAAGTTAAGGCCTTTCCCAGGTCTCAGTTTGTCAGGTAACATCAGTGACTAAAGGCTAGGTAAGCACTAAGGCAAAAGATGGCTTAGCTTGACTTCCCAAAAGAACCAACCTGAGAGGGGAAGACACTTAGAATTTCTGGCCATAACAGAAACAATGTTCTTTCCACTCATTTTGAGTCATCAAAACTGAAACAGTGAGCAAGTGATTCTTGGGCAGGGATCTATTTAGTCAGTGAAATCCAGAGTAAATTGGTTTTAAAGCTAAATCAAGTAGCTCCATTTGAATCCAAGTGGACTTTATCTAAGTCTGGTTTGCCAGATATATATTTCTAGAAATCATGAATAAAAACCACATGAGACAAAAGAGATAATTGTCCCAGTTTAAAAAAAAAGATAGAATAAATAAATAAGAAAAAAATCTAGCCCACAAGCACCAAGATATCTTACGAAGTATAAACATGCAAGGCTATGACTTAAGAGAGGCCACAATGGACCACGTAGTCAAGGTGTGCAAACAAAGGTATAAATGAATGAAGTGGGAATGGGGGAATCCAACATCATTTCAATCTCACATCGATTGTAACTGACACACATCAGTCATATGACAAACAAAAAGAGTAGTCATTTTCTTATGGGGAGGGAGAAAGGAGAAGGCATTTCTAAAGTCATTCAGGAATAGACTTTGTGATTCCAAGTTCTCCTCAAAGTCCATGTGGCTCTATGTCTTAAATGTTGGATCATTTTCCTGGTATGCCATATTTATTCATAGATGCCTGAACTTGCTACCATATCTGGAGGTCATATTTCCTTCTGCTGTTAATGTTTTCTCTGTCAATGTATCTGCTTATGTTCAGCTTCTTTAAGTTATCTTCCTCCTGATTTCTTTGGTAATTTCAATCTTCTTCCTGTATTTTTTTTTCCCATCTTTCTTGCTTTCTGACTCACTCTTCTCTGGTACAGATTTCCTTGAGAGCTGGATCTCAAACCATCTCAGACTCTTCCTGCACTGGGAAATTCATGATTTACTAATCTAAGTTTATGCCCCCAAGTGGATTTTTTTTCAAGCTTCCAAGCATATTGATTTATTTAGCAATGCATACCAATTATTCAACAAACTGGGATCAGACACCCTCAACTTTGGCACTGAACCCTGAATGCAGCGGGAGACAGATTTTTATGCCTTAAAAACAATCAAATAAGGCCAATTAATTAAAAAACCACTAACTAGGTTACAACATTAGGTAATCAATTTTTTTTGGAGGAACTTAACCTTTTATTCAATCCACCTTTCTCCAGCTGGGAGCAAGGGGAACTTAGCTTTTTGAAAGAATCTTATAATCTAATGTTTTTTTATTCCTCTGCATATTTTTTGTATGTATTTTTAATGTTTATTTATTTATTTTTAGTTTTCGACATTCATTTCCACAAAATTTTGAGTTCCAAATTTTCTCTCTATCTTTCCTCTCCCCTCACCCCAAAACACCGTGCATTCTGTTTGCCCCTTACCCCAACATGCCCTCCCTTCTATCACACCCCTCCCTTCCCTTATCCCAATTTTCTCTCTTGTCTCATAGGGAAAGATAAATTTCTGTGCCCCATCACCTGTATTTCTTATTTCCCAGTTATATGCAAAAACAATTCTCAACATTCTCTCCTAAAACTTTGAGTTCCAACTTCTCTCCCTCCCTCCCTCCCCAACTATCTCCACTGGGAAGGCAAGCGATTCATTATAGGCTACATGTGTGTTGTTTTGACTTCCATAATAGCCATGTTGTATAAGACTAACCATATTTCCCTCCATCTTATCCTGCCCCCCATTTATTCTATTCTGTCTTTTGACCTTGTCCCTCCCCAAGTGTTTACTTCTAAATACTCCCTCCTCCCATTTGCACTCTCTTCTAACATCCCCTCACATCCCACTTATCCCCTTCTCCCCTACTTTTCTGTAGTGTAAGATAAATTTTCATAACAAATTGAGTGTTCATGTTATTCCCTCCTTAAGTCAAATGTGATTAAACTTCTCTCTTTCCCTCTCACCTTCCCCCTTTCCCCCTCCATTGGAAAGGCTTTTTTCTTGCCTCTTTCATGAGAGATAATTTGCCCCATTTCATTTCTCCCTTTCTCATACCAATATATTCCTCTCTCACCCCTTAATTTTTTTTACATATTGTCCCTTCATACTCAACTCACCCTGTGCTCTGTCCCATTCCCTCTGTTCCTCAGTTATCTGTCCCAAAGAATTCAAAGTACTACCACACTGCTGCTACATAGCCAGGAGTAATTTCTGTTGTTTGGGAGTTTGGACCTCCTGAATCTCTGGGCAAAGTGATGCAGTGGAGTGTGGGTTTAAGCTGTATTTCAACCTATCCATGTTTCCTTCCTTTTCCCCTCAATTTCTCTGTTCTCCTACAGACGTCTTTTGCACAAGGCACTATGAGGGAGAAAGGTCAACAACTTCAGCAGCCTGGAGCACAGTGATAACTGACTGTCCTATCCAAAGCAAATTTATACTGGGTGGTGCTGAGATCTTCACATTGGAGAGAGGGGATGGAAGATCAGAGTGTGGGGTTGGATTTTATTGCAAACCTAAGGGTCCAATTCTTGGTTGACTAGTGCACCTCACTGCAGGTGGTATAGAGTTCAAGATAGACCATCAGTTCATTTATTTTTTTAACCTTATTTTGGATTCTAGGTTGCCTACACCATTGGATTCAGATGAAATTCCTCCATCTTTGACACATAATTTTTCTTTTGGAGAGATTTGAAAGGTTATCGGGATCAGAGAAAATGTCTACTCTTTTCCTTTTTAGTCATATGACTGATGTGAGGTTAAGATGGATGTGACGTTCAAAAAATGCCTGATTCTCACATTCCCACTTCATTCATGCAGACTTCTATTTTGTACACCTTGATTATATGGCCCATGTGCCTTCTCCTTAGACTCCCTAACAATGTGGCTCCTTTATTTCCTCCAAGATAAATACAACCTCTTCTGTTTGATGGTGAAAATTCTTTGCAATCTGGATCTAATCCTATCTTTCCAGGCTTAGAATACATTATTCTCCTTTCTGCTCTCTATATTTCTTTCCTAATTGCCTTAGTTACTCTCCCTGGCATGTCACATTCCATCTCCTATCTTGGTGAATTTGTACAGTTTACTTGTCATAACTCGAATGTTCTCCCTCTTCATCTCTCCTTCATAGAATCCCTAGTTTTCTTCTAAGCTCAACTTACGTCCTGCCCCTTACAGGAAACCTTTACTTAACCTCTTAGTTTCTAGTGATCTCTCACCAGGAACATTTGATATATATTTTAAAATTTTCAGTTACAAGCTGTTTTCTCCCAGTAGGACATAATCTTTATTAGGACAGGGATTTTTTTCCTTGAAGGGTCAAGCACAAGGACAAAACTTAGTAAACCTTTAATGAATGAATGATTATTGAATTCAATTACATTTTGGGTTTTTTTTAATCTCAGGTGACTTTTAAATTTCCCCTCCTTTGTGAATCCATAAGTGTAGCATTTCAAAATTGATTTGTCTTTTGTTAACCCAAAGGAATGGCCCTGCAGTCAGTATCGTGCCCCCTCCCTCGTTTTATTACAGTGAGCAAATTGTGTGAATCATTTGAGAATCATTTAATAATGACGGCTTTGGAGGCAGCAGTTGAAATCAGCTGCGTTGGACTGTCTGGGTCCATGATTATTTCTGCTTCATGGAATTAGCCATTGTTGTGGTTTATGCTGACACATTTTTTGGGCTTTAAATACTTGAGCAGTCCACCCGGGATAATTAATGAAAAAAAGCTCTATTTTAACAAAAATAAAAAAATGAAATATTTTTAAAAAAATAAAATGACAAACTTTTTGCAGAAAAGCCAATTTCATGTAAATGAGACTATTAGTGGAGCTTGGGTAATGATCTTTTCTTTATCCTCTTACAAACACTGTATGGCTATTTATTCAAATAATTCTGGTGGAGGTATTTCGGAAATCAGAAAAAAACACAATCTCTGTAGCCAAACCAACTTTCCGTCTTGACTCTGGATGAAATACACCTTATTAAACAATTAATGTTCATCATCAATGGTATTGAGTGGGATGGTCAAGATATGACTTAGTGGGACGGTCAAGATATGACTTAGTGGGACGGTCAAGATATGACTTAGTATCTTAAAAGTTTTTACTTCACATGTTTTGAAGATTTCTGATTCTGGAAAGAAAGGTCTTATTATTTAATTTCATTTCAGAACTATTATCTCAGAAAAGTGAGTGGTGACAATTGCTTTTTTTAAAAAATAGTTTTCAATTATAACATTTAATTTCCCCAATTTTTTCTTCCATATGAATTCAAAGCTTAGAAAATAAACGCACTGTACTTATTAGAAACTAGTTTTATCTTTTATGATCTAGTAACCATTTTCTGTATTTTACAGAGCAATTTAGGTATTTTTTCTAATACTTTCAAAAATAAATTCATTGCCAGATTCTAGAAACACCACTTAGATCGGATCGCCAGCTGTAAAAACACTGGAGTCACTTATTTCTTAGAGGATGTGATTGTTATTTTTAGCCTGAAAGACTGCCTACTTTTCCCTTAATTTTAGGGAGTCTTTGTATCTGTCTTTTATCCATCTTTGTCTCCCTATGTCTTTGTGTGTGTGTGTGTGTGTGTGTGTGTGTGTGTGTGTGTGTGTATCAGCTAGGTGGCCGAGTGAAGAGTGCTGGCTCTGGAATCAGCAAGATTCGTCTTCCTGAGTCCAGATTTGACCTCAGGCACTTACTAGATTTGTGACCCTGGGAAAGTCAGTAGTTCCTCATTGTCCACATCTATAAAATTAACTGGAGAATGACATGGCACACCACTCCAGTATCTTTGCCAAGAAAATCCCAAATAGGGTCATGAAGAGTCAGATACAACTGAACAACAACAGATATTTGTGGAATTGATTTTAATTATTTCTCCCGATATTCCATGATATGTACTTTAAACAAAATTCCTTCATCTTTCTCAGTTTCATTCACAGCCCTACTTTTAACCTGGAATCTCCCTCCTCTATCAGTAAAAATCACTATCTAGTAGCATTCTGTCCAAGCAGCAGGACCTAATGTGCCACTCCAGCCCCCTGCCCTGCACCCTTAACTAGAAATGGTCTCATCTTTCTTTGACTTGCTATGTAAGCTTTATTCTCATTTATATAGTAATCATTTGTATAGTGCTACTTAATGACTACCTTGCTTTGTTAGCAGGGTTATTACCAGGTTAGGTGAGGTATAATCACATTTTTGTTGCACAGTTCTCTAAGATCTTGAAAGCTTTTGAGGAGTTTCATTCTGTAGTGTTGAAGAGAATATTTACAGTGAGGGATGCACAGATACTTGATGTATTATTTTTTAATCACTTTTGCTGTGTGTGTCCAGATAGAAACTATAGTGTCAAATGGTTCTTCTAATACTAGAAACAGTCAGTATTTTGCTTAGGTTTCCTGAAATACTTCAATTTTTCTTTAAAGAAAAATCTTAGGCACAGGGTTTTGCTTTGTAATACCGTTTTATATATATACAGGTTATATACATACATATGGTATATATGTTTGCATAATCAGAAATTGTTATGATATAAAATATGATCTGAAAACAAAAGTTGTCTCCAATAATTTAGGTGCAACTGTGGAGTGCAGTTAACTGTTTGGTACTCTACCTTTGCTCATTCCTTTGAAAAATAACTTGTCTTTTTACAGTGCTTACTAGGTGCCAGCCACTATAACAAGCAAGCACTTTGAAAATATCATCTCATTTGATTCTGACAAGAACCCTTGGAGGTAGGTGTTACTATCATCTGCATTTTACAGTTGAGAGGAGAGTCAAATAGAGGCTTATTAACCTGCACAGGTCATAGAGCTAGCTAGTTAGGATCTGAAACTGGATTTGAGCTGAGGTCTTTCTGATTCTAGGCCCAGTTTTCTATCCATTATGCCACCTAGATCCCTTTGGTTAGAGAGGGGCACAACTGAATTACTCCCAGGTCCTGTCTATCTGCATCCTGGGGAATTGTTGAAGGTCTGATATGCAATCTATATCTATACAATGTATATCTATATCTATATCCATATCCAAATTTATATCTCTGTTTACATTGATATCAATATCCACCATTTGGCTATAATTCTCTTCTTTCTATGACCCTTGCTTCTCTAGAGATTAAATCAGGCATATTCTATTACAACAATTAGATTATTTATGAGTACAAGAGCAATATGATAGCTCTCAGATGCCCCTAGAACCTTTATCTGTTATTATGGAATTTATAGAAGATAAAAACTTAGTAATATAGTCATAAAAGCTCCAAGTTTCTATTAGGGAATAATTCATATAGTTCAGCAGAGAGTTGGTACTACACAAATTTAATATTTTTTTAGGTATGTCTAGCTCAACATCAATTTCTCTATTTTTGAAGCAAGACAAAAATAGAGCAAAATTGAGGTAAGAGAAGCACAAAAACATACTAACACAACTATTACTGGACATATGTAACTAGAAGGTGGGAAAAGAGGGAATATTTTTGGAACTTTCTTTAGCACTTGAAGAGGCAAGTAGCCTTATCCAGGGGCAAGACTCCTATGTAGGCTTCATGGCCCTATACTCTCCTTTGGTTTTCCTTTTTTGATTTTTTTTTGTTCTTCTGGTATGAATGATGTTTCCCAGTTAAGCTACTTGCATTCCTTGAGGAGGTGGGTACTCTGTCTCTTCCTTTCTCTTTTCTGCCCTGACAAAGGCTTTATGTGGCTCTCTTAAAACTCATCCACATTATGCAAGTCCTTCTTCAACTCAAAGATCTCGATATTTCAAATCTTTCTTCTCATTGCAAGAGGAAGCTTATCCATCTGATATTATAAGTCTCATAATGTCTCAAAAAATCAGATCTCTATGCCTAAATACATAGAGAAAACCAACCAAAAAAAGTGGACTATCTTTAAATATGAAGGGTGCAGATAGATAGGACCTGGGAGTAATTCAGTTGTGCCCCTCTCTAACCAAAGGGATCTAGATGGCATAATGGATAGAAAACTTGGCCTAGAATCAGAAAGATCTAAGTTCAAATCCAGTTTCAGATCCTAACTAGCTAGCACTATGACCTGTGCAGGTTAATAAGCCTCTATTTGACTCTCCTCTCAACTGTTGTTGTCCTTTGTTCTCAAAAAGGACCAAAATGACATCACTATGTTGAGGTCAATGTACATTGTGTCTGACTGAGGCTGATCTGACCAACACAAGCTTGGAAGATTCTACCACAGGTCTGGCAGAGAGAATCCATGTGGAGGTTAATGCAATTATGTAAGTATATTGAAAGTGGATGCTCTGAGAATCATGAATACAGCACAGGACATTAGTAGTAAGATGACTTGGAGTGAATCCTCACTAGCAAACGTGCTACTTTTTTTTGCACTCTATGCAAGTCAGGTAAATTCTATGAATTTTGGTTTCCACATTGAGAAAATGATAAGTTTGGACTAGATTACTTCTTTGGATGCTTCTATTGCTCTTATTACTTTGTTAAAGAAAAGAAAGTTATGATAAAAGGAGAGGTGGAATAGTAATTAATAGCATACATTTCTTTAAGGAAATTAGCAAATTTGAAGTAAAAAATAAAGAATTTGAATAAAGATTATGAATAAATAAACTACAGTAACATTACAATTCTTCCATAATAGAAACCATTCAACTGTATTTTAAACAGTTGAATACATACAATATTTCATATCCATGATCCCCTTTATGTAAGAAATAAAGTCTATAACATTTTGTCAAATGTTTTATTTGGAAACAAAGGAAAGTCTAATTAGTCATTCATAGAATCAGTCAATAAACATTTGTCATTCACTGAACTCTGTGCAAAGATCTATGTTAAGGACTAGAGGACTTAAAGAGAAACAAACATTATTTGACCTTCAAAAATATGTTCTAAAAGAATATAAAGTTAATGTCAGTGAGGGAGGCATTAGAAGCTAGATCACAGAGTATTTGAAAGACGCTGTATATTAATGTTGTAAAAATAGTTTGGTGCCAAGTTGTGAGAGGTTTTTAAGGTCAAGGAAGCATATACTGTATTCTAGAGGCAATGTGGAGCCCATGAAGTTTATTGAGTGAAGCTGAAACTTTTTCATTTTTGTGGAAGATGTTTGGAAGTGAATAGACTTGAGAGAGGGAAACCACTTAGGAGACTATTGTATTTTTCCATCAGAAAAGTAATGAGGGCCTAATCTACAATCATGAATATGTAAATAGAGAGATAGAATCAGAGATGAGATATATGGGGGAGACAGACATATGTGGTAACTTCTGTGATATAAAGAGTGAAGGATAATGAGTAATATAAGATAACACTTAGGAAAAAGAACCTAAGAGAGTGGAAGAATGGTGATTCCCTGAAAAAAAAAAATAGTGGAGTTCAGCAGAGAAGTGGTTTTGTACTGAAAGAGAATGTGTTTGAATTTGTGATGTTTCTGAAATTTCCACTTCAGACTAAATAAATGCAGTGGTAATATAGGACTGAGGACTGAAGTTCTAAGTCTACCAGAAAAAATTCTCACACACTACGGTTGTTGCTGTGTATAACATTCTCCTGGTTCTGCTCCTTTCACTCAGCATCAGTTCATATAAGTCTTTCCAGACCTTTCTGAAGTCTTCCTTTTCATTATTTCTTACAGCACAATAGTATTCCATTACATTCATATACCACAATTTATTCAGTCATTCCCCAATTGATGGACATCCCCTAGATTTCCAGTTTTTGACCACCAGAGAGAGTAATGCTATAAATATTTTTGTACATATTGGACCCTTTCCCATTTTTATTACCTCTTGGGGATATAGTCCAAGAAGCAGTATTGCTGGATCACAGGGTATGCACATTTTTGTAGCCTTCTGGGCATAGTTCCAAATTGCTCTACAGAATGACTGGATCAGCTCACAGCTCCACCAACAATGAATTAGTGTTCCAACTCTCCCACATCTTCTCAACATCTGTCATCATCCTGTTTTTTCATGTTAGCCAGTCTAATGAGTGTGATGTAGTATCTCAGAGCTGTTTTGATTTGCATCTCTCTAATCAATAGTGATTTAGAGCATTTTTTCATATGACCATAAATAATTTTGATTTCTTCCTCTGAAAACTGCCTGTTGATATCCTTTGATCATTTATCAACTGGGGAATGACTTATATTCTTGTACGTTTGACTCAGTTCACTAAAATATTTTAGAAATGAGGCCTTTATCACAGACATTAGTTGCTAAAATTCTTTCCCAGTTTTCTGCTTCCCTCCTGATCTTGGTGGTATTGGGTTTTTTTGTGGAAAATCCTTTCAATTTAATGTAATCAAAATTATTATTTTGTACTTCATAATATTTTCTATCCCTTGTATAGTCAAAAATTCTTCCCTTCTCCATAAATATGATAAATACACTATTCCTTACTCTACTAATTTGTTTATAGCATCAGTCTTTATACCTAGATCATATACCCATTTGGACTTTATTCTTGTGTATGGTGAGAGACATTGGTCTATGCCTAGTTTTCACTATACTATTATCCAGTTTTCCCATCAATTTTTGTTGAACAGTGAGTTCTTATCCCAGAAGCTGAGGTCCATGGGTTTATCAAATTTGACTACTGTGTCTTGGGTACCTAACACATTCCACTGATCTACCCTTTTGTTTCTTAGCCAGTACCAAGTGATTTTGATGACTTCTGCTTTATAATACAATTTGGGATATGGTAGAGATAGGCCACCTTCCCTCCCATTTCTTTTCATTAGTTCCCTTAATATTCTAGAACTTTGGTTCTTCCAGATGAATTTTGATATTATTTTTTCTAGCTCTACAAAATAATTTTCTGATAGTTCGATTGGTATGGCACTGAAGAAATAAATTAATTTAGGTAGAATTGTCCTTTTTATTATATTAGTTCAGCCCACCCACAAGCAACTGATGTTTTTCCACTTACTTAGATCTAACTTTATTTGTGCGAAAATTGCTTTGTAATTGTGTTCCTATAGTCCCTGGGTTTGTTTTGGCAGGTAGAATCTCAAATATTTTATAGTGTCTACTGGAGTTTTAAATGAGATTTGTCTTTCTATGTCTTCCTGTTGTGCTTTTTTTAGTAATATATGTAAATGAATGTAGAAGATTCGTACCAGCTAATGTTCTCAATGAAGATGGAGCTTAGGGTTTCATGAAGGTATAATAGTATTTCTTGCATGAGTAACATAAGTATGACAAGAACACTCATTAACATAAGTAATTTCAAATGATATTAAATTAACCTGCTTATTGTAAGAAAATATAATTTAACTTTCTATTTTTCCTTTTTTGAAATATATTTTTTAAGCCCATGATAAGTAGCATATCAAATTTGAGCAGTTCTCTTTCCCTTCTCCAGAAGGATAATTGGTCTCTGTTCACCAGTACTTTAAATTAAGTAAGTGACCAAAGTATAATTGCTATCCCTGGATTGGTAATGTGGCACTTGAACAGCTCTGTGCAAGCCTAATGAAGCTTGAGCATATTCATAGCAATCCAAAGGAAGTCCCATGACTCCATTTATAACAGTTATGTAATAAAAATTGCTAAAAAGGAGGATTTTATTTCACTTTGTTGGCAATCCCTGTGTTCCAATGGGATTTTAATGTAGGATCCACTTAGTAGGGGAGGGAATTTGGTGTTTATGAACATCATATATTGAAATATGTCTTTTAAAATTCCATTATACAAATAGAAATTTAAAATATTAAAATTACTTTCCTGTTACCTATTTTATGAGGATCTAAGATCAGGTGTAGTTATCTATTTTATATTTAAAACAATTAAATTCTTAATGATAATTGTATCATATTTTACATACAATCTGTATGAAGATCCTTTCAAATAAAAAGAAAACATTATAGACAATTTTCAAACTTTAGGGGAACAATCAACTTCCTCTCTCTTTTTCTTTTCCTCTTTCTATCTCCATATAGATAGATATGTGGATATCTCTCTCTCTCTCTCTCTCTCTCTGTGTAGTTTTATATATATAAATATATATATATATATACATATATATGTATATATATGAAGATATAATACAAGGTACACACATACATATATATGTAACATGTACATTCACACATGGATAGAGAGATAAATACTCTATTATAACATAATTGCTTTCCTTTGGATTTCAACAAGCAGATATTTGCAGAAATGCTTTTCATTCCTGGACTGGACTATATTACTATTTGGAATTATAAGAGGATGGAGAAGGATCAGGAAGTAGCTTATATTTCAATATAATAGAGTCTGTGATTAGAGATTATGACAAAATGTGCCTGGAAGGGAAAGTTGGAGCTTGATTCTGGAAGACAGTAATTCTAAGTTAGAAAGTTGGTATTTATTCTATAAGTAACTATAAGCCAGTGAAGAATTCTGACCAAAGGATTGACTTTGCAAGCTTTGTGAAGGAAATATTAGAGAAGAGAGATTCATGAGACAAGTTATTGTTGTTGTTGTTGTTTGTCCTTCAAAAAAGTTCATCTGGCATCAGGAAGATGATGCCATGACTTGCAAGTGAATTGGATTTAAGTGAGGGAGGGCTGTGAGAAGTCTCACTTTCTCCTCCATCTGGGTCCAGTGGACAGATATAGGTCAGGATAACTGGTGATGGAGCCCCAGCTAAGTGGTACAATGGATAGTGATGGTCCTGAAGTCAGGAAGGCTCATCCTGAGTTCAAGTCTGGCCTTACATATTTACTAGCTGTGTGACCCTAGACAAGTCACTTAATCCTGTTTACATCAGTTTCTTTTTCTGTGAAATGAGCTAGAGAAAGAAATGGCAAAACATTCCACTATCATGAGGTAGAAGACTAGAGAAAAGGTATTAGAATAATTTAGATGAAAGATGATAAGGGCCTAGACTAAATTGAGTAAAATATTAATTCAGGAATGGAGGTGAATTAAGAAGATGGCCCACAGGTAAATCAGTCACCAAGTGACTTCATAATATATTCTAAAATAACAGATACAAATTGAGAGAGTACACTTAGCAATCTCTGACTCATTTCTCCTCTGGAGCACAATGGTTGGCAATTATTCTTTTTTTCTTTTAAAAATGTTGATTTATAATAAATGTCACCTTTATTTGTTCATCTATCTTTCCACAAAGCCTTTAAGGTAGAGGAGAAGTGATTGATGAAAAAGATAAGCACAAAAAGATCTGCCAAGATTTACTTAGCAGCAATAAGAAGCAAAAATACCCCATAAATATTTAAGCTTGGGTGATTGAGATAATGGTGAAGCCATCAACAGAAATCAGAATTTGATAGAAAAGGCATATTATGAGGGAAATTAAGGTGGTGGGGGTCTAAGCTGTATTGAGACTGAAAGTCTAAGTGGCATTATTGAGCAGGTAACTAAAAATCCAGAGCTAATTTTCAAGGGAAAGATTAGGGCTAGAAACTAGGTATTTAGATTACAGGATCATTAACATAGGGGTGAACACTGAAAGCAGGGGAATGGATCATATTGACAATATTAGACTGTAGATTAGAAGAATAGCTTAATGAAGACAAGGCCTTGGAGGACACTTCCAAAGTGAGAAGAGGGAAAACAATTAAACTGAGAGATGTTATTGTATGTAAATATTTTTAAAAATATTTTTACCAATTTTAAATCTTTTTTTGTTATTGCTAATAATGGTTGTGTATAGCTCCCAAGTAATATTTGCAGCACCAAAGTAGCCATGAATATCCCAGTGCATCTCCTAATCACGAAATACAACATACTGTCCACATGGAGGAAACCAAAACTTTTATTCAAACACTAGAAAGCCAAATCCATCATAGTAACAAAAATCTATACACCATAACAATGCAGAGGACAAGACCATCCCAAGCCTTTCCTCTTCCAACCAAATCCATTCAACAAATCACAAACAGGCGCCCTTAAACAAAATGACAGATAAGCTCTTTTCCACGCATGCTAGCCAGATGCCTGCTAGCTTGCATCCTTCCTAGCTCTGACTTTGATGAGATTGCGACCAAATTTACTCTCAGCTGTGCTCTCTCTCCACCTCTTTCTGTTTCACCCTTCCCTGCTTCACCCATTCAGCAAATTCCTCCCACCACAGGCTCCATGCGACTCAGAGTTTCGTGTGTCCCAGGTAGGTCACTTGTGTCTGTGAATGGGAAAGATCTTCCCTTTTAAATCATCATTATATAGGGGTAATGATTATGATGCATAGATAAAATTCTAACGGGAAACGGTATAATAAGAATGGACAGAGACCTGTTATGGTTATTTTCCGTCATAATTGTTCTCAATCAAAATAGTCACAACATGAATTCAAATACATTCTATTTCACGTCTGGGAACAGTGAAAAATGTATATACAAAAATAAAAGTTGAAAGAAGGACTTAGCATACCATATACATTTAGAGTGACCCTTAGGAGGTAAACTAAAATATAAATCAAAATCATTGACAACTGCAGGCAAACTTCTCAGTCTTCATGTGGAAAAACTGATATATGGTAAATGCCTGTCTCATGGTCACTTGTTAATATATGAGTAAAAGTTCATTATAAGCCATTGAGCTAACACATCATCTATCCTTTGGTTATTTCAGAATCCCACTCAAATGAGATACTTCTTTATTTTTATTTTTTTCATTGTATTTCTCTCTGCTAGCACAATTTAGCTTAATTCTCTTCTATAAAGCTTAGTTGGTAATATATTGCAATTTACTCCCTCTTACTATGTGCCCTTTGGACAACTTTAACTCTAACTTTTCAGACTATATTCCAAAATTAATGTATATACAGGCATTTTGACACTCATTAAACAAAACCATCATCATCATCATCTAATTATTGATGAAAATATCAATTCTAAGTAAATCTAAACTTCACATTTTAATTAAATACAAATTCACTGATTTTATAAATACATTGCACAAAAGGAAATTATATAATATAAAATGCCTGAAGATGAATAAGGAACGATGAGTTAGAAGAAACTAAGAATGGTTGAAAAATCAATAGCATAGGTAAATATAATAAAAATTCCATTTTTAAATAAATGTTCCTTTCAATTTAAATAATTCATTGACAGTAAATATTAATCAATGAAAACAATGAACATATCCCAACTGTAAATAAAGTTACCCTATTCTGAGTTAGATGACTAAAATAAATGTTATGAAAGGTAGCACTTTTATGTGTCTACAATTCAAATAAAGTTAATATTTTTAACTGCACCATGAAAGTTTAATTTTTTTACAAAGGCAATATAACATATTATCAAACCAGCCTTACTTTGGCTTAATAATGGGTACATAGTTTCCTTAACATTTATTTAGATTAAAATTAATTACATTTATTTTTCATTATTGCAAAGATCAACATGTCATGAGAAAAATTTAAAAAAAAACTTTTTTCTAGATTGAGGAAATCATGTCTGTAAGTCAATTAGAGGGAGGAAAAATAGCATATAGGATAACTAGGTGACACAGTAGCATAGCAGTGGGCTTGGAATCAGGGAAACTCATCATCATGAGGTCAAATTCAGCCTCAGACACTTACTTATTTTTGTTGCCCTGAGCAAGTCACTTAATCCTGTTTGCCTTAATCTCATCTGTAAAATGAACTGAAGGAAATGTCAAATCACTTCAGTATCTTTGCCAAGAAAACCTCAAAATGAGATTATGAAGAGTCAGACATGACTAAAATGGCCAAAGGACAACAAATAGTATATGAGGTTGAGGATAATATAGGAAATAATGGCCTTCATGGTTTTTAATGCCCCCTTTGATTCATGTACAAAGTAACTATGAAAAAATTATGTTAATTCTCTGACTCTGAATTTCTTCATGAACAAAATGAGAATGATACCTAAAGTCCCTGCTTCAAGAGCTTGTCATAAGGATCAATTAGATAATCAGGATAAAGTATTTTTAAAACTTCAAAGGGATATAAAAAACCAAAATCTCAAGTCATCTACATTTATATCTCTACCCTACTCCTTTGCCCGAAAAAGGAGAAAAACATCTTTTATTCCTTCATTCTGTAAACATAGAGAAATAGCACTACATTCAAAGTCAGAACTGGATTTTAAGCCTTTCTTTTCTGTGTATTGATTTTGCATGTAATGGAATTAGTTCTCTCTCTCTTTCTCCATCTCTGTCTTTCTATCTGTCTGTCTGTCTCTCTTTCTCTCTCACACACACACACACACACACACACACACACGTGTACGCGCACACACACACACACACTAGAGTTGGTAGTACAGGGCATACAGAGCTACACTACTAGAGAACTCAGGAAATTCTGAGTTCCAATCTTGCCTCAGGAACTTTAACTGTATGACCTTGGCAAGTCACTTAAATTCTCTAGATTTCAATTTCATCGTATGTAAAATGGGAATAATAATAGAATTTGATCTAACGGTTGTTAGGAAGATCAAGTGATTTGACATAAGTAAAGTAACTTGCAAATTTTAAAGAACTTCTTAAATTATTATTTCTATTATTATATCTCCAATCCCTACAAATCTAGAGATTAAGCCAAATGTGTTTATTAAATGCCCTCCTCCCCTTATAATGGAGCAGTGGTACAGACTGGAGAGATTTTGTTTTAGAAAAAGCAAATATAGTATTGTAAGGAGTTGGAAAATCAACACAGTAAGAGTAATACAGAGGGACAGAACCCTGAAGAGACTTCAGGGAGCCACCTGCAGCAGCAGTTCCCAGATTGCTCAACCCACAAATACCACAGACAGCTTCAAAGGTCCGTGGGAGAACTCTGTCATCCACAAGAGGGGTGTGTGGTCTGGATTCTGGCAGCAGCCACTGCAGCTGCAGCTTTCATTTTTGGAGCTCTCCACTCAGAGCCCCTGGGGGAATTGAGCAGCTGATCTGAATCTCAGCCTTGAATGGCAGCGCTGGAAGACCTCAGCCTAAAACCCTAGGGAAAATTCAGCAGCTGATCTAAATCTCAGTCCTGAGCTTGGACCTGACAAAGAACTCAAAAGTCAAGTAACTTGCAGGGAAAATGCCCAAAAAAGGGGAAAAAAGAATAAGGCAACAGAAAGTTACTTTCTTGGTGAGTAGGTATTTTCTTCCACCCTTTCAGATGAGGAGGAACAACTTGGGTGTTCAGAGGAAGACCTAAAAGTCAAGACTTCTACATGCAAAACATTAAAAATAAATATACAATGGTCTCAGGTCATGGAAGAGCTCAGAAAGGATTTGGAAAATCAAGTAAGAGAGGCAGAGGAAAAATTGGGAAGAGAAATGAGAGCAATGCAAGAAACCCATGAAAAGCAAGTCAACAGCTTACTAAAGGAAACCTAAGGGGAAAAAAATACTGAAGAAATTAACATCTTAAAAAATAGATTAATTCAAATGACGAAAGAGGCTCAAAAAGCCAATGAGGAGAATAATGCTTTAAAGAGCAGAAATAGTCCAATGGAAAGGGAGATTCAAAAGCTCAATGAAAATAATAGCTCTTTAAAAATGAGAATGGAACAGATGGAAGCATATGACTTTATGAGAAACCAAGAAATCATAAAACAAAACCAAAAGAATGAAAAAGTATAAGATAATGTGAAATACCTCATTGGAAAAACAACTGACCTGGTAAATAGATCCAGGAGAAACAATTTTAAAATTGTGGTTCTATCTGAAACTCATGATCAAAAAAGAGCCTTGACATCATCTTTCATGAAATTCTCAAAGAAAACTGCCCTAATATTCTAGAACCAGAGGGTAAAGTAAATATTGAAAGAATCTACTGATCACCCCCTGAAAGAGATCCAAAAAGAGAAACTGCTAGGAACTTTGTAGCCAAATTCAAGAGTTTCCAAGTCAAAGAGAAAATATTGCAAGCAGCTAAAAAAGAAGCAATTCAAATATTGTAGAAACACAATCAGGATATCACAGAATCTGGCAGCTTTTACATTAACAGATTGAAGGGCTTGGAATATGATATTCCAGAAGCCAAAGAAACTACGATTCAAACCAAAAATCATCTACCTAGCAAAACTGAGTATAATACTTCAGTGGAAAAAATGGTCATTCAATGATATAGAGGAATTTCAAGTATTCTTTATGAAAAGACCAGCCCTGAAAAGAAAATCTGGCTTTCAAACACAAGAATCAAGAGAAGCATGATTCTTCCCATGAAGAAGGTAAACAGGAAAGAGAAATCATAAAAGACTTTCTAAGTTTGAACTGTTTAAATTCCTATATGGAAAGATAATATGTGTAACTCCTGAGACTTTTTTTAGTATTTTGGTAATTGGAGGGATTATGTACACACACACATACACACACACAAAACACAGTGAGTTGAATAAGAAGGGATGATATCTAAAAAAATAAAATTAAGGCATGAGAGAGAAATATATTGGGAGGAGAAAGGGAGAAATGGAATGGGGCAAATTATAAAAGAGGTAAGAATAAGCGTATTCAATGGAGGAGAAAAGGGAGGAGGTGAGAGGGAAAAAGTGAACCTTAGTGTCTTCACATTTGACTAAAGGAGGGAATAACATGCTCACTCAATTTGGTATGAAAATCTATATTACACTACAGGAAAGTAGGGGAGAAGAAGACAAAAAAGGTGAGGGGGATGATAGGGATGGCAAATGAGTGAAGCGAGTAATTAGAAGTAACCACTTATGTGGAGGGACAAAGTCAAAAGAAAGAATAGAATAAATGGGGAGCAAGATAAGATGGAGAGAAATATAGTTATTTTTACACAACATGACTATTATGGAAGTCTTTTGAAAAACTACACATATATAGCCTATATTGAATTGCTTGCCTTCTCAGTGGGGATGGGTGGGGAGGGAGGAAGGGAGAGAAGTTGGAATTCAAAGTATTAGGAATGAATGTTGAAAAACATTTTTGCATACAACTGGGAAATAAGAAATATGGATAATGGGGTATAGAAATCTATTTTGCCCTACAAGAAAATAAAGAATAGGGGATAAGGGAAGGGAGGGGTATGATAGAAGGGAGGGCATGTGAGGGGAGAGATGAAGAGAAAATTTGGAACTCAAAATTTTGTGGAAATTAATGTTGAAAACTAAAAATAAATAAATAAACATTTTTTAAAAATAATACAAAAAATTGTAAAAATAGCATTCAAAAATTTAAAGAGAAAAGACCATATGAAATTTGATTCTAAAAGTAATTAAAGGCCAGAAGGTTGAGTGAGTACTTTCCACTGTCAGAAAACAGTCGCTCTGGGGCAACTCCCTATGGTAGCAGTAGAAGTAGCAGCAGCAGTAGCAGTAACAGTAGTAGCATTAATATTACTATTTTTGTTGTGAGAACTACAGCTTAGAAATATAACTATATTAATATAGTTAGGACTATAACTATAATAATATAACTGCATGAAAATATTGGGATGATAGCTCTTCTGTATGCACTATGAAAATATCTTTAGATTAATTTCATGAACAGGATAAAAGAGATGATAGCTACCCTATTTTGTTCCCACATTATTTTGATTTCTTCTGCTGCGTCTTTATATTTTGAAAGATCTTTCAGGTAGATTGGAAATTAGGCATTGGTATGGCAAAATCTATTAAATTAATAGTCTTAATACCTTAGGGGTCATTATTCTATCTTAGAGATTGTAGGCATTTTATCTCTAATGGTTTATTTAAAGAATTTTGGAGCATATTTTGGTATCTTTTTATTTTAAAAAGATTTTTCTTCACATAAGATAACAACAAAGAGCTAAATAGCTAAAACCTGAAGTAAAATTTTAGTCACCAAGTGGTGTATCTATACAGGTATTTGCTCTCTATTTTCTTCCTTCCTTCCTTCCTTCCTTCCTTCTCTCTCTCTCTCTCTCTCTCTCTCTCTCTCTCTCTCTCTCTCTCTTTCTTTCTTTTTCCTCGTCTCTTTTTTCTTTTGCAGTGGAATCTCTCAGACATACAGTTTGGGGATATTAATCACTTTATTAGAATAATTGCAAAATTATTTTCAGAAAAGTACAAACTCAAAATTGTAATAAAATATATGACTATTGTGCCTGTTTGGATAGGACCACTACAAAATTTATCATCTCATCTTTTGTCACTTTTCAATTTGCTAAGTGTTAGGTAAAACTCGAGGTTTTTTTTGATTTGCATTTCTCTGATTATTGGTTGATTTTGGACATTCTTTCAAATGGTGATTAATGATTTGTAATTTTTGTTTTAAAAACTGTTTTTTTTAAAGATCTATTGACCACTTTTTTATTGTCTGGAAAATAACTTTTGGTTTCATATATTTCTATTAATTAAATATGTCTGGGATACCAGATTCTTTTCTGAAAATTTGATACAAAGGTTGACTATTCTCAGCAAATACTACTTAACATTTTCATTCTTATTCTAAATAAAATAATTTAGCTTGTGTAAAAGCAGACTATCTATTTTATCTCTTATCATTTCCATTATTCTTTTCACCCTTCTATTTTTGTGTTTGCTCATTTATTGTTAACCAGAACTTTCTTCTTGGTTGTTATAAAGCTTTTATCTATTGACAGGAGGGGACAAAGTAATTCATAAATATCACTTTTATTCATTGGTTCAGTTTGACCTCTTCAGTTAAACTTAAACATTCTCTATCTCTATCCCTGTCTCTTTGTGTGTGTCTCTCCCATAAATTAAAATTTTTTGCTTATTGAGTCCAAATACATTTTTATCTGTTGGAAACAATTCCACAAGGTGAAGAAAATATTATGGTCAAATGATAAAATTACAACTGATTATTTTTTTAATGCCTAGCTCTTAGCAGGGTGTCAATAACATAGTAGGTATTTAATAAATATTTATTGAATTTTTAAGTCTAATTTTTATGATTCTTTAGAAATATAATGATAGTTCATGATTTTTGAGGACAGAAGATGCTTCCATCTTCCTGGTAAAGAGAAGATGGACTTAAGCAAATTATCTTTCATATATTCTTGGACATTGCCATAATGAGAATTTTTATTACCAGATGTTGCATATTCATTGTGAGATTTTTTTTCTTTCATTTAATGAGAAAGAAGGGAGATTTATAGGAGAGGAAATACAAGTTTGCCAAAAATAGACTGTTTTTTAGAGAATGGGCTAGCAGGCCCATTTATTTAAGTGGTATACTCAACAAGGTTTTTTTTTTTTTACTTTTTTTATGAGTGTAACAGCTAAACATTGTTCCATTTTTCCAATGTCTTTGTGCAATTCTATAGAAACTTTCCCAAGTTTCTACTGTTGTGATAATGGTAGGCCTCTGACCTTAAGAGTATTACTTTTCAGTTACAAATTACCTTTTGTTTATTACCCCAAAAGCCACCTTAAATGCAGTTGTACATAGGATCCAAGATGTTTTTTGTACTTTCTGTAAAATATTGAGGGAAAAGTTTTGCATTTATGATTGTGTAGCAATTTCCATTTTTAATTATTCCATTTTGATGTATTTGATCTTCTGGTTGAATTTGTGCAAACATGGTTAGGAAGATTTTGAAATTCTAGTCCAAGTATGGAATAGGTTTCTTAAAACACCTAAAATGGGAGAGGATTCTGGGAAGATGGCAAAGTAGGTCAGAAAATGCCAAGCTTTCAACACTCTCCCCCATAAAAGAGATAAATATGTAATATCTATCTTTCTTTCTATCTATCTGTCTGTCTATCTACTTACCTATCTATCTGTCTGTGCCTATCTTGTGTATAAATGAACATTCATATATATACATATATATGTGTGTATATTATACACACACATGCACAAACACATACACACACACACATATCTCCTAGTAAGAAGAATAAAGACTGAATCTTTAGAGAGAAGGAAAGAGAGTGACCTGGGATTTGCTAGACAACTATAAGAATCTTAATTGGGAGATAAAAGTAGATCAAATGAAGGTCCAAACAGGTTATTGATTGATAGAAGTACAAGAACAGAACAAATTTAGCAATGAGAGAAGCATGGGGTATTACAACTCTCCTACCACTTACCAATCAGTTGGAGCAATGGATGGCAGTGCAGTTGTGTTGTGGTGTGGTGGGGTGGCAGGCAGTGTGGTTGAAACATTGGCCAGGAAAGCAAAGCCATTTGATGCATGCCTTTTAAAATGCCATTGTTTTGTTCATTGTTCCTTTAAACATCATATAAGGATCCCAAATAAGTCAATGACATTGATGGGGTTTTATAATATAACTTTCTTTGTTGTATTCTAATACAAATGTAATTGTTAAGTCTGGTTAGTGGCATTCACTATATGGCTAAGCTAATAACTAGGTTCCTCTTCTGTTCAGTGAGGTCCAATAGTTTTACAGTTAATTCTATGATCAAATACAAACTTCAATGTGTGTCTTTTAAAATATTTATAACAATGCAACAATTCATCTTCCCAGATTTATAAATCATTCTCCACAATACACTGTCAGCCCACCAAGGTGGTCACCTTTCTGTCTCTCACAAGCAGTTACTTGTTTCTAGTTTCCATGCTCTTATACATGTTTTTCTCTTCATACTCTGATGCTCAGTTCTTAGAATTTAAGCCTTCCTCATCTATACCTCTTAGAATATCTAGTTTCCTCTAAAGCTCAGATCAAAATTCTTCCAACATAAGACTTTTTCTAATCTTCCAAATCCTAATGACTTTACCCATATGTGTGTGTATCCATGTGCATATATAAATAATCTGTATGTTTGTATATATGTGTATTGTGTACATTTATATATTTACAATTCACACACACACACACATATATATATGTACACACACATACACGCACTTATATATATATGCATGTGGGTGTCTTGTACTTTTTAGTGGCATATAAATACATATTGTTAAATAGAGTTTAATTGTGGGTTTTCTTGGTCTTTTCTATTAATACCTCTTTGCAATTTGAGGTATTACATAAATATTCGATCTGGGTTATTTTCAGCACACCTGCAACTGTTGTGCTTTACAAAGAGGTAAAGAAAATGAGCCATTTGTTATTTTATATTATTCTAAAAGTGAACCAGTGAGGGAAGAGAAATAATTAGTACAGAATGAAGCAATAACATAAAAAAAGATTGAATATGACCTCCTGTATAGGGTATTTGGGAAAGAACTGAGAGAAGGCTAGATTTAGGATTATATTAAGGAAAAAGAGCAGAGTTGGGGATATAAGCAAGAGGGAGAGGTAGAATGACGATAAGCTATTCTCAGATAAAATGATTGTATAGACTTCATAAACATGGAAGTGGGACAAGAGGGTGATTACAAGAATAAGTGTATAATGACTTTTTCTGTGTGTAACTGTGGTGTGATGGAGGAGTAGGTCAAGCTACATGAATAAATAGAGGGAATGTAAAGATAGATGGATGAATAGATAGGTAGAGATATCTATATCTATCTATGGATATTGATCTCTATATCTATACATATCTTTCTATCTATATGTATAGATAGATATAGATAGATATATATCTATATCTATATCTATATATATATATATATATATATAATAAGAAGAGGAAAGAAAGGCTGTATGTCATACCCTGAGCTTGTTGGAGAAAGAAGTACAATGACCTGGAATTTGGTGGGATTTTGATTGAGAGCTACATAAGGATTAAATGAATCACCAAAGAAAAAGACTATTGAGTTATGGAATACAGGGACGGAATGGAAGTAGCAATAAGGAATGAAGAGTATTTCAATTCTCTTACCACTACTGATGAGATGGCACTTTAGGTGGAAGTGCAACCAGTGATGTAAATGTTGACTAGAAAAGCTGTATCATCAGGAATTATCTAGGACTCAATAAGTGTGAAGGAGATGGAGACAAAAAAAAAAGTTTAAGATGAAAATGTATTGCCAGTGGAGGAGATAGGAGAGCACAGTAGAATGGATGGATAGCTTTAGAGTGGGTTATTGGGAACAAGAGTGTTGGATAGCAGGAGGTCAGAATAAGAACGTAGTTAGTGAAGAACTAAGTGATGGTAGTATAAAAAAGTTCTGGATGCTAGGGAGTCAACTTCTGGGGGTGAAGAAGGCAGAGTAAATAAGTCACTGTAACTCTCCCATATTTACATCCAAACAACTATAAAACTGTGCCCCAAAACAAATTCAGGAACAGAAGAACCAGCACAAAAGGTATGGTGAAACAATATTTTAGGCCAAGAAACTTGGAAGACTGGCAAGAAAGGGCTGTCTCAGTCAAGTGAGTGGGGAGTGCATTCAGGACAGGAAACATCCCAAAAAAGCCATTAGCAAGCCTCACCTCACTAAACCAGCAAGAGTTCCTGAACCTTAGTGTGATGTGGCAGGGAAAGCCAAAACCAGGAACCCCCTTATACCTTTGTATAGCCAGAGGAATCAGTGGACTCTAGATCTGAGAAACACTGTGTGCTTCACCATAACCTCCACCCTTCAGTGTAGCCCCAGGAAAATGCAGAAACAACATACCAGTCCTCAGTATATGCCAAATACCACCATTAAGATCCCATCTTAGCCCCAGTTAAGCTTCCAGAATGCTATGGACTCCAGCAATGCCAGCCACCACACCATCACACCCCCTCTGTGCAGCAACAGACACAAGGGTCCTCTGGGGCCCTCAGAGAAACATCAACATAACACTAAGCAAACAGCTAGGTCATAAGAAACCTGAGAAAATGCCCCTTCCATCCCAGGTGCAGAGCCCAAATTTAAAAAAAAAAGGAAAAAGGCCAAAAAATGAGCAAACAACAACAATAACAAAATAATCTGACCATGAAAAATTATTATGGTGACAGGGAAGGCCAAGACACAAACTCAAAAAGAATAGCAATTTCAAAACACCCATGTGAAAAACCATAAAGAAAAGTGGAAAGTGGTCTCAAGCCCAGAAAGAATTAATGGAAGGGTTCAACAAGGAGTTTAAAAATCATAAGAAAGGGATAGAATAAAAATGGGAAAAGAAATAAAATTGATACAATAGAGCTATCACAAAACAGTTAGAAAACTACCTAAAAAAGTAGAAATGGTCAATTGGAAAAGTAGATACAAAAATTCACTGAAGAAAACAGCTCCTTAAAGAATACAATTGGTTAAATGGAAAAGTAAATACAAAAGCTAACTGAGGAAAATAACACCTTAAAAGTTAGATTTAGGCAAGTGGAAGCTAATGATTCTATGAGACATCAAGAATCAATAAAATGCAAAATAATGTGAAAAAAATGGAAGAAAATGTAAAATATCTCATGAGAAAAACAACTGATCTGGAAACTAGTTCCAGAAGAGACAATATTGCAATCATTTGACTGCCTGAAAGCCATAATTAAAAGGAGGACTTGGGCAGCAAATTTCAAGAAACTATCAAAGAAAATGGCCCTGATGTCCTAGAACCAGAGGGCAAAATAGGCATTGAAAGAATCTGCCATTAACCTCATGAAGGAGTTCCCCAAACAAAAACCCCAAGGAATATTATAGCCAAGTTTCAGAACTATCACATCAAGGAAAAACTACTACAAGTGGCCAGAAAGAAACAATTTAAATATTGGGGAGCTACAATCAGGATTACACAACACTTGCCAGCTGTAACTTTCAAACATCCGAGTTCTTAGAATATGTGTGCATACACAGGATAAATATGTTTATGATCTATCCTTTTACATTCAAATGAAAAAAATCAAAGTTTTCTATGGGCATATGAAGTACTCTAAATCACTTTTGATTAGAGAAATGTCACATCACACCTATCAAATTGGCTAATATGAGAAAAAAGGAAAATGAAAAATGATGGAGAAGATGTGGGAAAATTGGAACACTAATGTATTGTTGGTGGAGTTGCTCACTGATCCAACCATTCTGGAACTATGCCCAAAGAGCAAACAAACTATGAATACTCTTTGGTTCAGCAGTACCACTACTAGCTTGGTATCCCAAAGAGATCATAACGGAAAAGGACCTACATGTGCAAAAATATTCATAACAGTCCTTTTACTTTGACTTTATGTTTCAATTTGTAATTTTTCTTGTTGTATCCTATGAGTTGCTAGTCTTCACATAATTTCTACCTGATTAATGTCTACTTTTCCTTACAGGTTTTGTCAAATTCTAATTCTTTATTCTGGGTAACTAGGGTCTTCAACTTTATCACAGATAGGGCTCTTAGCTTTTTTTGCTTTAGTATGCTATTTACCTAATTCATTCCACTGATCATCCTTTATTCTTTACCAGAATCAGACTGGTTTGAGGATACTACTTTTTCATATGATTTGAGAGATCTGCTCTGGATGGGCTTATATCCTATTTCTCTGAGATTCTAGACCTTTTGTTCCTCCAGATAAATTTAGTTCTTATTTTTTCTATATTTTCAAGGTAATCCTTTGTTAGTTTGATTGGCATGGAACTGAACAAATAATTTCACTTAGTTTGTATTGACATTTTTATCATATTGGCTTGACATGCTTATGAGTAATTAACATTTATCTAATTACTTAGATCTGTGTTTCCTTAAGTAATGTTTTGTAATTAAATCCTATATTATCTTAATAGGTAAACTCATAAGTATTTTAGATAGCCAATAAACATCTAAATGCTCACTTTGATCTAGGCACTGGGCAAAGTGCTGAAACTATAGAGTTAGAGAAAAATCAAATGGGGAAGATGACATGAAAACAACTCTAGTGGCAACTAGGTGGCAAAGGGAATAAGAGTGATGGAATTAAACTAGGAAGATGAGTTCACAATTGATTTAGACACTTATTACTTGTGCAACCCTGAGCAAGTCACTTAAATTCTCTGTTTCAGTTTCTTCGTCTTTAAAATGGTATTTAATAGAGCTTTCCTCAGGAAAGATGTTTTTAGAAGGTGGGATTTTAGCTAGCTCTTGAAGGAAACCAGGGAAACTGAGGGAAGCTAGTTTGGGTGATGAGAAAAGAGGGAATTCCAATCATGGTGTATGTTTTCAAGGAACAGATAGAATCAAAGAGTATATGATGGTGAGGAAGTTTAAAAAAATTGAAATGATTGAAGGAGTGCACGTTATGAAGGTCTTTGGCTGTCAAATAGAGCATTTTATTTTTGATCTGGAGGTAATAGGGAGTCACTGGAGTTTTTTTAATTAAGAAATGTTATGGTCTGTCCTCAGCTTTGGGAAGATCAGTTTGACTGCTGAGGAGAGGGTAGACTGGAGTAAGGAAGAGACTTGAGGTAGGAAGAGCAACAGATGGTTTCATTTTTCTGGGTGAAAGGTGATAACACTTGCATCGAGATGGAGACTATGTTAGAAGTGAGATGGAGGCATTCTTCTGCAAAGATACTACTGGGGTAAGAATGGCTATAATTGGTAACAGATTGGATGATGGTTTTAGAGAATGAAGACTCCAGGACTATGTTGGAGCCTGGATGACTGGGACAACCTTCACAAGGAATTTATCCACAAAAAGATAATATAGGTTATATCAGAAGATATAGGATGATATTAGCTGAATGGAAGGTGGGTTAATAAGACATGAACATGTTTGTAGGCATTAAAAAAATCAGCCATTAGACAGAGAAATAGTTAAGATAAACAAAGGAGTGATGATGATAGAGAGGGCAACTTGGTGGAGGAAATAGGGGAGAATGGAATCAACATGTGCATATAGAGGGGTTAATTCATGTGTTTTATAATTATTCTAAATGGAATTCCTTTTTCTCTCACTTCCTACCTATTTTTATTGATAATATGCAGAAATGTTGATGTTTTACATGAATTTGTTTTATATTTTTGGAGATTAAAAAATTTCAAAGAGATAAAATGTCTGGGTAATTTTATAATTTTATTAATTGAGGCCAACATGTTTATTACAAAAAGGTGGTCATGTGGCCATCTCTCTTAGACCAAAGACTCTTAAGTGCATTGGGTTTATAGTTCATATGCTTTGGAAGAGCAGGTATTCCTGAGGGTGTCAATCCCTTCTGACTGGTTAATAATTAATGAGAAAATGAATATTATAGTGAGAATGTGGGCTATATGGCAATGAGGTTCTTTGAGTACTTGAGTTGGATCACCCAAATCTTGGTCAAAAGAGATTTATCAATTTCCATATTACCTATCTGACAGAAGGGAGGACTCGCATTTTCCCAGACCTGTCTGAGCAACACGAAGAGCAAGGATGTACCCATTAACCAAACTTAGAATTTCCTTTACTGTCTGAATAGATATTGCCCTGGATAAATCTTTAAGAGAGATTTCCCACACTGGTTGATTTCCAGATGAGGAAGTAGAAAACAAAAACCAAATAAATAAAACTTCAGTCATCATTAATATCATTAATAAATACAAGAATAATAAAAATTTCTCACAATATCCTCAAATTTATTTGAGTTTTTTTATTATTTCACTTATATTTTTAATTTATTCCTTTGGGTTCTTTTAATAAAGCATTATTCCAAAAGAACCTGGATTGCTTTGTGAGAGGTGAATTCTTCCTCCTTGAAAGTGTTCAAGTAGATAGGTATTAATCAATTCTCATAGATCAAGTGAAGATTCTTTTCTAGTTTGAGGGATACTGAAGACTCTTGTTTTTCTGTCAAAAACACCTTTAGAAGTCTGATGAATCCTATGGATCTATTCTCATAATACTGTTTTAAGTTATTGAAGGAAATGGAAATTTTCAATTACAGATTAGGGAAAATTATTTGTTTTAACATCCAAATGTATGGCTCCCTTGAAATCTATCCATAGACAAAAAGGGGGCATGGAAAGCAGGCTAATAGTCCCTATGGGTGATGGTCACAATGATCATAGGATCACATATTTAGTGCTGAAAAGGAACTCAGAAGTGTTAGGCCCAAATAATTCTTTTAGGATGAGGCGATTGAGTCTCAGGGAGGTTAAATAAATTGCTTCAATTATTTCAGGCAGGAAAGATTTGAGGTGAGTTTTGAACCCATGTCTTCGAGCTCCGGATACTGCTCTTTCCACTATACTGTGGTTCCTTCCATCTCTCAAGATCTGTGGTTCAGTGATCTAAGAAAATTAGTGTTACAACTGAAATTGGATTCATTTTTTTATGATGAGAAATCTTTGGATCTTGGACTGAATGACTATTGCAGTTTTAATATTATGTTGTCTAATGGTTCAAAGGAATTGACATTTTTAGAAATTATATAGCTCAGCAAGTCCTAGTTATATGCATCTCTTAACTCTTTTAAGTTTAAAATTACATTTAATGTTAAAAGGAAAGTGTCTTTGTTTTTATTTTTAAAAAATCCTCTATGTCTGGCATATATATCTAGTAGATATGTCTATTTATAGAATTGCATAGATAGCAGGAAAAAAACAATCTTTTCCTTCATCTATATTTTATTTAGAGAGACATTCCAACATGACAGGTTTAAATATAGCAACTCCCTCCTTGCTGAAGTTTAAATTGGTATAGCTCCATTTATTTAGCAAAATCTTCTCTAGATAGTTTCACAGAGCATGGTTTTATGGAGTTATAATTTTAATGTACAGTAAAATATGCAATTATATGCATTCTATGTTCCATATATGTCAAAGTTCAATGATACTTTTTGTTAAATTTCTCACCTTTTTCTGTAGTCTGAAATAACTTGACAATTCAATATACCAATGTGAACTTCAGTTTTCACACTTAAAGAAATATTAAGCCACTATGTGAGGAAGATTTTCCCCATCTTAGTAACTAATATTTACTACTCTCACAGGCAATTCTCCTATTTACTCATGGGATTCTCTTGCTTAAAAAGAAAGAAAACAAGCATGGCTTACTTCCCTTCCAATGTGTCTTCTGGGATTTGGGTATTACCCATTAAATAATTTCTATATATTTTGATTTTCAGAATGCTAATCCAAATCCTATACATAGCAACTTTTAGGTCAATGTTTGCTGAATGATAGTATCAACACTGCATTTGACTGGAAACCTGAATTTTTGGATTTTTTTTTCTATTTTTACCCCTCTAAAATATGTTTACATTTAAATTTTTCTAATTTAAATTATGTGATTCATATGGTAGAATTATTTTTCTGCACATGAACTACTTTGTGCAATTCTAAATGCTACAACTCAAGAGAGATAAAGACAAAGTCAACTTGACTATGTTTAAGGAGAGCAAGTAAATTAATCACAGTGATGTAGGTGTGTATGGGAGAGAAGCAAAAAAAATTCTTATGTGGAAAAGGGACTAGACTTACTACATTTTGCCCTAGAGTGCAAAGACAGAGAAAATGGATAGAAATGACAAAAAAGGCAAATTTGATCTTGATATGGATCTAAATTATAGTTGTCTGAAAGTAGAAAGATTGCCCTGCTTGTTTGTACATGTATGTACATAGTTGTATATGATTATATACATACACACATATGTATATATACACACATCTCTCTATATATACATACATGTTTATATACATATATAGAGAAAAATATATATTCACAATATATTACACACACACACACGCACACACACACATACACACATATATATATTATATATATATATATATATATATATATATATAACATATATATTCTTACTTCTCTGAGTATAGGTAATTTCCCCTCAGCAGAACACTGAAGGTGGGAGAAATTTGATTTCTGCCTTTGTATACTGAGTATTCATCACAATTTTGTGGCACATTGTTCAGTTTTCTCAATTGTGTCTGACTTTCCATGACCCCATTTTAAGGTTTCTTTAGCAAAGATACTAGAGTAGCTTGTCATTTCTTTCTCCAGCTCATTTTAAAGATGAGAAATGGAGGCAAACAGAATTAAGTGACTTGCCCAGGGTCACAAAGCTATTAAGTATCTGAGACCAGATTTGAACTCAGGAAGATGAGTCTTCCTAACTTCATTCCCAGCACTCTACTATATCACCTAGTTGCACCTTCATGACAAATAGTAGGCACTGAATAAACTAATATTGAATTGAATATGCTATGTTTAACTTATCTACTTGGTTGAGTCAGCTGTTGTTTTGTTTTATTTTGTTTGCCTCAATACTATTTTCTTCTCTAATACTGGGAAGCTTGAGGATAGAGATTGAAATTGTGGGACCCTGCTTTTCCAGATGTAGATATCGTATTTCTTCCAAAATAATACCACTCCTTTATACCACTGGTTATTTTTATATATTTTCCTAAGATTCGGTGCCTTGGCTATATTAGATGCTTAACAAAAGTTTGTTGAAATGATACTATCAGCAATAGAATTACTAGCAGCAGCAGCAGTAGGGCTAGTAGCAGCAGCAGAAATAGTAGTAGTATATTAATAGTATAATGGTAGTAGTAGTAGTAACAGTTGTAGTATAGTAATAGAAGCAGGAGAATTAGTAACACCAGCAGTAGCAGTAGTTGCAGCAGCCAAAGTAGTAGCAACAATAGTAGTATAGCAGCATCAGTAGCAGTAGTAGCAGCAGCCACAGTACTAGTATATGAAAGTTCTTCCCTGCCCATTCATGGACCAGAGCTTAGGGGAGGTTTGATTTGCAGTTAGACCAAAACCTTTTGTTAATTGCTAAAGAGGCACTGGGTCAGGAAGCTCATGCCCTCCTGCTCTGAAAGGTGTCTAAATACTCTGAGGTGACGTTTTGCTTTGGAGGGTTGGAAAAAGGTGGATGTTTTAGGTGAGAATCTGGATAACCATTAGGGACCCTCCCTCTCCCCTGGCTTTGAAAACCCAGATGTTGTTTCTTCTATCTCTGGTAACTATTTATGCATATAATAGTCAGACAGTTAGACAGTTGGATCTCTCTATTGATCTGTGATATATATGTATATAATATATATATATGGTACGTGTTTGTGTGTGCATTTGTGTATATATATATATTCATACATCATATACACACACGAATATATGTATATACACATATACTTATATGTGCATATATGCACACATGTATATACACATATATGTACATATATACAATTTGTGAAAAATCAATATTAATAATCTAGGTATAGTCAATCTTCTCAAGGGCACATGCTACACTTAAAAAATTGAATATAAAGTGTCGGTAATGAAAGCTAGGGTTCAACTCTTGATGTGGCTATCCTTGACACATCTGTGCTTTAAAATTCATTTTTAGCCAACTTTTAAGCACATAATATATACAAATCATCAAGTCCTAGGAACATATATAAAAGCAACCAGTGGTATAAAGGGACTTATATTATTTTTGAAGAAATATGACATTTAGGTGACTATATCTGGAATATGAGGATCCCACAACTTCAATATCTAATCTTCTATGATGTATGTATTGCGTATGGTCAGATAGAAGCCCTGTCTATTGGTCTTTATTTCCCTGCTTGTATTTTCTCTTTGGGTGAATATAATTAAAGTAGATTGTTGACCCCCTTTTAAGCTGCTTTCCTTAGAAAAGCAGATCTAAGAACCTGTGCCAAGGTCATCTTGGATGTGTGTCAGGGTGCTTGCTCCTGCAAATAGCAGCAGCAGCACTTAGGAGTAGTAGCAGCAGTAAGTAGCATAGTAATAGAAACAGCCATAGAATTAGTAGTAGCAGCTGCAATAGCAGCAACAGCAGGAGCAATAGTAGTAGTAGTAGTAATAGTGGTAGTAGTAGTAGCAGTAGCAGCAAGAGTAGCAGTAGTAGCAGTATAGAACCTTAAGTCAGATTTTATAATAAACAGGACTATGTAGCTAGTCATCTTTGACATTTTTCTCAATTTCTCCATACAACCTGAGAAATTACCTAACACTTACCTCACACTTTGACGCATTTAGGTATGGCTAACTTATGTATGGTTTTTTTTATATTAGAATAGAAAATGGTAATTAATTTTACTGAAATTTTATTTTGGAATAGGATTATTTGGTCAACAATGGTAATACAAGCTACAGCTTTGGAAACACACTGGAATTCTGCCAAGTTACAGATAAGGGGAAAAATAATAGTGATTAAAATTTTTGCTAAGGGAAGGGAAGGAAGGACGGAAGGAAGGAAGTAGGGGCAGAAAGAGGGAAGGGAGGAAAAGAGAAGAGGAAATTTTTTACTGAATGGAGAAAATCAACTCAAGCTATTAGAAATGCCACTCTAAACTTAGGACATATAACTAACAGTCATCTGAGTGGTTAGTTACACTCAATTTTTATGCTTAAGAACATTTGGTTTAATTTGAAAGGCACATTCCTTTTAGCACTGAAAATAAGACAGACAACCTTTTCATGAGACAGTTTAGCAAAGGGCAAAAAAGGATAGTTTTTATGGAAATCAAAGCTGAATATTAAATACAAACAACACTCAAAGTTGTTAAAGATGACATACAGAACTTCCATTTGACTATACAGGTAGCAGAGTGGGTCATTTAAAATAGTTTCATTTAGCCAATGTACTTTTAAGAAGGAAAAAAATAAGGCTTTCTTTTGAACTAGGATGCCTTGTAAACATAGAATCAAGACCAGAAAAGAGCAAAATATTTTTCATATATTTGTCTGTCACATGTGATCTACCTGTCTATATAATTGCTGTCACTGCTGCAATTTATACTGAATAGACAAAATATCTATAAAAAGAAAATATTTTATCTTATGGAAATATTAGGTTTCCAAAGTTTCTAGTCTTCTTTACCTACCCAGAAAGAAATATTTAATATCTGTCTCAACTTTTAGGAATTAAGGAGAAAAAGCATACTTTCTGCACATGGAAAATTTCTTCTTCTATCACCTAATATTGATTAATGTTTGTTTTGTTTGCCTAGAAAACATACATATAGTGAAACTAAGTAGCTGGCTTAAATATCTGAAAGGCTGAAACAGAGAAACAAAAGATTTTTTTTTTGCCTGACCTTTATAGGTTCAATTAGTGGAAGCTAGAGAGGAGCAGATTTAGTATTAATATAAAAATAAACTGGGTCAGTTGTTATTAGTATATTATATTAAAACCAACAGAAGAATACCATGTAAAAGACTTTTGTGGTTTCCTACATGATCCTCCATTTTATTCTTTTCTTTAATTGAACTGTTAAATGATGTTTTGTTTTGCTTGAATTAAAAACATATTCAAAACTATAAAGAAACTCAGTAATCATATCTATAAAAAAAAGAGAACGGATTCTTTGGGAAGTTAGTAGGATCTCTCCCATATTACTATTCCCTTAAAGACTGGAAGACCTTTGCTGAGTAGGTCATTTTCCTATTTATGGATAGATTAGATTTAATGGCCTCCAAGGACTCTGCCCTTTACAGGACTTAGTATACAACAATCCTGAAATTCTTGATGATTCCAAATAGGAAAAAAAAATACAGATAATAGCATCTTAACAAAGAGTAGCAATTGAATTTCAAAAGAATGGGGGTTTGATCCATACCCAGGACATCTAAAATGACAATACCAAAACAGAAGACACTAAAGATCTCACCCTGGGGAGAGGAGAACTAGTGCGTATGTGGACATTTGGGAGCAGGGTTTTTTGTTTGACTGTTGTTTGTTTTTTTCCTATTGACTTTATAACTAGAACCTCCAAAGTCTTTAAAATTACCTGGCTGAGCACAGAATATGCAAATATATAACATTTCTTTTTATTTAAGGGCAAAGAATTCATTTCACTTATGGTAGTTGATACCATTATATAAGAGAAGAGTCCTGAGGGCTACCTCCCTTCCCCCTTATTTGCTCTTAGACCATTTCCCCAAGAACAGGGCATGGAGTTTTTCCCTGTTTTACTTGTGCTTCTCAGTTCTGGGTGAAGGAAGGGCAGCTGTAGCAGTGGGAATCTCAGAGTTGATAATCGCAGGCTGAGTATTGCATACAGACCATAAAGGAAGATCTGAGGGAAATAGTCCTTGGCACCAGTCCTGCGGGACTTTGGATTTGAATTTGGCAGATTAATACTATGTAGAAACTGAGATAAATTGTAAATTTAACCACCCTGCCCCCCACCCAAGAATGAATCAATGTAATTTGGATTATCTTCTCAAGGTTTGGGGAGAAATTCTGGTATATTTTTCTTGCTATATATTTGAAGTAAATATTCCTTTGAAAAAGCTAATGTAATGGGAAGCAGCTAAATGGAACTGTGGTGTTGGTTACTGTCCCTTGGAAAGGTGAGGCAGCACAACTGTTAGGAGCTTGAAACAATGGTAGGAGAAAAGAGACTTCTCAACTCCCTAAGTGTATTGGAGAACCCTGAGTTCAGACAGTAAGGTGTAATTGACCTATGTTTAAGAGTGGGTTGCATCGAAAACTAAACAGGAATGTTTTTTAAACTTTACAATCCCCCAAAGAAATAACTTTGCTACTATTACAATAAATAGTTAAATATTTTAAAAAGTATAAAAAGCAAAATAAATCAGTCTTTTAAGTTCCGCTTCCGATAATCTTAAGATTCTCCTAGTGTACATATTAGTAAGGAAAGCAGTAGTGGAACATAAAATAAGTAGATAATGGATCTTCTGTAGTGTAATGAGAAGAAAAGATTATGTTGAGAAATTGATTCTACTTTTGCCAGATAAAATGTGGGAATGAAAGCTCATTTGAGATCTTTCATGGATAACATTAAAGAAATCTGTATGAATAGGCAGACTAAGGCTCCATATCAAAAGTAAAACAACTTAACATTTTTTGGAATGGCAGTTTCTTTAAACCTGAGGTCATGCTGTTCAGTGTGTTGGATTATTCTTTTCTTTCTATTACTATTATTTACAGCTAATAATATTCATGAATAATGGACGTTGAAGCCTCATTGCCAAAGGCTTCATTAAAAGCCAGCTTTTCCACTCTAGACCCTTTTTGAAGAACATTAAAAAACACATAAAATAGAATACTGTTCTCATCTGAGAACATCTGTCCTGAATGAATTTGAACTGAATCTTAAATCTCACACTCTTTGGGGGGCACTCAAAGTTCAGATCTATGAACCTAAATGGAACAAGAGACTTGAGCACATTTGACATCACTATTCATGACATAATTTATGTACTTTTACATATTCTTTGATCCCAGGGAGATCTTAGGTTATAATTACTCTTTTATATAACGTCCCTGCTAAAGTTGTTAAGATACATATGTATTTGTGGATAGTACGTTGACTCCAGCAATTCATCAAATCTATTAAATCGTAGAAGGATTGCAGTCTACACAGCTATGACCACTCACCAATGAAATCACATATTTTGATAAAACACTGAAGCAGGCACAAGCTAAGAGTGGATGATATTTTAATGCCTTCCTTGGACTGGTATGATTTCTATTTTTAATTTTCAGTGTCACGTTTATGGGATCATTTTAACCATTATTTTTCTTAAATTCATAGATTATAAATAGAAAAAATAAATATTTTTTTCTGCTTTGCTGCATTAGAAATAGAAACTGAATTAAAAGTATGAATTAAGTACTCAAATATACTGAGTGATGTTTATTTTTTAATTTTCTTGCTTTATATCCCTTAACATTAGAAGGATCAGAATTTAAGAGTACCTTGAGGGACCACACTGAGTCAAATAATGCACTGCATTTTTAAATTTCAGTAAGGCAAAGAAAATAAAGATAAGATGACTTTTTTTATTTCAAAGTAAATTATTATATGATTTTTCATGCGGTTTCATATATATGTATATGCGTACCACATTATATTTATATCTGTACCTATATGTATCCTACCATGATGAAGTGATGAAAAGTGCCAGTTGCTCATGTCAAAGTCATATTGATTTATCCTTCTAACTTTAACAATTAGTGGTGTTCCTGCTATTTTGTAAAAATCAATAACATTATTGTGTAAATCAGAAATCTCAGTCTAAAGTGAAGGATATAATTTTACTACTGCTGTAAAAAGGAAATAAGATAGGAAATGGCAGATAAAGTTGATGCCAAATAGATTTAGCCTCAAGGGTAAGGGAAGAACAAATATTTGAATCATATTTAAAATATTTAAAGAAAATTTTGACTTGCAGTTCATCCAGCAAAACATTTCTTGAGTACCTCCACTGTGCAAGGAATTAAGTCTTGATTACGATTTATTCCAGCATTACTTACACTCCTTAAGCATGTTATCTACTGTTTTAGGGTAAATACTTTGGTTAACAGCACATAGTTCAATTATCCTATTCATAGGGAAATATATATATGTATATATATATATATATATATATATATATATATACATATATATACATGGCTTAAGCTGAAAGTAAGAGTAGGGAATCCATCATTCATTAATGATAAAAAGGAAATTCTAAACTATATCATTTAAAATTATATGCTATCATTTGATAGATACAGGTTACCAACCTTCAGCAATAATTTTTGAAAGAAAGCATTTTTGATAGCTTAGAGTGTCAGAAAGAAAATAGAAACTTTATTAATTTCTTCCTCAATAGGAGTCATTGGCTGTCTGTCACACCTCATTTATATAGGCTGAAGAAATAAGCTATAGCATATGAAAATTGAGTTGGTAAATTTAGACAGAGGTTGAATGATTTAAATATCAGTCATGTCATGATCTTTTATATTAATCGCCTAAAGTTTCATAAAAATAGAAATGATGATAAAGACAGGGACAGGGAATTAATCATAAGATTTTTTTGTTGGCTATTTACATATTTTATTACATATTGGCAGTCATTACATCTGTGATTTTCCTAACAAGTGTTATACCCTTCCCTCTTCCCTCTTTCAGGTATCTTGACAAATGGCCTATCTATATTCTCAAAATTTTGTTTCCTCTAGCACAGTTGTTTTTTGTATATACTTAGAATGGACTGACTGCTCTTACTTTTTTTTCTCTTACTTTTTTTCAGTTCAATTTGACCCTATTCATATTTCATCTTACTGTTTTTTCCTCTTCCTTTTTTTTAGTTCAATTTGACCCTATTCATATTGTATATGAAGAAATGTGTTGTCAGAAGTGAAAATATGGTAGTCCCTTTGTCATTAATGAAGAACATAATTTGCTTGTTTTAATAATCTTGGCATTTTAAAAAAAATTTTGATGTTCCTTCAGTTTTAGTCATTAGTCTCAATACAAACTAATTTAATTGGTTATTCACCAAGGCTTTAAAAAAACTGATTTTTCTCTCTAACACTGGACAAAGCTGACATTCTAAAGCAGTGTTACTTTTGGATGCTTTGTGCCTCATCTTGGCAAGAATACCTAGTTTTGGCTCTGCTCATTTTCTCCTTATGTTATATAACTATAACCAATTATTCATGTGTAATATAGGTATAGCAATTCCATTGGTACTTAAATTTGAAAGTTTCTGTGAAGCTAAGATTATATGTACTTAGGTGAGAATATAAGTATATTTGCTTGTATACACATGCATATGTATATATGTGAATGCACAGATATATTCATAAAAAAATTTTGCAAAATTTAAAGGCCTATGTAGCAGTTTGTATTGAATGAACTTTCTCTAGGCATTTGAAATTAATACCATAATAACTGCATCATAAAAGAGTTGCATTGAAAACTATTTGTAAATGGAAAATCATTGGAAGCAAAATATATTTACTAGAGTAAGACCAGATTATCACTAATGTATTTATTTTCCCAGGACTCAGGTAGATTGCTACAATTTTCAAATTTACACGGGCTGTGTAGACCTAGCCATAATCACATTTCTTTAATAAAGTAATAGGTTTTCAAAAGTAGTGATAGATGGTAAAGGCTTCATGAAAGGATCTTTTCCTTCATTATAAAATACTTGACATATTTTTGAATAGTAACTCAAAGCATCATCAGTAACTTGCAATCATCAAGCTGATTTTCTAAAACCATGTATTTCAAAACTATTGCATTTTAAAATTAGACTCTCAGGAACTAATTGCTTATTGATTTACATATCTTCAGAATTAGTGAACTTATCTCAAAGAAATAAACTTCTCTTACAAATTTAATTAGTTAATTTTAGTTGACTATGGATGGAATATGTTTACAAATACAGTATTTTATGCAATCATACAAATGAATGTATCCGCATGTGCATATATAGAAACTTTTAAATCATAATTCAAGTGGCTTTTATGTCATATAAAAATAGAAATTAGGTTATTTGGACTACTAAGAGAAAACAAAATCTACAAATATTTCTTTTTAAAAACACAACAAACAGTGGGATTTTTTTAAAGTTTATATTTTTATTCATTTTGGTAAACATTTCCCAAATACACTTACAAATATTTTGAGCATTCATTTTTATTATTTTGAGTTCCAAATTCTCTCCCTCTTTCCCATGTCTCCCACAGTCCCTTAAGAAAGCAATCTATATGATTTCAATTACACATTTATGTAATTATACATTATAAATATATATGTTATACATTTATGTAAAATGTATTTCCATATCATCAATGTTACAAAAGGAAACTATGCATGCAAACAAACAAAAATTTAAGATAATGAAAAAGGATTCTACAATATCTACTTGGAGTTTAGCAGTTCTCTGTCTGGAGGTAGATAGCATTTTTCTTCATGGGTTCTTTGGAATTGTCTTGATCAGAGCAGTTAAGTCTTTCACAGTTACGATATTGCTGTTAATATTTACAATGGTCTCCTGGTTTAGCTCAATTCCTTTTGCATCAGTTCATATAAAACTAGGTTCCTTTGTTTCTGAAAGGATCCTGCTCATCATTCCTTATAGCACAATAACATTCCATTACAATCATAGATCACAACTTGTTCTACCATTCTTCATTTGACAGGCATTCCCCCAATTTCCATCTCTTTGCCACCACAAAAAGAACTGCAGTAAGTAATTTGTTCAAATAGCCCTTTTCCTGTTCTCTTTATTCTCTTTGTAGTACCAACCTCCTATTAGTATTGCTAGGTTAAAGGCTTTGCATGGTTTTATGGCCCTTTCAGCATAGTTTTAAATTGTTTCCATAATGGTTGGAGCAGTTCACAATTCCACTAGAGTACATCAGGATCTCTATTTCTTAAAGATTTCCTCTGGCATTTATCATTTTCCTTTTCTGTCATGATAGTCATACTTGAGTCTTACAAGGAACTTGTAACAATATGTCAAAATATTCATACACTGTGACCAGGCAGGATTTATACCAGTAATGTACTTCTGGTTCATATTAGAAAAAAATAAGCATAATTGAGCATATAATTTTTAGAAGAAGAAATCAAAATTTTCAATAATCAGATGAAAGTGCTCTAAATCTCTAATGATTAGTGAAATCTGAATTGACATAAATCTGAGATAATGCCTCACACCTATCAGAATGGCTACTAAAAGTAAAGGAGAAATGATAGATGCTGGAGGGGATGTGAAAAAAAACAAAAAACAGATACATCAGTGCATTGTTGGTAGAGTTGTGAAATGATCCAGTGATTCTGGAGAACAATTTGGAGCTAATTTAAAGGTGAGTGGTGGAAATCCCTTTGATATTTACCCACCATGATATGAGTCTGTTAGCTTACATAGGTAAGTGTATATCAAAATGCTAATAATTATTATATTTTTATTGTTTTGTTTGTTTTTATTTTTAAAAACAGGGTAGTGGTAATTAGTGTTAGAAAAAAATATCTATTGACTACCTGGGTATAATTTATAATTCCTAGGAAATGTATTCAAAATGAAGACATTAATATTGGAATTTTACTTATTCATTTCTGTGTTTTCTATGATATATAATGATAAAATATAAGAGGAAAGGAACAAGAAACCCACTAAGGCACTTTTCTTGAAGGACAATTAAAAACATTCAAAAGCATGATAACTAGTCAAATAAGTAAAGTGCACAGATGAGTTGTGAAGGTATATATAAATTTCTAATCCCTAACATTAATTTTAATCTCACATTATCAACTATTTACAATCCATTTTCCATCTGGAGGTCCTGTAAGCATCTCAAGCTCATAAATCCAAATCAAAACTCCTTGCATTTCTCACCATTCCTTCTACTTCAAATTTCCTCATTTCTATTGGTGGCAACATCAAACTTTCAATCACCCACATCCATAAACACAGAGTCATTCTTGATTCTATCTGCTTCTCTAAACAATTCCAAGGTTTATCAATCCTCCCTTCATATCTATCACAGTCACTTCTTTTGCTTCCACCCTCCTTGATCATCTCTCACTAGGGCTACTTTAACAGATTCTTAATGGGCCTCCATGCTACTCATTTTTCCTTTCTCTAATATATTTCCATAGAGTTGACAAATGGTTTTCCCAAATCTTAGATATGACCATTTTACAATTTGTATTTAAAAATCTTCAGTGGTTCTCTATTACTGATAACATAAAATAATAATTTCACAGGCTGGTATTTAAAACCTTCTAGTACATATCTTTCCAAAATTATTTCCCGTGCCTCTCCTCTAACTGTCAACACCAATCAAACTTATCTTCTAATTCAGGCTTGCACAACATGTGGCCCTTGGGCCATGTGTGGCATGCCAAAGGATTTCAGGCAACCCCTGAATAATGTAGAGTAAAACATCTTTTTATGTAGAGGAAATCCTTTGGCATGCTACAAGTGACCTGTTGGCTGTAAGCAACCAGTGGGCTGCAGGTTGTTCAGACCTGTTACTTCCTCATACAGGACACTCCATATCCTTAAACTTATTTATGCCTTTACATGAGTTGTTCTCCATATCCAGAATGCACATTTTTCCTTACCTTGTAGAATTCCGAACTTGCTTCACAGCATAGATTACATGATCAATCCTATGTAAAACTATTCACACTTCTATCATTCTCTTCTCTCATGAAATTATTGTGTATTTCTTCCCATGTACTTGCTTGTGGATCTACCCTTGACCATCAGAATATTAGGCTCTTTGAGAGGAGGCAGTATTTATTTTTGAAATTCCAAGCACCTGGCACAGAGTCCTGATATAAGAGGTTTTTAGCAAATGCTTGTCTTGTACAATTGAAGTGATATTTTACCTCTATGTTAATATCTATGAAAATTCAACAAAGTTGATTTATATATATTTTAGATTCTGGATATCATTCAATTTACTAGTATAAAAGTTAAAATACTAACTTCAAAGAAAATTTTAAGAAAAGCTAATGAGTGTTTAGAACTGTCATATATAGTGGACAGATTGAAATATTTCAATTTTCACATGAGGTTTTTATCAAGAAAAGAAAATATCTTTATTCATCTGCTTCTGTGATAGGCATACTCCTTTAGGAAACTCTCTGGTAAGGGGAGGATGAGGGAAAGAATGAAGAAAAATAATGTGTTTTTGTTTTAAAAGACTCAATGTGGATGGAGAAAACTGTGGATAAACTACAGCATAAAACTCTACAGTATTTTCCAATAGGACATAAATGATTTATGGAAATGAATGTAGCATTAGCCCAAGTATAAAAAATGTTCATTGGGGCAAACATATTAGAAAACTGGTCTGTTTTAGTTTTTGTTCTTAGTGTTCCTTTGCATAGTAAATAGGCTCTGACTACTTTAAACCTCTCAGATTTTCCTTAAGGTATCTTACATAGGTTAATCCCTCTACTTCAGTTCAATTATTAAATTCCTTGGGGTTACTTTCCTGTGTGGTTATGTACTATTCTAAAGGCAGCCAAGTGATGATCACAGAAGCCCCACCTGCTGTTAAGCACTACATCAAAGGATGACATTTTGAAAGTAATTTATTTTCTTGCTCTCAAATTCACAATTCCTAAAGAAGAGACTCCAATCCTTGTCATTGCTGTCTATTCTTTAAATTCAGAGAAAAAAATATACATTATAATACACACAGTACATATTACACGTAATATAATAAAGAATTTACTATTAGATAAATATTTATTTAGTAATATAAGGTTTATTTATTTACCTGAATCAAACCAGCATAGTATAATTAGTTAGTTAATAGAGGGCTGGACTTTTGACTCAGGAAGACTTACGTTTAAATATTCCATCTGAATTAGTAACGGATGACTCTGATAACTTGACATTTAAATACCAGAGTCAATATGACCCATTCTCTGAGGCTGTTTTCCAAGCTACCACTTATATTGTCTGTCAATTACTCAAGAGTGTAGCTACACTATATCTTCAGAATGCTAGGGTTGATGATGAGGGATAGAAGTTGCTCTTTTAATTCTGTAGCTATTGGGTCTCCATTAGTGAGTTCCCATATGATTATCAGTTAATGTCAAATAGTCATAAAAACAAGCTTTTCAATACACATATTTATATATATTTACAGAGATGGTTCATTTGGTACAAAACATTCTATTTTTTTCTCGTGTCCTCAAGTCATTTCTTTTAGTTATATCAATTGTTTTTCCATGGCAGATTGATCTTACGTTTAGATAAATCTATGGACACTTGTTTGTGTCTCTTTCCTTAAGTATGTTGTAGAGCTAAGCTAAACATGTCTAGCCTTCATGGCAGGCTTAGCAATTTGAAACATTAGAAACATTTAGGTTCCTCAGTGAGGGGTGACTGCCAGGGGGAAGAATATCCTCAGTCATCAGAGAGGAAAATACTACTGAGAGGAAGAGAAGGAGGAGGAACCAAATCTTTGGCCTAACTTGAAAGAAATCCTCTGAATTTTGCTGTCCCTGACAGCATTAATGTGGTGGACCAGCAACAACACCCTGACCTGCAACAGGAGGCAACATAGTTCTGGCATGGGGGCATAGCTTGTGGCTTGGAATAGGAAGAAACCATTTGGCCTTGGCATTTGTGGGGGTGGAGTGGGAGGAAAGGGGAGTTGAGTTTCTTACCTCCTCCTCCACCCAAAGTGATCACCCCTTGGCCCTGGTCTATGAGGATAAAATAATCCAGCAGGGGCAGCACCCATGGCGAGGATCCTAGTCTAGCACAAACAACACCTATTAATGTGAATTTGTAGTTCCACTAGTGATAATTACATTATAATAGTTTGTTAATTCCTTTCTTTTTTGTTGTGCATTCACCTTCATTTTTATCGCGTTTCTGAAATGAAAAGAATCCTTTTAACTATTATATAAGTAAAATTATTAAGATTAATAAATAGGATTACATAATGACCAGATATTCTGCTAAACAAAAACTAATTCAATGCAAAAAAGGAAAAGAAAACACTAGGACTACTTATACACAAGTGTGAAATGAGTACCTAGCAGCATTCGATAAATTCCCATTTCTTGTTTTGAATTTTCAGTATGTTTAAATTTTCCCTTTGGGGGAATTTATCAATTGGTTTATTTTGTATGTTTAGTAACATGATAAATTCTCTGATGTTTACTTTTTCTTGGATGTTGACATGACTATTTAGAGATAAAAAATTTCCTGAAAGGACTGTATTAGTAGCTTACCATGAACTGTGGAATGCCACCTCATTGAAGATAATTTTATTTAATATAATTATATATTACCTTCGTGGTTTATTCTTTAGTACTTTCAATATTTATGGCAATATTACTAGGCTTACATTTACTTCTGAATCCTTTACTCATAAATCTTCTGGTAAATACATTCTTATTGTTATAATTCAATAAAGAATGCTTACGATATTTATATTTTCATACTTTAGGACTCTAATGAACAAATCAGATAAAACATGATAATATGGTGTCATGCTAATCAAATAACATAACCTAGGGGAAACAGTTAACCTATCGGATAAAAAAAAATCAAGATTCAAAAAGCTTTTGATCAACTAGAATGAAGGGGCAAATATAAAGACATGGATTCTAATGATCATAAATTGAGAGGAGCTAATTTCTTCAAACCTTCCCATGCCAGAAACACCAGAAAAAGAAATCGTGTTATATCTATTTGTCTATCTACATATAGCCACATGGAGAAATACGTATGTACATACGTGCTTGTGCATGAACATACATGTACATGCGTGTGTGTGACTAAACTTGTATCACAAGAACTCAGCCTAGAGTCAGGAAAATCTGATTTCAAGTCTAGCCTCAGACGCTAGCTCACTTAGCCTCTCTGTCTCAGTTGCTGATCTGTAAAATTAGGGATGACCGTAGTACCTACCTCACAGAACTGTTGTAGGGATCAAGTGAGATATTTGTAAAACACTTAGGACTAACAGCTTAGTTAAAATCGTCAGGTAATAAAGAGTAAAGCTGGTGCTTAAACTTTAAATTGAGGATTATATAATGCCTCATGAAAGCCCAAGTAAAAGCTGTAGCTTAATTTATGCCTTCTTTGGGAAATTTTATCTATCACTAGAACCACCAGTTATAACCACAAGTCCATCTTGGTTGGGGTCATCAGATATGTACATAAGTATTTGGAGAATTCCAACAATATAAAATTCTTGAAAACCAACATGATCATTTTGGAAAGAAAGTATTCCATATTTATTTTTGCTACTATTACTTTAAATTGCTATTTTTCAAAAATAGACTTTTCTCTTTCATTAACGACTATGCTCAGGATAAAAACATGGAAGAACTAACAGGCCCTCTAAGCCCAACTAGTTCACAACTCTTGCATGGAAATAGATACAGGAATTTTAACTGACTTGATGAAGGTCATACAGGTAATAGCCATCAGAGATAAGATTGGACTCCAGATTTTCTAGCCATGAAAATAATTTTGATCATATAGTGAAAGAATCTGTCCTATATTGCTTTATAGGTCTTCTACTGAGAGGGTATTTTCCTTACTACACTTCTTCAATAGAATCTGGCAGGCAAGGGACATGTCTTTGCCATATTTGTATACTTCCAAATTCCAAGCAGACAGCTAAATATTTAATAAATTTGTTTGTACAACCCTGTAATACATGAATATATTTCATGTGTTCATCAAATCTCATAAATTATAGTTACAAAATGAAATAATGGATTTTTTGGAGTTGAAATTAAAGGGGAAAAGGCAAATTCCAAATAACTGAATTTAATATTCTGGTAGAAAGACATACAGTCATTCAAAATATAATTTGGCACAACTATTAGAAATAGGGCATTGTGATAAAAATCCTAGGATATATTTTCAACTTCTTTTTCCCTCACTCCTATTTACAGCTATATACAGTTACTCACCTGCTTTCCCTTACTAGTTCAAATCTATCTATTTGAGGATTTTTGTGGTCTTGGGAGGTTTAGATCTATGTGTAAAAAAATATTTGCCTCAATATTAATCCATCTCATGTTATTAATAGTTTTTGCCATTTTTAAATAAGGATAGGAGGCAGAGGAATAGATTTCATGAATCTTGCTGGTTAGCATACATTTCTTGGTGCTCTTTTTGGACCTTATATCAAATGAGTATGAGAGAAAGAGAATTGATGCCTTTGAAGCAGACAGCAGAATCTGACTGAATAACAGAATATTCTTTTGGCTTCTGAAGAACTAATATTTTATTTCTATTTGCCTCTTAAAATTTCATGTCCCAATATTCCAGATGTAGCATTCCAGGTCAAATAAAAATGATACTCTATTTGCCTATGCTCTGGCCACAAATTGGCCAGTTTAAGATTGTGTATGTTTTGTTTGCAGCCCCATTTTTCCACTGCATCATAAATTTTGTGGACAACTAAAAAAATCTGCTGTTGCTGTTGCTTTTTAATTATTTATTTTTACACAGGATTTTGTGCCAACATAAAATTGTCCTATCTCATAGTTGTTGATCACATATGCATTTAGAATTGGTCAACTGAAACAAGCAAGCAAACAAAAAACAGTTTAAGTAACATTTGGTATTTTATACAGTAAGTTGAGCTTTCACATGTTAGTATGAAACTGATACACAGGGACCTCAGAGTTCACAAGGTAATCTGTCATTATCCTCAATGTATCAGCTTATAACTTTGGACTAAACATTTCATGTCTGTGCTTTTATTTCTTGTTAGTAAAGCATCATGGTCTTATAGCTAAAAATTATATTAGTTACCATATATAGTTTTCTTTTGACAACCACTGAACTCACAGAATAATCATTAAAGTGGAGATAATAGCAACTCTGTATTAAAATGAGTTGGAGAAGAAAATGGCAAGTCTCTCCAGTATCTTTGCCAGGGAAACACCAAATGAAGTCATGACATTACTGAGACAACAATTATTTGATATTTTTTTCCAGCAATATTCAGAAATAGTAAGGAGTTTCAGTTTTAGGGTGGAAATGTCATAGTGGAATAGCAGTAAGGATTGTTTCCTCTAAAAATAGTGATATTGTATGTCGTGTGAGACTAAGATCGCTACCCCTGCCTTTTTTACATCAGGTGAAGCACAATATATTCCTTTTACATTTTTTACATTTACCTTGTGTGTATCTCTCCGTTTCAAATGTGTTTCTTGTAAACAGCATATTGTTGGATTATGGTTTTAAATCCATTCTGCTATTCTTCTCCATTTTATGAGAGAGTTCATCCCATTCACAGTTATGATTACTATCTGTGTCTTTCCCTCCATCATCTTTCCCACCATATGTGCTTTTAGTTCTCCCTTCTCCCTTCTGCTGCACAATAGCTTTAATTTTTGACCACCGCCTTCCTCAGTCTTTTCTTCCTTCTTTCAGCCCTCCTCCCTTTAACTCCCCTTTTCCCATAGTACTTCTTCTCTCCCTTTTAGCCTCCCCTCCCCTTTCTTTCCCCCTTCCCCTCCTCCTGCCTATAGAGTTAGATTTCTATACTTAATTGAGTTTGTTGTTCCCTCTTTGAACACAATCAGATGAGAGTACCTCTCAAACAATCCTCATCTCCATCCTCTTTCCCGCTATTGTAATATATTTTTGTGACTCTTTGTGTGACATAATTTACCATTTTCTGCCTCCTCCTTTTCACCTATCCTGTTACAATCCCTTTGCACCCTTAAATCACATTTTATCATCACATTATTTACTTTATACCACTCCCTCTATGTGTGAATATCTCATACAACTCTCAAGATTAACAAGCATCAACTTCTATTATATGGATGTAAACAGTTTGCCCATATTGAATAACAAATTTTTTTCATGTCTACTTTTTATGCCTCTCTTGAGACTTGTGCTTGAAGATCGAATTTTTTATTGAGTTTTGGCCTTTTCATCAGGAAAGTCTGGAAGTCTCTTATTTCATTGAATATCCATCTCCTTGACTAAAATATTTTGTTCAATTTTGCTGGGAAATTAATACTTGGTTGTAGTCCCAGTTCCTTTGCCTTACAGAATACCATATTCCAATTCCTTCAGTCATTTAATGTAGAAGCTGCAAAATCCTATGTGATCCTGACTGTAGTTCCTCGGTATTTGAATGGTTTCTTGCTGGCTGCCTGCAGTATTTTCTCCTTCACTTGATAGTTCTGGAATTTGGCAATAATATTCCTGATGTTTTCAGTTTGGGATTCCCTTTTGGGAGGTGAATAGTGGATTCATTCGATGACTATTTTGCCCTCTGAATCTAGGATTTATGGGCAGTGTTCCTTGATGATTCCTTGGAAGATATTGTCTAGGCTCTTTTATTTCATCTTGACTTTCTGGTAGACCAATAATTCTTAGATTTTCTTTCCTGGATCTTTTTTCCAGCTCAGTTGCTTTTCCAAAGAGATATTTTGCATTGTCTTCTGTTTTTTCATTCTTTAGATTCAATTTGACTGATTCTTGATGTCTCATGAGGTCATTAGCTTCTACTTGTCTGATTCTAATTTTTATTAAATTGTTTTTTTTCAGTTAAATTTTACTTCTCCTTTTTCCATCTGTCCAGTTGTTCCTTTAAAGGAGTTATTTTCTCCAGTTAGTTTTTATACTTCCTTTTCCATTTGTCCAGTTTTCTGAGTTAGGTTTTGTGTTTCCTTTTCCATTTGTCCAATTTTCCTTTTAAATTCTTCTGTGATTTCTTTCTTCATATTTTTAAAATCATTGCCCAGTTTTTCTTCTATTTCTCTAATTTGGCTTTTAAAATCCTTCTTCAGCTCTTCCAAGAATGCTCTTTGGGTTTGAGGTCAGTTGATATTCCCTTCTGAAGTTTCATATGGGAGTACAGTCTCAATGTGGACCTCTTTGTTATTCATGTTTTGGTCCTTGTCCTCATAGAAAGATTGTATGGTCTTTTCTTTTCTGCTTTGCTTTGTATTCATGAGGATCACCCTTTTCCTGGCTTTTAAAGTAGATCTATGCTTCTAGGATACAGGAGGCTCTGTCCCACAGTTCTTGTGCCTTGAACTTGAGAATTTGTGTGTTGTGGCCTCTGGTTCTTTCCATTAGAAGCTAAAATGCTGCAGCTTACCTGATGCTGAACTGGCTGGTGTTGGAAAGCAGAGGCCAGGTGAAGTCTTTTTGAGTTTCCCTGGAGTAACCCTGGAGCTAGTTGCATTAAGTGTGGGGGAAGGGTGGTCTGGGCACAGCAGGTTCCCTCTGTTGAGCTAGAGCATTGGTCAGCTCAGTGGGTAGCGAACCCCTTTGCACTAATGTCTTTTCAATTCCCCAGGATGCTGAGGCATGCCTGAGGTCCTAGGGTTGGCAATTTCAGGCTCTACCCACCCTGGTTCTCTGGATCTCCTCCTGGTTCACTGAGGTGGGGCTGTCGGGAACAGCTCCAAGTCCTGCACTGGTTCCCTACAGCCACAGCAAGAGGGAACTCCCTTCACAGGCAAAGAGACTGTTTGACCCCTTGGCAGATCCCACTGTTCCAGGAATTTTCCTGGGGCAATATTTGATGCATCTTTCAAGGTCAGCAAGGGGATGGGTAGAGCATTTACAAATCACTCTGCCATCTTCGATCTCCAAAGTTCAAGTAGGTGTCTTGCAGACATTTAATCTGTGGGCTGATATTCTCAAGAGCAGTCACTTCAGATAACTCTAGCTTTAGGCTCTCATTTGCCTGGTTCCACTGGACTCCAGTCCTGGGCTTAGATTCCCGAGATTACACAGTGCAGCCACTGCCTCAGACCTCCTGGGGCTTCCTTCTTGTGCTGGTACAGCCTGTGCTGTATACTGTGTACTCATCCATCCCTGCACAACAAATCCTTCCCATTAACTTTCCAGTTTGTCCTGGGCTGTGAATCTGACATAATCAGTCTCCTATTGGATTCTGCCCCTCCAAAATCCATTCACATTCTTTTTTTAGAGGTATTTGAAGGAGTCTGTGTTAGAGGTTAGGTGAGTAGTTGCTCCTACTCCACCATCTTGTCTCTACCCCCTCAGTAATATTGTATATTAAAAAACAAAACAAATGAAAAAAACACTAGATACTGAGTCAGGAGTTCTGAGTTGTAATTATTGATCTTTCACCAAATGTGACACCTGAGACCCTTAATTGTGTAAGTCTCAGTTTCCTTATCTGTAAAATGGAGAAAACATTCCCTCATATTCCCTTCTTCATGGGAATGCTATGAAGAAAGCACTTGGTAAATTCAAGGAATTTTTCAATGTGAATTATTTTAATAATTTTGCTCCACATAAAATGTTTATTTTCCCCATAGGAATTTAAATCTAAGAATATTTTTGTGGTTATATAATAAATTACAGATTATTAAGATAAATAATATGCATATTTCCTATAGGCAAAGGATCAGGGTAGTTTAAGGATATATTAACATTCATAAAAGAAGAAATAGAATGACCTAAATATGTGTCAATTCTAATCAATTTCTTCTAAAGCAAAAACATGCAGCTCTCTTTAGTAGGAGATAAACAGTTATCAGTCTCTGTCATACCCACAATGAAATAGCAGCCTTTTAAGATCCAAACAAAGAGATGATCATAGTCACCAAAAATGTGTAGAATTCTAATTCAAGACATGTAAACATGACCTATTGGAATAAAAACAACTGAGTTTCATAAGAGTTACTGGGTGATGCTTGTCGCAACAATGATTTGGTGTGTGACCAAACAGGAGGAGTAGGAATATAATAGTGAATGTAACTATATGTAAATTTACCTGTCTGCATGTGTGTGTAACTATGCTGTAACAGGTTTAACACTTATAAAGCTAGAATTTAACTCTGATCATCTATTATTTAAGACTAATCCAAGGTAATTATATAGTAAAGGAACTAAATGCTATAACAGGGATCTGGTCTGCAGTTTTCTAGGCTCTTGGGAGAGTATTTTTGATGTGTTATTTTTATTTGCTTCCAAAACAATGGACCTATTTTTTTTTTCAAACTGGTAATTTATTTCTATGGTCTGATCTTAAGGTTTTTAAAAAATTCTTCTTAAGTTATGAAACATCATGGACAGTTTAACATACAGGGAAAACACAAAAGAAGCTTATACAAAATTATTAACTTCTGCTATTTTACTTATTTAAAACGTATTTGTGTTATCTAACAAGTACCAAAATTGCCCTATTTGTCTCATCCCCTTCTGAGATTTTGTGTCAATATATTTGATCATGTCTTTAAGAAAACTGTTGTTACTATTACCCAGCAATTTTCCCTTGCTTCTGATAGATTTCATTTAAATATAGATAATGAAACAAAATAAAGTAAATTACTGACCACATCTTAAAATGTATGCCTCTTTCTTTTTTAGTCTAGCAACTTTCTGTGAAAGAAAAGGACCTTTGCATTGTTAATTAGATAATCTCATGCAATCCTTGTGGAAAACCTATTGTTTTTGCTTTACTTTACCTGGTAGTCTACTATCTTAGCTTGCTCTCTACCAGTGATTAATAATTTCTTGTAGTAGTTGGAAGGGAAAGGCAAAAATGAAAATCACAATGAAAGAGCAATAAAGTTATTTGCTCTTTTTTCCTGCTCATTATGAGCAGAATGTAATAGGGTTATTTTTAAGAGGTAATCAATTTTGTTTCTCTTAAGCCATCCCATTTCCCATTTGCCATCATCTGATCTCTGTATGGACATTTAAAAAACAGGATGATGAAAGCTCTTAGTATTATGTGCTGACAAGCTTCTCACATATAACATGGTTCATGGAAATTAATTTTGCATTTTATAACCATAACAATATCCTGTTCTGAGTCTTGGATTGCCATTATACTTTCATCGTATTCTCATGCAATCTCTCCATGGAGACCATGCATTTTCACATAAAGAGAAAGTTTTTTATATTCATCAACTTAAATCTTGTGAGCCCCATACTGTCAGATTTAGGTCAAGATTCTCCTATTTGATTCTTAAGTAGCAATGTATGTACACACACATATATGCATGTATGTATTTGTGACACTTTTAGGACATTTGAGGTAAGAAACAAACTGTATATTTTGTCAATCACAAATTCAAACACAAAGCTGTATTTTTAACAGGGTTCTCTGCAGGGATAATTACAACGGAGAAAATCTCCAACTCCTCCAGATCCCTTTGAGGGATCTGAACTCTAATGCTTATTTTCCAGCACTCACCACTCCTCTGCTCTTCTCTCTCTTCTAACAAAACATGTTACCAGAAGATGACATCTAATAATTTCTCTGGGATATTTACATTTTAAATCTTTTTTTGTAAATTTGTGAATGCTAATTCCATATTATGAATGCCCAAAATTACAGAATGTCCAGTCCATAATGAACTAGATATGGGGTATTTTGAGTTTTAGATACCAGTGATTGATGGAGATGTCAAAGACTACAGAGAGATCAAGAACGATGAGGTTTGAGAAGAGGCCATTATATTAGGTAATTATAGATCACTGGAACTTTGGAGAGAGAAATTTCAGTTGAATGATGAGTCTGAAGTCTGATTTTAGAGAGGAAGAAGAGAGTGAGGAGAAGGAAATGGAACTACCCATTGTAGATATCCTTCTCAAGGAATTTCACTGTAAAAGGCAGAAGAGTTAAAGAAAGACAGTTTGCAATGCTGGAAGGATCAAGTGAGGGTATTTTGAGCATGGGAAAGATGGGAGTATGTTTTCAGGAAGCTGAGAAACATCCAGGAGACAGGGAGAGATTGACAAGTAGTGAGAGTGGAGGTGACAGGAGAGTATTCTTGGGGAGAGAGGATGGCATATTATCACTTGGGAAAGTACAGTCATAGGCATTAGGAAGGAGAAGGATTGTCATTCATTCCACAATAGCTTAAAATTGTGCTTGTTCAATTACAAAGCAAAAATACTGCATGGAAATTTTATTTATAGTGCCTCATCTTTTCAAAGCCCCATTTCTCACAGATATTTCTGTGGTATGCCAGAAAAAAAAATGCCCCTTTTTGTTAAAAATCAGTGACTTTATTAGTGTTTTCTCAACAACCTGTTTTGGTTATTAACATATCTGGCTTAGATGGACACTCAAGTCAAGTCTACAAGTATTTATTAAGCATGGAGCACTATACTAGTCTTGGTTTTTCTGTCAACATCAATGAGTTTATGTTGTTTCATAGAAACTCTATCTCAGAGGGGATGGAGCCAAGATGTTGGAGTGAAAGAAAGCAATATAGCTGAAATCTTTTGAGCTGTAATATATTGGGCTCTACAAATATTTCCAAACATTTCTTGAAAATTCATCAGACCAGATCATGATAGTGAAATTCAGAAAAAAAAATTCTCAGCAAATCATTTGTCTACTTCAGTTCAACATACAAAGAGACACCGACACTGTAGATACTGAGGGCAGGTCTGTGGATACCGAAGATAGATCAGACAAGAAACGTGCTTTGATGCACTCTAGTATCCAATCAAAAGATTGAAAAAAAAGTAGAAGAAAATGTAATTCGGCAAAAACAACTTACCTAGAAAACAGAATCATGAGGAAACAAACAACAAAGAATCACTAGATTATGTGATGACCAATAAATTATCTATGGCCAGTAAAATAAAACAAGAGGTCAAACATCATATATTTCAGAAACTCTTTAATAGAAAACACTCCCAGAACTCTTGACGCCAGAGAGCATAGTGGAAAAAGATGAAATCTAATAGACATATGCTGAAAGAAAACCCAAAATAAAAACTCCCGGAAAAATGGTAACCAAAATCTTGAGTTTCCAGTTAAAAAAACAAACAAACAAACAAACTGTAATATGCTAGAAAGAGTTCAGCTAATGAGGAGCTATTGTCAGATCACACATGATTTAGCAGCTATAAAGGAAGGGAGAACTTTTAATATAATATTCTAGAAGGAAAGGACATAGTCTTACAGTGAAAAACAAAATCTTGCCTAGCAAAACTAAGTATAATATTACAGGGAGGAAATTGAATTTTAGTGAATTAGAGGACTTTGAAGCATTCCTGATGAAAAGATTAGAAGTGCAGAGAATTTTGAAGTTAATACACAAAAGTAAAGAAATACATTAAAAAGGTAAACATGAATGGACCATGATAAAAGGACAAAGATAAACTATTTACATTCAGATATGGGAAGATGACTTATGTGCAGCCTCCACTCAGTTGGGAATTATAAGGGAAATTCAAAGAGAATTAGAAGGGTAGCAAAAAGGGAAGAGGGGGAAATAAATGGAGGGTAGATTAAGGGAGGCAGTAATCCTAAGCAAAACAATTCTAAGAATGTACTAAAATATTTATAATTCTCTTTGAGGTGGCAAAAAATTCATAAATTAAGATGTAGATGAACAAATCATGGTATATAAACTTGTTGTAATAATGTTGTGCTTGAACTCTTAAAAGGGCAATGATCAGCCAAAATTCCAGAAGACTAATGAGGAAAAGTGGTAGTCACTTCCTAAGAGACTTAAAATCCAGAATGAGAAAAAAAAATAGCACATAGCCAATGTGGAGATTTGTTAAATTTGATAATACTTATTTTCAATGAGTTTTATTTTTCTTATTTTCTCAGTGATGGGTGGGAAATTGAGAAAGTGGATATTGCCTGATTAAAATAACAACAAATGTATACACACCCATACACACACACATATCCATCCGTCCATCCATTCATCCAGCTTGGGAACTTGGATTAACACAATGACTAACAAGTATTCCTGAAGACTCATGATGAAAAATGTTCCCCATTGACAAGGGTGAGGGAAATAGGAAGGAGAAAAGTCCCTCCTTTGAAAATAAAAAAAACATTTAATTTTTTAAAAACAAGAATTCTGTTTCTGTTTTATTCTTAATTATCTTTCCCATGATTGCTCTGTTCTCTTCAAATTTGCCTCATCCAATGGTTCTCAAGATTGCTTTACCTGTGACCTGGTAGTCTTTCCCTGCTGGCAATGACTCCATCATAGTGCTTCCCTTCTCCTCTTTATAAGTTCTTTCCAGTATCTCAGATTGAGGAAGTTCTCAATCATGCTTACTTCTAACCATGCTCAGCCCAAGAACTTGCAGAATACTTTTTCACCCACCTCTCTTTCAGATACCTCTAATATACTGTCTTCTCCTATTATAAGTTATGTAAAGTACCTGAGGACAGTATTGTCTTTATTCTTCTCTATATATTCCAATTTTTTTAATAGCACATTTCCTGGCACAGAGTAAGCACTCAGTAAATTATAAACACCACCCTTCCCCCTCCAAATACATTTCATCAATTATGTCTTTCCACTATAGGCCCAAACACCAATTGGTGTTCCTATGCTGTTTGTTCATTGCAGGACCAGTTTTCTATAGGGAGACCCACCTGCTATATTATAAAACAAAGCAAAACAAACAAACGATTATAGTTTACAATGAAAAGTGACAGTGCCATCTAAAAAAAATACTTGTCCACAGAGTGTTTTTATACCAAATGTAAGTGTAGCACAAAGAAAAAATGAACTTTTAAAAAAATTCCTACTTTCAGGACAAAATATTTTCCTTAGGGGATTTTATTTCAGATATTAGAATTTTCCTTAACATCTTATAAGTTCAACTAAATGGCTCTCTAGCACCAAATATGTGTGTGTATGTATGTGTTTGTGTATGTGTGCATATATGTGTATGTATATATATATATAGATAGAGATACATTTCTCTCTCTATATACACACATATATGTATGTGTGTATATATATATATATATATATATATATATATATATACATATATATACATATGTAATGCATATATCTACTTTATAGTCAGAAGGAGTTATGGAGGGAGTGCATACCTCTCAGAGTAATTTTTAAAAATATGTTTTTATAATGATGTTTGTGATAGTTATGTTTTGCTTTATAAGAGAGAATATTGACATTGCTATTAGTATGTTAGAAACTCATTTCATTAGGAATGTAAATTTTCCATGGCTCACAAAAAATATTGCTTTAACAGCTAGTCAGGAAATGGTAAATTATACACTGAAGTACAAGTATTCTAATCATGAGAGATGTAGTAAAATAAAATGGTGAGACTCCCGTGCAAATAAACCTTTTGAATGTTCTTTCCTATTTTCTTGAAGGTAAATTTTATAGGCAATATATTAATTTTACATTATGTTAGTAGAAATAGTTTATAATATTTCATAATCAGCTTCATGAATCTGTGCTTTGTCCTAATACATAGGAGGGTTGGATAATGAAGGCTCTTTTGAATTAATACTGCTGGAGTCATTTTACATTTTAATTTCTCCCATCTGAGCTTAGAGACATGTGGAATGAAATTCATATTTTATGATTTGCATTTAATTTATATAAGTATAAATTCTATTGATGCTTTCTGGCTAAATTAGTTGCTATTTGCCAAACACTAATCTGTCATATTTTTAACTATAAAAAAAGCATTTTAATTACCTGTGCATTTTTAAAACTTTCTTTTTAAAATAGAGGCAGCTAGATAGCAGAATAGACAGAGTGGGCCTGGAGTCAGGAAGACCTGCGTTCAAATCCTACCTCAGACACTTACTAGCTTTGTGATCCTGTACAAGTCATTTAACCTCTGTTTTCCTCAGTTTCCTCACCTGTAAAATAAGGAAAATAATAGCACGTACCACACATGTTTTTTCTGAAACTCAAATGAGATATTTGTAAGGCACTTGTCATAGTCCATTTTTCATTGTAGGAAATTAATTAATGCTTGTGTTCCCTCCACCAGTAGGGAAGAATAAGATATTTCTAAATGATACAGTAGAAATTTTAATCTTAATCTATAAATCAAATCATGGATATTTGTTTTACCCTCTGTGAAACTAAGGGTTGTAATTTATTGTCATTTGAAGAAGCTATATTTTGTCACAGTTTTTCAATATAGCTAATTAGGTAGGGAGATGGAAGTGGAATCAGGAAGACCTGGATTTGAATCCTACACTTCAGACACTTAAAGACTATGTAATGCTTTTGAGTCTTATTTTCCTCCTCTGTAAAATGGGGATAACAATGAAACTGATGTCACAGGACTGTTATGTAGACCAGATGAGACAGCAGTACAATCTTAAGCATTTTGTAGATTCCAAAGTCATATAAAACATCTCATTATCATTACCATATGACACCACGAATATTTATTCATGTTGTCTGATTTTATCCTCAGTGTCTCTGTAATTCTGCATGTAGCATTCTAATCTCTTGACAGGTGAAGCTTCACCATACTTAGATTTCCTCAGACCCACTACATCTTCACTCTTAGTGATGTATACACACCCCCAACCTTCCACCTCTTGCTCTACAAAAAGTAATCAAATCAATACCATCCTTCCTAGAAAGCTAGTCATTTGCTCAATGATTCCATTAACCATCTCAGTAACTTCTCAGATTAAAATACCCCTCTCTGATCAGCAACTATCCAAGATTTTGTCTTCCCCTATTAAAATGCAGAATCCTCGAGGGTATAAACTTTCTTACTTTTTAAAATTTGTATGCAGAGTACTTGGCAGAGTGCTTGGCTTATAATAAGTACTTAATAATGTTTTCCATTTATTTTTATTTCTATTAATATTAAGTCACTTATTCATAAAATTTCAGAGAAATATTTTATAGATTCCAGGCTCTAAAGAGTAAAGAGATAGTGAGGTATTATAAAAAGAGCCTTGACCCTGCAGTCAGAAGACCTGATTTAGGATACCAAGTTACTGCTTAACTAGCTATGTGACTCAGCATTTTACTTAACCACTCCAATAATCATTTTATTCATCTGTAAGAAAGTAATAAGTCCTTTGATCTATTCCTACAGTTTGATTTTAAGAAGAGCATTTGGTAAGATTTTATTTCTTAATGATGCTCCAACTCCTGATTTACCATTTTTGCTGGCTACCCCCCTTCCTAGAATACTCTCTCATCTCTGACTCCTTGCTTCCTTTGAACCTCCCTGAAAGTCCTACTTTTGGGGGAAAAACTAAAAAAAAAAAACTTTTCCGGTCCTCCTTCATCCTAGTGCCTTTCCTTTGACATTTTTTTTTTGTGTGTTTTTTTCCAATTAGTTTTATTTTGTATCATGGAGCCTTCAACATGTTTATTTGACTGATTAAATTCTGATATGTTATTAATATCAAGAGAAGAATAAGGAAATATAGTTAGAATGTCTTGGGAATTGTACCCTAGGATAAATAAGAATGGTAAACGTATTTTCACTTACTCAATTGGCCTTAATTCATAGCTCTGCAAGGTCAGACTAAGAGATTTTTATAATATTTTTTGAGGACACAGAAGAGAATAAGTATTTACGAAGCACCTACTACTTTGGGAGATTAAATACTTTATTACCCTCATTTTATATTTGCAGAAATTGAGAGTGATAGACATTAAGTGAATTGTCCAGGGTCACATAGCTAATAGGTGTCTGTGGTGGTTTTTGAGCTCAAATCTTCCTGATTCTATCCACTGTACTCCCTAGCTGCTATGATATGAGTTCAGATATAATGTGTCAATATAGCATTTACAACTTTCAATGCGTTTTCTTCATAATATTCCTGTGAGGTAGTTGATACAAATTATATTATACCCATTTTTAGGTATGAAGAGATGGAGGTTTACAGATGTTGAGCAATTATAATGCTAATGAGATTAAAGATCTTCCCCAACCATTAATGGACCTGACCATTAAGGAGAGTTTGATTAGGGAAGATTTGTAGGAAGGTCCGCACCTTTTGTTAATTTTCTAATGAGGCCCTAGTTCTCCAGGGTTGTTATGCCCTTTGGCTCTGAAAAGTGTATAAATACTCAGAGGTAAGGCTTTACTCTGGGGGTTAGTTTTTAGAAAAAGGTTTGTGGACCAGATGAGATTCTAAGCAGCCTCTAAGAAGTCTGTCGGCTTTGAAAACCCAGATGTTGGTGCTTCTCTCTCTTGTTTTTATGTAAGTATGGTCAGACAGGTGGATCTGTATATTGATCTGTGATATATGTATTGCTTATGGTCAGGCAGCTGGAAGCCTGGAAGTCTATTGATCCTAATTTCTCTGTTAGTATTTTCTCTGAAATTCAGGATGTTGACTTTTCCCCCTGAATTAAGTGAATAATTTATATGCTTGATTAAAATGATTGTTGACCCCCTCAAAAGTTGCCTTTTCTTTTAGAAAAGTAGATCAAAAACCTGTATAGCAGGCCCTTCTCTGTATGTCAGGGTGCTTGCTTTTACAGCAACTTCTCTCAAGGAATCCAAATAGTAAATGGAAAGAACATGGATTCCTGGATCAAAAGTCATCTGACTCAAAGTCTAGTATTCTTTTTCACCATCACACAGTTTTGAGATTATCTAATCCTAGTTATAGATGGGCAGTTTATCCCGAGTAATTAACCACAGACACTGGACTTGAGCTCAGGGTTCCTGATTTCCTAGACAGTGGCCTTTTCACAAAATCCACACTCCTTCCAGTCTGTTCTGAAATGAGCATTTTTTAAAAATTTTTTTATTGATATTTGGGACATCATATTTAAAGCAAAATATAGCCAGGGGATTTTAGCACTTCATAATACAGGAATCCTACTCTAATATTTTGGCTGTTCATAGTTAGAAAATTCGAAGGATTTCACTAAACATTATCTCCTTTCTACTTCTCCATCAATTTCCATCTGATTATTCCTGTTGCTTAAGAATGTCCATATTTACCAGATATTTCTCTTGAGAGGAAACAAATGAAAAAGTCCCAAATCTAAAAGATTTATTATATGGATACCCACATAAGAACATATATTAATGTTTCCTTATGTACTATAACATTAACTGATATAAATAAAGAGGTACATAGATTAAATTGATTATCCTTGGAATTCATTAAACAAAATTAACAAGCTAATATAAGCTGATAGAAATTTGTAATTGTACTTTAGTATTAGTAATAATTAATCTACAATCACAGATGTTTCTCACACTCATTTAGTTATTTCGTTTCATAACTAACTTTAAGATTTAATATGCTCAGGTAAGTACAGGGTTGTACCTATCTGATGTTTTTGGTACATAATAAAATACAAGGGAACCGCTAATTAATGATGTCTTTAAGAAATACAGCTGTGCTGCTATCTTTTTAAGAAGCATAGTCTTAACCTCAATCATTCCATTTAGTGTTCTAGTACATTTTATTTCAAATTTAAATTACTTTGAAAAAAATGTAATAGGTAACTTAAAATCAAATTTAAATTACTATGAGACATAAGCATCTAATCATATCTATTTCTACTATAGTGATATAGATTGTGCAAAAAATTCCTTATATTATTTCATTTAAAACTCACACAGACCCTGTGAATTAGGTTATCATTGTCTCTATTTCAAAGACAAGGAGATTGAAGTTGATAGAGCTGTGATTTGCCAGAATTATGCAGATAATCATCTGATGTAGGAATTGACTGAAGGCCTTCCAGATTCAGGCCAGGTGCATACTACTACATTACTCTGCCTCTATCTGTGTTTGCTTGTTTTTATGGCTTATTTCATATTTAATGCATTTTTTGAAGAAAAAGAAAATAACAGACAACAAAAGGAACTAACTGTAAAAATGTGGCTTTTAAATAGTAGTACAGAATTTTTTTCCATTTAATATAGTGATTGTCCCATAATAGATAATAAGTGTTTTGACTGATAATAAGGCAGTCTTTTAGGTCAAGCCAACTTTCATTTCTAGATGATACACTCAACTATATTCAAGCATTGACAAATTGAGAATATCAAGTTGTTCTTTACACATATGCTCTGACTCGATGTGGGGCCCTATTTAATGGATGGGAGAGCACTCCATTTTCTAGTATTCTATAAGCTCCATGATAGCAAGGAAGTTGTTAAAATCAATTTGACAAAAATCAGATTGTGTGCACGTATGTAGGTGTACATGATATGTATGTATGTATATATATATACATATGTGTGTAAATATACGAATATAATACATATGAAAGGAAGAAAATAATAGGCATTTATTTAGCACCTACGATATTCCAAACATAGAGACACTGTGCTGTTTTACAACTATTATTTCATTTGATCCTCATAAAAATCCTATAAGACGAGTGTTCCATTTTACATCTGAGAAAATTGAAGTAAACAGAAGGTAAGAGACTTGCCTGGGAGCACATAGCTAGTTTTAAGTGTCTGAATCTGGATTTGAACTCAAATATTCTTGACATCAAGCCCAGAAGTCTATCTACCGTACCACCTAGCTATTTATATATGTAATCATGTATTATGTGTATATATATAAATACACACACATATGTATATGTATATATGTGTGTATACAATGTACATACACTATTTTGTTATCCATATTTATATAAAATTGCAACTGTGTTGTATGTGCATGCACATGCATGTGTATGTGTACATATAAGCATGTATTTTTAAGCAAATGCATATACATTTAAATAATACAAGCATGTATGTGCATATATTTTTATGTTCATGAATTATAGTTACACAGGCATTGTTATATGTGCACCTATGACTATACATATCAGTTTACCTACATATATGCCCACATGAACCCTTGAATAATTCACTCCATCTCTCTGAACAACATTTTTTTTATATTTACAAAATAATAGAGTTGTTGTAATTGATCACAAAGGTCAATTGACCACAAAGATATTCCAACTAATACCTTAAATCATGCCCTCACGGTTGCGCTCTCTCTCTCTCTTTCTCTTAGTCTCTCTGTCTCTGTCTCTGTCTCTGTCTCTGTCTCTGTCTCTCTCTCTCTCTCTCTCTCTCTCTCTCTGTCTCTCCAGTAAGTTCCATTAACTCCTCAGTTAGCCATTTTTTTTGTCTTCATTTTTAGGATACTTTTCTTTATATCAAGCTTAAATTTCCACTTTTATAACTTTGATAAGTTAGTGTAGCTCTTCCTTCTGATGTCAAACAGAGCATATTGAATACCTGTTCTACAGAATGGATCTCTAAGTACTTGAAAATAGCACCTCATTCCTCCCTAAATTGCATCTTCTCCAGTTTAACCATCTCCATTTCCCTCAGCCATACACATATGTTATGAATTTGAAGACTTTCACACCCCTGGTCACTTTCCTTTGTATATTCTCTAGTTTATGATTACCCTTTCCTAAATGACAGTGGATTCATAACCTCCCTGTCCTTGGTTTCTGTTTCTTTCAGGGATTCCCAGCTACTTTTATTTTTGGCTGCCATATCACTTTCTCACCTACTGAGCTTTCAGTCCACTGAACACACTATACTTTTCACCCCCAGATAAACTTCTGCTTCTGCATCTTGTATTTATGATATTGATCAAAGTTGAAGTTTAAGATTTTACCCTTATCACAACTAAATCTAATCATATTATATTTGGAGCATATTCTAGCCTGTCAAAAGTCACTTTGGATATTGATTTTGCCATCCTCGGTCTTATCTGCTTCTCCTATCTTTATATAGCATCTTTTGCAAATTTCTTAAAGATGCCAATCATTAGGTTATGTAAGGCATTGATAAAAATATTCAATTATATGAGACCAAGAACAGACAACAGGAGCAACCCATTGAAGACTGCTTCAAGTTGACTTAGAACTGTTAATAACTTCTTTCTGATTCTAACCATTTAATGACTTCTCAATCTAACCAACTGCATTATTGATATCTTTCTCATAGTTTCTGTAAGAAAAAAATGTGACTATTAACTATAATTCAACACACAATTATTGAGGGTCTACTTTGGATATCCTTTGTACATCTTTTCCAGGTCTAATAATCTGTGATTTTGATGTCCCAAGATGCATATCATATCCATAGAGAATCCTAATTCCATTCCAATGTTATGAAGTACAGGGAAGGGGTAATGTGTGTAGCCATTGTCTTGGTTGCCATCCATTATCTATTCAGTAAAAAAAAAAAAGAAAAAAGAAAAAAAAATGTGAGTACTTTATGTGAAAGTACACTGCCACATACTGTTTGTTGTTGTCCTTTGTCTTCGAAGAGGATCAAAATGACATCACCATTGTAAAGTGAAATTTCAGTGTATTTGACTTGGTTGATTAGACCAATATGAGCTCGGAATGCTTTACCACAGGTTGGGCATAGATAGTCCGTATGAATATTTGAGGTGGATATCCCAAATTTGCACATCTAAATTTGTCACATACTGTAGACATTATACAATTCTATAAAACACAGTTCTTACACTCAGAGAAATTATTAAAACTATTACTTCTGTCTTGATATATAAATTATGGAATATTAAAGTACTACAAATATACTATCAGGTTTAGATTGATTAGAAAATGTATTCAAGGAAAAAAATCTATACTTTCAGCATTTCTCTGGTAGAGAATCAATGTGTATATCCTGAAACATTCAAACGCAACCTTCCTATTTCGGTAGAATTAAAAGGATGCCAAAATTTTAACAAAGAAAGCAAACAAATGGTCACTGGTGGGCAAAACCATTCTTTTAATTTAAACCAAAGGTTAAGTATTAAGTGCCTCACTTATTCTGTAGACACTTTGGAGCCTTTTACTTGATAAGACTGTCTACTGCTCTGTTTCCTTTTCATCTCCTAATATACAGCACTGCAGTGACTCCAATGGACCACAAATTAAAAGAAGTGCTCTCTGTGTTTAAATTATAATTGCTCTAGTGGTAGCTGTTCAGGAAATGTCTCTGTCCTTCCAAGACCATAGCTATATAACATAAACACATACATAAGTCAAATGGTAAAGAACATTTAGTATTTGTCTATTCTGTTAACAAGATTTTTTTTTCTTGAGGTATTGAAACAACTTCTGTTTGTGATGTTGTAGTAGGGTCACAAACAATTTTTTTTAAAAGGTAAGCGTGATTTCTCTGCAAAGACAGGAAGAATGTGACAGGCTCTTCAGGTTTATTAGATCATCCCTTAATCTCTCTGGTCCTCAGTTTTACCATTTCTAAAATGAGGATTTGGACTTGATGCTCTTTAAAGGCTGTTCCAGTTCTAAGTCCTATGAATAATACATACTGAGGAATTTTTTATGTTTACATAAGGACAAAGTATTCTTAAAATGAATACTTATTATCTTACACTTTAACAATTAGTCTGATGTGCATGAGACACCCAGGAATATGAGTTTTAGTAAAGGGACTATATAGTCAAGGTCCTTCTTCTGTAAATGAGCAAGCAGAGGCTCAAAGTGTTTGCTTCATTTGTTCAAGATCATCCAGATAATAAACCCAGGTCCTTTGACTCCTAATTCCAAACAATGTCTACTGTATTATGCCCTTAGAACTGACAAAGTACACTATTGCAACTGTTTTTTTTTTCTTAAACCATGAACTTGAGGATTTCCCAGTCTGGACAAAGAGAAGATATCCATTTATGGTGAAATGATATCAATGTAATTATTAAGAATCATTTCTTAAGCAACTGTTGTTTTGTAGGAAATATACTATGTACTACACATAAAATGATAGATATTAAACAGACTTTACTGTCAAAGAGCTTCCCTTATATATCCTCTCTCCTCTCCTCTACTTTCCTCTCCTCTTCTTTCCTTTCCTCCCTTTTCCTCTTCTCTTCTCCTCACTTTGCTTCATTTCTCCTCACTTTTTTAACTTTTATTTTTGGTTGGAAAATTATGCTACTTTTAGAAACATTGTGGATATTTCTGATACTTCATTATGCTTATGGACTTATTAGATAATGACATTATAATGACTAGGGGACTTAAAGCTAACATTGCAAATTATCACTTAAAACAGATTTAAGTCATTAAGACTGATTTAAAGAAAAAAATTAGAACATAGAGATGAAAAAGTATCAGGGACAATTTATAGCTATGCAATCAGAAAACTGACAAAATGGTTTCTCCCAGCAGATTGAAATAAAAAATAAATGGAAATGAATTGATGCTTTTAAATGGAATACTGCCAACTCTTGCTAATTTCCTAATGATAGGGCTTGAATTAAAAAAAAAAGTTTCAGCATATTTTATATAAACCCTACCTCAGAGTAGATTCTTGTCATTCTGCTGTATCTTCCTGTTTCGGGACAAGATTTTTTTTTAAAAATCAGGAAGATATTTTAGATAAGATATTTAAATGATGATGAGATAAAGAAGAAATGGGACCAAATAATATTTTCCTTAAGTTTATCCTGTAAACTAAAAGAACCAGACACTCCTACCTCTACTAAAATGTTAAAGAAACATTAATTGATATTCAGTGTTCATTATTCTACTCTAACAGAGGGATAATTATAAATTAAAGTAATTATTTTAATGATGAAATTTTGTTGTGCAATTTTGAGAAACACAACATTGGGAACATTACTTCACCATAACATAGCAAAAGTGTCTGAGGAGACAAGGGGAATGGGGCAGAAAATGGAGAGTTTGTGCCAGGTGAAAAAGGATCCCAGATAAGGTTCAGCAGGGACTTGTTTACTACGATTGCATGTTGGTAAAGAATATTGTGGACAAGCATAAGTAACAGTGACAGAATGTCTAGAACCAAGAGATGGACTGTCTTGATCATGGAAGTTTCAAAGATCTGTATTCAGTTTCTACTTCTGACACACACTTATTGAGTGAACTCTGGGTAAAACACTTAACATATCAGGTATTTCTCTAATACTCTAAATTATAAAGAAATTGTTCACCTATTTTGGTAGAAGGAATTTCTTTACCCTGGTGTTTCTTAAGCCAAAGAAAAAACATATATAAAAAGTGTCATTCTGCAGTTTTTGTTGTTGTTGCTCATTCTACATAGAGTGTCCATGACATCACAATATTGATGAGTCCAATATGAGCTCAGAAGGCTCTACTACAGCCCAGGCACAAATCATCCATTTGAACATTTGTGATAGAGATGTCTCAAGATTTGTAGATCTTATATTTGCTTTGTGCTATTTTGTCCTTCTTTGGTATGGACATGCCATGCTGGAAGATCCTGTGACAATGTCTCCCATGTCTCAAAAATGAAACTAAACTTCTTCAGAGTGACCTTCACAGTGTCCTCATACTATTTCTTTTGACCATCATGTGTTTACCTTATTCTAGGTCTCTGAAAATAATCTCTTGGGTAAACATATGTTTGGCATTTAGGCTACATGACCCATCATTAGAGTTGTATTCTCTGCAGTAGAGTTTGAATATTTGACAGTTCACCTCAAGTTCACCTCCTTTACCTTAACTTGCCAGGTGATCTTCAAACTCTTCCTAAGATAATTCAAATGAAAATAGTTTAATTTTCTGCCATGAAGCTGATAGACTATTCAGGTATCACGGACATACAATAACAAAGTTAGCACAACAGCTCAGTCAGACTTCATTTAGATATATAGCTTAACACATCTGCTCTCCCACACTTTATTTTGGAACCCCCCAAATGCTGGTTGTATGGGGTTTTCAGGGACAACTAGCAGCTCTAGTGTGAGAGCTTGCTGAGAACTTTTCAAGGCTCCTTATGCACCTTCAGTATATACTGGTCAATTCACTCTCACCTGTGGCTCCAAATACCTGTAGCATTTACAGTGGCACATTCTGTGATAGGCGATCAATTTAAAAAAAAATGCAGTCAAAGGCAATCTATACACAAACATGAAAAAAAACTTTTATTTTTCAAGAATAATAAAAGTACAAATTAAAACTACTCTGAATCCCCACCTCAAATTTCTCAGAGTTGAAAAAAGAATGAAACAGAGAAATGATGAACATTAAAAGAATGGGACAACAGGTTTTTTTATTTTTTTGTTTTTCCCAGGACAAATACAATCCTGATGTAGGCAACGCACTAATGGCACTTTAACTTGGTCCAATCCTTCTGGAAGGCAATTTGGACCTAGACCTTAAACCTTAAGGATGTACCTCTACTATGCCTTAAATACCAAAGGTCTTTATGTGTGAGAAGAAGGATCCACAAGTACATAAATATATTTGGTGGTACTCTTCATTATAGCAGAGTACTAGATTCAAGACAGATGCCCATCAAATGGAGGATGCCTGATTGAATTGTGATAAATAAATATAATGGAATATTTCAGTGATAAATGATAAAAATGATGGATCTAAAGAAACCTTAGGCTAGTATGAACTGATGAAGAGAGCAGCAAGCACAATCAAGAGAACAATTGAAGGATTACAGTAATATAAGTGAAAATAATGATGAAAGACACAGATTTTGATCAATACAAAATATAATAATGGCTTTAGACAAAGAAAGGTAAGGCATGCTTGGAATAAGGTTAATGTACTAGAGGTACAGAAAGAGAGGTTCATTTCTAGAAATGGGCAATATGTGAATTTGTGGGTATTCTTTTCAAGAATGCCTGATTTTTATTTAATTTTTATATTTTTAGTTTTTAACATTCATTTCCCCTTCCCCCACCCCAAGACCCCCTGCATTCTGATTACTCCTTCCCCCAATCTTCCCTCCCCTTTATCACATCTCTCCCTTCCCTTATGTCCATCTCTTCTATTTTCTCCTGGGGCAATATAGCTTTCTATACCCCATGACCTGTATTTCTTATTTCCCAGTTGCATGTAAAAAAAAAACAAACAATTTTTAATATTTGTTTTTAAAACTTTGAGTTCCAATTTCTCTCCCTCCCTTCCTCCCCACCCATCCTCACCGAGAAGGCAAGCAATTCAATATACATTATACATGTGTAGTTATGCAAAAGACTTCCATAAAAGTCATGTTGTGAAAGACTAATTATATTCTCCTTCATTCTATTCTGCCGCCCATTTATTCTATTCTCTCTTTTGACCTTGTCCTTCCCCAAAGTGTTTACTTCTATTTGCCCCCTCCCATTTGCCCACCCATCTATCATTTCCCCCCAACACCCCACTTCTCCCCTTCTCCCTTACTTTCCTGTAGTGTAATACAGATTTTCATACCAAATTGAGTGTGCATGTTATTCCGTCCTTAAGCCAACTGTGATGAGAATAAATGTCACTTTTTCCCTCTCCCCTACCCCCTTTTCCTCTCCATTCAAAAAACTTTTCCTTGCCTCCTTTATGAGAGATAATTTGCCCCATTCTATTTCTCCCTTTCTCCTTCCAATATATTCCCCTCATCCCCTCATTTTCTTTTTTTGGTATCATCCCTTCCTATTCAACTCCCCATTCATTCTCTATGTATGTAATTTCTCCAACTACCCAAATACTGAGAAAAGACTCAGGAGTTACAAATACTATATTTCCATGTAGGAATGTAAACAATTCAACCTTAGTAAGTCCCTTATGGTTTCTCTTTCCTGTTTACCTTTTTATGCTTCTCTTGATTCTTGTGTTTCAAAGACATTAGTATGGGCTTTTTATCAAGAATGCTTAAAAGCCTCCTGTCACATTGAATGACTATTTTTCCCCCTGAATTATTATACTGAATTTTGACTCCTTTGACTAATGGAATATCATAGTCGAAGCCCTTTGATCCCTTAATGTAGAGGTTACTAGATTTTGTGTTATCCTGATTGTACTTCCACAGTACTTGAATTGTTTCTTTCTGGCTGTTTGCAGTGTTTTCTCCCTGACCTGGAAGTTTGGAATTTGGCTACAATACTCCTAGGAAGTTTTCTTTTCAGATCTCTTTCAAGAGGTGATCAGTTAATTCTTTCAATATTTATTTTACCCCCTGGTTCTAGAATATCAGGGCAATTTTCCTTGATAATTTCCTGATAATTTCATGAAAAAATGATGTCTAGGCTCTTTTTTGATCATGGCTTTCAGGTAGTCCCATAATTTTAAAATTGTCTCTCTTGGATATATTTTCTAGGTCAGGTATTTTTCCAATGTGATATTTCACATTTTCTGCTACTTTTTTATTCCTTTGGTTTTGTTTTATAATTTCTTGATTTTTCATAGTCATTAGTTTCCATCTTCTCCATTCTAATCTTTAAAGAATTATTTTCTTCAGTGAGCTTTTGTATCTCCTTTTCCATCTGTCCAACTCCTTTTTAGGGCATTTTTCTCCTCATTGACTTGTTAGATGCCTTTTGCCATTTGGGTTAGTTTATTTTTTAAAGTATTATTCTCTTCAGCATTTTTTTGGGTCTCCTTTGGCAAGCAATTGACACATTTTTAATGATTTTCTTGCATCACTCTCATTTCTCTTCCCAATTTTTGCTCTATTTCTCTCATTTGATTTCCAAATCCTTTATGATCTCTTCCATGACCTGAGACCAATTCATATTTTTCTTGAAGGCTTTGGATGGAGGAGCTTTGGCTTTGCTTTTTTTTTTATTTGTTTGTTTGTTTTGTTTTCATGCTTTTGTCTTTCTTGTCAACAAAGTAAGATTCTATAGTCTGATTCTTTTTCTAGCTTTTGCTCATTTCCCCAATCATTCATTTGACTTTTGAGCTCTTTGTTAAGGTAGTTCTCTGTTTCCAGTGGGGGTGGGAGGTGTAATATCAGCAGCTAGATCTCCTCACAATCTGTGGGCCTAGAGCTCCAGAGACAGTGGCTGTAACTTCCCTTGCTGCTGCTGTGGCTGATGTTGGTTCCTCTGCCCCCTCCCCCCTCTGCTGCCCAGAGTCTGGGAGGAGACCTCTCCCCTTCCATGCATTGGTCCTCTAGGTTTTTCCCACTTACTATACAATTTATCATCAGTGTTTTGGGATCATGAAGTCTAGAAACCACCACAGGTGTAAGAGATTCAGTGTCCCCAAGGCCTGCTGAAATCCTGTCTCTATAGGGGTGGCCCATGCTGGACTACTCTCTGCTCCCAGTGTGGTATGATAAACATTTCCCAGCAACCCTCCATGCTGTTTTGGACTGGAAATTTGCTTCACTAAGTCATTCTGTGGGTTCTGCACCTCCAGAATTTGTTTAGAGTCATTTTTACAGGTATTTGCCTGGGCTTGGCAGAGGCAATGTAGAAAGTTCATGCTGTTACTCAGTCATCTTGGCTCCCTCCCCCCCAAACTTTGGGGTTTTTAATCTTAATTATCTGGTAGAAGAAAGAAATTTTCAGGGATGGGAAGTTGTGGGCAGAAGGTAAGGTCAGAAACATGGTGAAAATAATTGAATTAAAAAAGAAAGAAAAGAGAGGAAGAAGCACCAATGAAATAGTAATATTTATAAAAGAGAACAGTAGAAATTTCAGAAGGGGACATAATCAAGGCAATTGGGTTACTATGATATTAAATTTAACATAATTTTAAAGGACTAAAATGTAAAAGCAATAGTGATTGAATTAATCAGAAAAGAATTAGGTTCAAAACGGTATAATGAAGGATGATGGAGTCATAACAGAAGACCATTGGCTAAAAGAACTCGCAATGTTGAGCCCAGAGAAGAAAAGACAAGAGTGGAAGGTAGAAGGGTAAGTGTGTACCATACATCTATTTTCAAGTATTTGAAGGAATGCCATGTAAAAGAAAGTTTACATTCCTAACAGTTTAGACATGGTCCCAGGTAGGATTTGTAGATAGGTAGACTAAGGCCTGATATTAAGAAAAAAATGATAACTCCCTTACAGATATTCTCAGCATTATGTGCCGCCTGAGGATGGACTTGCTAGAGGCAGAGGTCGAGTGACTTTTTATTTTATTTTTTGCAGTTATAAGGGAATTTCCTGATCAGGTAAATTGGAATAGATAGTGTTGGCAGTCTTTTCTAAGTCAACGCAGGTGTCCTGTGGTGACCTTGCTTTTTAAATTTTGAATCCCTCTCAATGAACTGAATAAATTCACAGTGCACTGCATTATTCAACCGATCCAATGATGATGAAGTTAATATCTATTCTACATCATTCCTACCTTTCCATATTTCACCCTTCATCTATTTTTCAGGATAACTAATAATTTATGCCAACATCTTTGTGAATAAAGAAAGCTGATTAGAATTATTGATATTTTATAATCAACATGTCATTTTTATAATAAACGATAGGTTTGAAGTCTTGTAAATATTTGGCTACCTTTTAGTAATGCTTATTCTTTTTATTAATTTAGGAATAGTAAATTAGTCATTGAACTGAAGGCTATGCTTCTTCATAGGATATGATTTTGCTGCGGAGAATTCTTCATGCTTATTCCTGAGATCATACTAATATCATTTCTCTAATGGTCTAATCTAAGTTTTGGTAGTATTATTTATAAGCATGACTTATAAATAATGTTATAAAAAGGATGAATGTGGTTTCATTTTCCTGTTCAGAGTCATGGTTGATTGCTTCTTGCTGCCATTTTATAGCGCTCAACACTGTAAAATTTCTGATTTGTTCCCCTTTCCAATACATTTCCAGTTCAATCTAAGTCATGGACTTTTGAAAGCCTTTACTACAACAATGACTATTACGTTGGGCAGGAGCTCTAGCGGGAAGAAAGGGAGTCCAATGAAATTATAGCTGGTTCAGACAAAATCCACACATTAGTTCCCTTTATAACCTTTTACTCCTGCCTCTTAAATTTGTATCACTGTATTGAACCTCTGTAGTGATATCTTTGACATCAGTGGTCTCTAGGTAATCTGAGTAATACATGTAGGACATTTTCCTCCTAAGAATGCTATTCCAATTAGAAATTAAGAATTTTTTAGTTTCTTATTAGAAATATAGGTAGCTGCTATTATCTAACAAATGAAGTTTAGTAAAAAATGGGAATATGACAATGATACTAATATCATTGTAATTGTTGATAACAACTATAATAATGGTATATTGTAACATTTTGAGATTTGTAAAGCATTTTTACATAGTTTAGTACATGTGATTCTCACAATTGGACTGCAGTCAGATTATCAGTGTTGTATAGATAAGAAAATAGACTTAAAGAGGTAAGATAAATTGTTCATAGGTACATAGTGAGTAATAATACATAGCACTTATATAGCATTTATTATATGCCAGGGAGTATGTTAAATATAGACTAAATTTCTACTAAGCTTTCAAACAGAATTTATAAATCAGAGGACATAATACATAATTCCCAGGAAGGATGTCTTCTATATTCCCAGAGTAAATAAAATACGCCTTTAACTTGATCATTAATATTACCAACATAATATTATTATTAATAGTACTTGACAAATTAAATTTAAAGTCTAGATATACTTAAGTCTTAGACCTTTGTCTGTTACTATGTCATCTCAAGCAAGGACAGCTATTCTTGAGTAACGTGTATGACTGAGTTCCCTCTTGCACAGAAAGTTCTGTGATGTCACTCTCCATTACATCAGGGTGTGCTGAGAGTTTTGAGAGGTATGTTGCTATCGTCTTTAGCTTTAATGCCCACCAGCAATACTTTTTTCAGTCTTTTAAAGATAAGGGACTAAGGTGTTGAGTCCATTGAATCACTTCACATTTTTATCTTTTCATAGCTTAACCACTTAACAGTACAAAGTGACATTTACTGTAAAAATATAGAAAGAACAAATACAACTACTTTTTCCAATACTTCTGGTACCAACCTTTCCTTCCAATACCATTTTAACCTTCAGGAGAAATGGTTCAAAATTGGGCTCAGTTCCTACATTGTGTTGGTCTTACCATGTTTTCTTCCAATGGTAGTATAATTAAAGATAAGGCCTCATTTCAATTTTTGCTCCTATGACTCCAAAAGTTCATTCAAAGAAAATTCCCATTTGCTCCTTATCTCCTGAAACTAGTGTAGTTCTGACTAAATATAATATTAATGAGAGTTGCTTCATTAGGGGAGGCTTGTTACGTAAGAGTTAGAAACATCTTCCCCCCACCTCACTCCTACAAATAGACCTCAGATGAAGGCCATTAAGGGAAGATTGGTTAGGGGAGGCTTGTTTTTTAGGAAGGCCCACATCTTTTGTTAATTGCTAATGAGGCACTGAATCACAAGGGTGCTGATGCCCTCTGGCTCTAAAAAGTGCATATATACTCTGAGGTGAGGTTTTGCTTGGGGACTTACTCATTGGAAGAATGCTCATGTGATATATGACCAGATGAGACTCTGTCTAACCTTTAAGGAGGTTCTGGCTTTGAAAAACCAGATGTTGGTGCTTCTCTCTCTGGTAACTATGTATGAAATGATCAGACAATTGGATCTCTCTGTTAATCTGTGATGTATGTATTATGGTCACACATTTAGAAGCTCTGTCTGTTGATCTTTATTTCTCTGCTTGTATTTTCTCTTAGTGTATGTGATTAAAGAAGGTTGTTGACCCCTCAAAAGTTACTTTCCTTTTAGAAAAACAGATTTAAGAACCTGTGCTAGCCAAGCATTCTGAATGTGTCAGGGTGCTTGCTGCTACACTGAAAAATATGGTCAAGATTTGGATCAACAGATTCCTATAGTTCACTCTCTTGACTAAGATCAGAAACTCTATTCCCCTCACTTATAATGGAATAGAATAAATGGAAGAGCCCAAGAACTAGTTCTATTTTTAGAGGCGATATGGCCTCAGAGGGGTAAAGTCCCTAAGACTATCCCTCTTAACATATGTTCTCTTAACAGATACAGTGAATGAAAAAGTTGTCAAGTTTCCCCAGAGGGAAATGATGCAAAGAGATGGAAAAAGCTGACTCAGACTTTGTTAGAATATATATGAAAGATCCACACTCCCTCTACATCACTTCCTTTAGACATCATGATTTTCCCAGAAGGCTCCCTAGCCTTTCAGTAAATGGTGGGAGTGTGACAAAATAGTGCAAATCCTTGGAAGCGATATTTAAATAAGAGTGAAAAAGTCATATTTTTGGTGCTGCTAACATTGAGGGAAACTTGAAAATAATTTATCAGGTATAGATAGGGATAATTAAATTCAATGTTCTCATAGCAAAGAGAGAAAAGATTTGCAGATCCAAAGCTCCAGGGATTAAAATGAGAATATAGAATTAACAGTCTAAAAATGAAAGGAAAATTATCAAAATACTTAACTCCATCATTTCTCAAGTTTCATAATTTAATAACATTTATATTAACAAATAATAGCTCCTTTGGCTATATTATTTCAATTAATTTAATGATCTATGTTTTTCCTGTTCTTCTTAAAGCAGTCATACAATAAGATTGATAAAACTTTGATTCTCCCATTAACTCAGCAGGTTAAAAAAGCTAATATATAGAAATGAGAGTCACTTTCTTAATATGCATTCCTGAAAGAAATTACATTCCCAAACTAAGAGTCTTCTGAGTTTTATAATATACTTCAAGATTATGTCAGGAATGAAAGAATGAGCTGTCAAATTGAAAGGAAGAAAAGAAGTTGACATTTGGACTCCAGGACAAAAATTAAAAAAAAGAAAGAATTTTTTAAAATTACTTCATTCCAGTTCTTTACTGGTTAACTTGATGCCTTATTCTACAAAGGATATTCCTGGAACAGTTTTTTTGCCCTCTCTCTCTCTCTCTCTTTCTCCCTGTGTGTGTGTGTGTGTGTGTGTGTGTGTGTGTGTGTGTGTGTGTCAGAAGCCACTTTGGCAGTTTGGTGAAGTCTATGGAATGAGAAGTCTCTCTCAAATTAATGTTTTAAATGCATAAAACCATAGAATTTTAAAAGAAACATTTTATTTTAGATGTATCAAAATATATATCTAAAAATAATATTGTTGTTAATATTTTTTATTTAAATACTAAAATATACTAAAACAATAACCCATATTGAGAACCTCCTGATCTAGGATTTGACAATTTAGCACAGGCCACCTCTGTAGAACAAGTAATAAAGTACTATGTGTCTAAGACAGTCACTGTTTGTTTCAACAAAAGTCCTACATGAGTCTTACTCTCCTTCAATTAATAAACATTTATTAATGTCTTCTATGTGCTAGACACTGTCCTATGCATTGTGGATACATAAAAAGGCAGAAGACATTTACTACTTTCAAGGAATTCACAATTTAATGGAAAAGACAACATGAGAACCACTACTTGGTTTTGTATTTGTTGTAAAATATGTATTTTATTGTAGATGATCAATAGAAAGAAGGCACTAGTAATTAAGAGAAGGAAATGCTTTTCTTAGAAAATGGAACTTTATCTCGGACTTTAAAGAGACCAGTATTACTGGGCATATGTGTTGGGGGAGGGCAAGTAAGAGGTGCTAGGCATCAAGACATCCTGAAAGAGAGATTGGAGGCAGTATATACTAGGCAAGTCAAATGACTATCATTTTAACTGCCATCTCCCCAAAGACCCTGATTGAGAGACCAGTACTATGAACTTTAGAACTTTGGTAGTAGCACTATGTCTGTGTCCTCAACCATTATTGTAGGAAGGAACCCAAGTGGAGATGTAACTTGGATTCTGTTTCAACAAGTGCTTATAGCCACAGATACTGAAAATGTAGAGAAGGAACTTTTCCCACCAAAATCCTTAACACTGAAACTGATTCTACATCAGAAATATCGTTTTATCCAGGGAATTGACATTATAGAAAAGGCAATACCATGTGCTCAACTGCTATATCCTAAGAACTGGGGAATGTTTACTTACTTAGAGCTGAATCCTTCCAAATATGTTGCCTTTCCCATTAGGATGTAATTCCTTTAAAGTTGGAACTTATTCTTTCTTAATCTTTCATTCTATTTCCTCAGCATTTAGCACAGAGAACTGCAAAAGAATTCATTCTATAATATTCTTAACTGGTCATCCAGTCTTTCTTTTGTAGAGATGGGGAATTTATTAACCCTTAAGGCAGCCTATTCTACTTTGAACAGTCATAAATGTTACAAACACGTTCCCCTTAAAATTTAACTGTGACAGATCTTCAAATTGACTTAGAAAATCCAACAATGCTAAAACATAGAAAATGGATAAAGAGTAAAAATAGGTATCAATACACACTGTCACCATTTTCTGCAGATATTGGATCCACATAAAGCCATTGTCCAGAAATTGTCCCATCTTAACCTTTTCAAGTTGACATGTTTGGCAGCTAAGGAAAACAATAATTTAGAATCTAAACTCATTTAGGTGATTTTATGAAGGATAGTGGTGGAAAATTGTGAGCATCATTGATTCATAAAACAGTGAAGGGCACTTGAAGGAAAAATAAATTTGTAGAAAGATTGTTGTGAGATGAAATTAAGCTCGGTGTTCCCAGGGGCATTTAAATATGCAACTGAAAATAGGACAACAGATGGAAAGTGCAACAGTTCTGTCAGCATTTTTCTAGCAAACAATTTTAATAATTGATGAAATGAAACCACTGCATTTGTACTTTTGACCATCACATAGACTGAGTTATATAGGAATATGTATCCCATAAGATATGTTCCCTAAGAAGATAAAGATGAGAGGTTGTACCGGACCAAATATACAGAGAAGAATTTCTCACTGGAGAACCCATAATTTTGTATACTTTGAGGAATCAGTTGTCAAAATACCTGAAAGAGAGGAAGATAATGAACAAAACAAATAATATTTATTATTTTATAATAATAAATAATAAATATTATTATTTATGAACAAAAAGTAGATATTATTTATTCCCAAAAAAATGCAATGAAAATCTCCTAAACTATATGTCTACTTTCCCTTACTTATAAAATCTTTATTCAGGTGATCTATTTACATATTGAGTATATGGATAGTTGCTCAAAGAAGTATCAGGACTTGTGTGAACTGTACAGGACCCTGAAGTGGAAGTAAAGTAAAGGGATCCATTAGAGAGGTAAAAGTTCATTCTTAACTCTCAATAAAGTGGGATGTAAACTATTTTTTGTGAACTGTACTGCGTAAATAAAACCTGCTTTATTTGAAATAAAGCATAACCAATGAGAGGAATGACAGAAAATTGAAGTTTCTCACTTCTTTCAATTAATTAGTAAAAAAAAAAATATTTATTAAATACTTACTATGTGACAGCATTGCTCTATGTATCAGATTCCCAGAGCAGGTTAAATAAGTAAAAGACCCCTAAATGATTCTGGATCCCTTCATATCAGGAAGAAATGTGGAAAAAAAAGGTTATCTGAATGTCTCATACGAATGAATAATTGTTAGTAGTAGATTGGTAGTATGAAGGTTGACTATAGGACCAGGAAGACCTGAATTTAAGTCTTATCTATGACATATATGGGTTATGTCAATCTGACTGAGTCTTTTAACCCTTCAAAGCCCTTGGCAACTCCCAGAGACTCTAAATTGCAAATATAGTGCCACGGACAATATGCAATTAAAGACAATATTTGAAGTTACTGTACAATTTAAAAAACGATTTGCCTTCCATTAAAATTCAAAATTAATCTGAATTATAATCATATGTGTTAATTGGTTGTTTCCTAGTCATTTAACACAACTTGACCTTTTAATTAAATAGCAAAAATGACTAGAAAATACACAGAAAATGATGGTCAACTTTTTAAACAATAACAACTAACAACTATCTAACTTTTATCAGGAAAAATAATGACATTTTGATTTATTGCTTTTTAAGAAAAAAAGTGATTTGATAGGTTCTCAAAAGGAGGAAAACATACTTTTTGACAGTAGCAAACTTCAATGTCTCAGAATAACAAGAAAACTCTAAAAGTGTCAGATATAACCTAAAAGCCTTTCTTTTCAAATTGTGTTTATATACTTGGCATGCAGCTACACATTCATGTGCCAGCAAGAGAGCTGCCGTGTAACATCTTTTCCATTTCTTAATCCAACCTTCTAGAAACAAGTGGTTGACACTAAAGCCCTTCAAACCGTTTAGACTCTTGAGTGGGATTTGTGCACCAACATGTACTTGTCATTATAATGGAAAAAAAAACAACATTGTGCTAATACCATATTTCTAAAGCTAGGGAGGCCCTTAAAAAATGGAATAGTAATTCTTGGGCTTATCCTGTTGCTTCAATATGTTTTTTTTAAAGTGAAACTTGAATGAATCATGCAAGAGAGCTGAAAATCACAAATGATGTCACCAAATATCTTTTTTATATACCTACTTTAAATACATAGGTTTAAACAAATATATGGTAAAATTGGTATCTTGGTTTAAAAATTAAATATGAAATCAGAAATGTATATGATTCAGAAAGAAACTCTTATTTATAAAGTGAATAATTAAGCAGAATAAATAGCAGGTAATACTTTGCCTGTTAAAGGCATACTTTTCCCTTAAAGTGCTATAGTAGGATAAATGGATTTCTCTCTCTCTCTCTCCCTCCCTCCCTCTCTCTCTCTCTCTCTCTCTCTCTCTCTCTCTCTTACCCCTGAATCTTTTAGGGAGATATTAATAACTATAGGGAGGATTTACCAGATTGGAGTCAAATCAACTCTCTACTGTAGTTATGATTCTGATACAGAGTTATGAGAAGAATTGCACTGAAGTGTTGCTTTCATTAATTTGAACCTGTAGACTCTATGACATTGTCCATTGTTATTTTGTGTTTGTTTGTTTGTCATAAACATGTTTTGATTGAAATTGAAAAAAAAACTGGGATCATAATTAGTATCGATGCCCTATTTCCTGATGGACTAAGTTGTGTTTATGTTCAAAGTATTAAGTGTTAAAAATGACTACCCCAAAAGAGGTTACAAGATTGAAAATATTCATGAAATGATAAATAGAATCATGTAGAAATCAGTAACTCTTTGTTCCATCATCACTAACCCTAAAGTGTGACTCATTCAGCATTACCAGTCCCGTGCCTCAGCCCTTTCTCTTTTGGTATATATATATATATAACAATAACAAGGGGTACATATTAATTTTTCTGATCACAATAGGCCACTTTCCACATGGCACCTATTCTGAGATTAGGCCTGTATTTGGTACATACAATGATCCTGAAAACATGTAATGATTCCTTTGTTCTGAGTGGCCACAGGCATGTGTGTAAAACACACATATACACATAATGAAACTCATATATATACATATACATACACGTATGTATTAAGAAAACGTTGGCTCTAGCAGATAAAGAAAAACAATGTATATATCAAGTGGTCTATAATATTCCAACAAGAAGTTGCTTAGGCATAAGTACTAACAAAACTAAATAAAGTAAAAATAAAATCAAAGTACATGATTTATCTCTCCATAACTGAACTTTGTGCATTGAAGTTATCCAAGTGAATTCTATCACGTAGCCTCAATCAAATTAAAATATAAATGAGAAATTTTTAACAAAATAACTAAAAGTACAATACAACATAAATAATGTTAATTTGTGGCATTATAAATCAGATTGTGGTTATCATGGACCCATTTCTTTTTGAGTTTGACATCACCGATGCACAGAATATCTTTGTAACACGGACACTAGGTTAAACAGATTGTAGGGAACTTATCTCTGGAAAAAAGTTTCATGCCTATCAATCTGGTAGTTAAAGGAGATAAAAACTCGTTTACACTCCTTTTCTACATAATAGTCCCTGTTCACCAGTTTGCCTTATAAAGCTTTTCTGTGATTCAACATGCACTAGGAGTTACTTTGTAGAACTAACATCTTTCCAGGTTTGAAGTTAATTCTACTCACCAGAAAGATAAGATGACATTTTAGATTGGGTAAATTTCCCAATGTCAAGTAAGTAGGTGAGGAGGGGATTGAGATGAATTAATGTGTGTAGGTATATATCCAATACACACTTTCTAGAATTTATTTCTTGATTAATAGTAATTTAATGGGAAGAAAGACTGAGCCATGAATGTTGTGGACTATTTTTATAGTTGAATGTAGAATTTCCATTCAAACAAATAATTTTCATTTCAAAATTGGTGGAGAAGAATGATAATGCTAGTTAAAAAACAAACAAAGAAAAAAATATTTGAATAACTTTAGCAGATTGTAGATTGTTCTAATAATGAGAAAATATCAATATGAACTAATTTATACAGTTGTATTCTATGATTGGATTGCATACTTTCCTTTAAACTTCTCTAAATTATTGTCATTTGAGCTTTAGTAAGCATGTAAATTATTAATACTATCTCACATCATTAAGTTTCTACTTAGGTTGTATAAAATTTATAAATTTTCAGTCATTTGACCTTTAAAAATAATTTTTATGTTTGCTTTTACACTACCCAAAGAGTTTTATTTCTTAATTCAGTTATTTTCTTCTGCTCCCTTGGGATGCTATCCCTTGAAGCCATTTGTATTGACAATGTATTTTTAAAAAGCTTTTGTTAATGTAATTTTACTTCTTAATGGGAAGATCTTTCCTATACATTAATAGGTCTATGCGACCTGCCTGGGTCCCAGGGAAACCTGAGTCACATGGAGCTTGTGGTGGGAGGAAATTGCTGAATGACAGGGACAGGGAGAGGCAGAGCTAGAACAGAGCTAAGAGGAAATTAGTGAGAGAGCAATCAGAACTGAAGGATGCAGGCAAGTCCGCAGCTGGTTGTTGAGTGTGAGAAAAGCATTTGTTTAAGGAAAACTTGTTTGTGGTAAGCCTTGCAAAGAGAAGGCTTAGGGGTGGTGTTGTTCTCTGCATTGTTGTTATGTATAAATATTTGTTACTATGTAGGATTAGGCTTTCTGGTGTCTGAATAGTTGTTTTGGTTATCTCTTCCACGTGGAAAGCTTGTAGTATTTCCCGATGTAGAATTGCACCAGAATATTCATAGCCACTATAGGCACTGTGAATATCACTTTGACTCTACACAACTGTCCATTCGTTAGGATAAATATATTTTGTTTATTTTAATAGCTAGTTTCATAACTAAGGAAAGAAATAAGCTGCCTGTACCCATTTATCTGCAAATGCACTCATTTAGCACTTACTATTTGTCAGACAAATTGTAATCATGCTTGCTGCTGGATACTAACATAGTGCCCATAATATGAAGGTTGTTTACTGACGTCTAGTGTAGCTCACTCTGCTAAGGTGGTCCACAATTTAACTTTGAGTAAAACAAAACTTTCTACTTCTATGACAGTCTAATCCTGAACAATAAAAAGTCTAAAAAATTTAAGCTGTCACTTGTAATTTGAGGCAAATAATCGATAGTTATTTTTTCTGCATTCATAACTAGATAACTATGGAACCTTGTGCAAACAATTTCACTCCTGATTGACTTAGTTTTTCTATCTGTAAAATACTGATAGCATTAGCTCCCTTTATGACTTGCATTAGACACATGATGAATGAGACAATCTTTCAAAAGCTCCTTTTTTTCATATCTCAGAATAAGGAATGAGACAACACAAATAATATAAATAGGTGTATTACAATGTGAGTGACAGCTAATTTCCCAAAATACCATGCATTTCTTTCAAATGAAGTAAGAACTCTCTTTTGTGATGATTATGACTGTATAAAAATTTTCCCTTTTTTCCCCTCATAATTAGCCCTTACATGTATTTATTTGCAATTAATTCTTTCTTATCTGAAGAGATTCTAATCAAGAAATCAAGTATAGAGGACTACACTCTTAAAGTTAGAATGATAAAGTATTTCCTACATTAATGAGTATAACCAATTTGGTTATCTGGGGTGCCCTAATAATATTAAGGTACTAACCTATTAAATTATAGATACTGATTAGGGAAAAAAAATAAGAGTACCTAGTTATAAACTTGTGGATAACTTGATGAATCATCAATGAAAATTATCTTTTACAGGATGAGAATCCCTTGCAAATGGAGTATAAGACCCTATTGAGGCCAGTTCTTAGGTCTGAACAATGGAGGCTAAGATGTAATAAATTTAGGGAGTTATTCTTCTGATCTTATAGTAGTCTGGATCCTGAATTCCAACAATTTGAAGGAAATTGAGTTCAGTGACAGTACACCAGTGGTAAGATTAAACACTGCAAGGGTTAAGAGCACAGGCTTTTCATGTAAGACTGGGGTACCTTGAAGTAGGAAGTTTCTAAGAGAAGTGGAAAGAGCAATATCTTCAGAGAATCAAGGAACAGATAAATTTGAAGGTAAGGGTCAAGGGTAAAACAATATATAAAGACAACCAATGAGAGATAATGTGCTGTAACTTATTTGGAGTGTCAAGGTCCATTTTGACTGGCTAGTGTACATAATAGAAAGCAGTCAGCCTTTATAAAAGTTTCTTTAAGCATTTAGAGATGAAAATCTGAGTGGTATATCTGTAAAAGCCATACCTGGCAGATATCTCTGTCATTTCTAAAACAACATTGGAACCATGACTCCCACACAGGCATTAGGGACTATTCTCATTAGGTAGAAGGCTATTCAGGGCCTGAAATAAGGTGTGTTAGTTTCTTGACTCTATAATTTACTTTAACAAATATTATTTCTGTGTTTTATTTGATTGTGAACCTCAAGATTGACTTGAAGAGAGAGGTTACCATTACCACCAGGTTGGCATACAACAAGAGGAAGATGATGAAGTGATATGGGTGAGCATCTACTAGAGGGGGGGCATACAGGAACAGCACAGGAACATGAAATCGGGAGTGGGCCATACCTTGCAATTTTTTCTAGAACCATCTCATTTGTCCCCATTCCAAGTATTTCCTCAAGCAGTCCTGAATCTTAGTTGTAAAGATTAGCCCAGGAAATTAACCAAGTTTTCAGGCTTGATTGATAACTTTAAAAATTGACTTGTAGACATGATCTTCTGAGAGACTTACACTTTTAACATTTGAATCAAGAGTTCTACTGATCCTTGGTTATAAATTATCTAATTCTACACATCTTTCAGACCTGACCCTTAATTTTGAGCTCTGAAGAGGTAAAGGTTGCTTACAACAAAGGTTAAAATGACGATAAAGCTCAGCTGGCATTCCTAACTCCTTCCTCATTATTATACGTACTAAAAACAATTTCCAAGATTTGCCAGGTGATGAATGAATTTCACTAAGGTACATTTTATAATGGGTAGTAATATGGACAAACAAAAAGCCATTGGCTTGCAAAAGCTGGGGTTGTCCCACCCAGGTACACTTCCTCATCAGAAGAGTATTCTGTTCCATTTACTTTTGCTAAAGGATACTGCCCCCAAGGGTACGCTCCTAGCCTGTCTGAGAACTAAGCTTTCCTTTTGTGCTAAACTTAAGGGCATCAGGTAGCTTTTCTTAATTGTCTGTCATTGAATACTACTCTCTCTCTGAGGTCCTCAAGGTCTTAATGAGTAGGGCTTTCCCAGCTATGTGGTGGTCCCAGCTTTTTGAAGTTCTCAACGTTAGCATATTTCTAGGAGTGTGGCACAGAATTCTTGCTACAGTGATAGTGTCTGCCAGAGGGTCCTCTGATTTGTAATTCAGTTATAGAAATGATTGATTTCATGTCTATGGAAAATAATTATCACATACCAGGAAATAAACTTCAAATCAGATCTGTTCACATAGCTTATAGATTGTTGATCTTTTGTCCAAACCTTGCATTCCACCAACAAATGGTATTAACTGATGTGCTGTGCAACTTCTGATTGTAGATCCCAACCGTTCTACAATATCCACAAGTCACCGAGGCTCATTTCACAATTATATTAGTTCATATTTACTCTTATGAAAAACAATGTCATAAATTATTTTTAAATTATATGATATTAAAATGTTAAATGAGAGTCAAGGAAAGGCTTCTCATTACCAATAATGACTATGGAAATGAACAAGTTACTGCAAACTATCCTCTTCAAAACTCTTGATACCATAGATTTGTAGAGCTATATTTAGGAACTGGAGAGCTGATGAAGTTCCCTTGCGCATTCATAAAAAAATAGCAGTGACTGCCTTCAATATATATTCACACAGTAAAATTTACCTCCTGTCCACTAAAAGATGAAAACAAAAACAAAAACACAACCTATAAATATACGTAGCTTGGATACAAATAATTATTCTGGGAAGAACCTTGAAAGAAGCTACTGTCATCTGTGAATGCTTGTGCCTATGTATGTGTGTATAGGGTATGGGAGGATGGCAGGGTTCTAAAGTTTGACAGAGCAGAATTTTGAGCATGCAGATTTGTGAGATTACATGTAGTTAATGTTTCAAAGAAAACACTTCTTTTTTTAATGTAAACAGAAAGGATTACAATAAACTATGCTTAGTGCACACACACACACATACAAACACACACTTACTCCTCATTCTCTACTTTGAACAAGAATCTCCCAAAGTAGGATTTGCATTTGAATTTTAAGTACATATACTCATAACAATAAAAATAATTTAGACCAGTCACTGAATATCACTCCTGCAATTAGAAATGCAAATATCAATAGCATCTCAGACTGTGAGAAGCTTTGCAGTAGTCATGTCAATATGCTAACTAATGAGAAAAGGCTGCCCAGGACAGAAAGTTACAATTTGTAATGTCCTATAATTGCACTGACTATATGTCATTCTATTATAAAATTCTGTATGCTTTCCAAAATATGATCTTATGCAACATCCTTCTCCTACTTTATTCTGCATTGTCCACTTGCATCTTTGGGAATAAACAGAATTGGTTCTGTCTGTCTATGCTATGAATACACAGTGAAGTACCCAGCAATTTGTGTAATATGGGATAAGTGGTTTATTTCATTTTTCCCCATTGTAATTTGATAAATCAATATATTTGTATTATTAGGGATTTCACTGTGTAAATTTGTTGTATTTTGAGGTGTGATGTCATCTGAATATGAATTTTTGCAAAACATCAAAATAGATATGAAAACCTTATACTATTTAGAATCTTTACATGGCATCTTCCATGACAATGGTCAATACTGTTGGTGAATAAATACCATTATCTTTGATTATTCACTGGAAGTTGATTCTTAAAAAAATCTCCAAACAAGATTATATTTGCATTTGCAGATATCATAGGTTAATATCCAATTTTAATATATACAAGCAAAATGCTTAAAAAAAACAAGAGCCTCTAAATCTTTCTTGTATTTAAATGATATTAAAATTATACAAAGGTATGCTTTTTTATTTTCTACATCTCTCATTCAGAACATAAAGTATTCCTTAGAAAATCTTCAGAGAAAATTATTTACTTGTAGTCTTTTCTTTTTCACAAATGACTCTGAAAGAGTGAATAATTCATTTGTGTGTCTATATGTGTGCATATATACTAGAAAACTTTGGGTTATCTAGGAATCTTGCTATATGTCCTGCCTTTATTCTCTTTTCTCTATTGGAATAATCAAATTTCAATACCAATTCTCAAAGACTGTGTATTTCTTCCCCCAAAAAGTAAATTTAGTCAGTTTTGAAATTTCATACTTGCTCTGGGAATAATTGTCAATCAATACCACAACTGATGTTTGAAAAGGGTAATATGATAATATTACGGATATTATATAAGGATAATATTATGGATAAATGATAATAGATTACCTTATTATTCTAATCACAATCTCTGTGACTCATACCAAAAATCCTTTTCCTGCTGACAAAGGCCTAATATGTGCTATCTCCCTCTATTAAACTCTTAAAGTCTGGACTGTCTTACCTTTACATATATATTTCCACTACCAAAATCAGTCCCTTACCCATAGTAAGTGATTAATGAAAGTTTTTTCAACTATCCCACCCTTCTTTCATTCATTAGACTTTCACTGAAGTTTTTCAAAGTGCTTTCTACATTTTGAAAAAACATAGGAGAATTAGGTATTAGAAATATTTTACAGATAAATATATTTCAGCTTATAAAGGATAAGTAATATGTCTATAATCATACAACAAAAATGAAGATTAGATCTGAGATTCAAATTCACGTCTCTGGTAACTCCATGTCCAGCATTCTTTTCATTACTCAATTCTGTGAGAGATGAATAAATAGATAAATAGATAGACAGATAGATAGATAGATAGATAGATAGATAGACTGATAGAAAATTTATGAGATAGTATCTACTATATATTTGCAAATCAGTGAGTTATATTTTGATTTTTGATGCAGTAATTTACTTTGATAATGACCATTGTTAATGAAGATTGATAGTATATCAAAGTAATGTTTGACAAGTCTTGGCAAAAAGATACATTATTTTGTTTCTAAAACTTATTATTGGATTTTGGAATGCCCTTTTATTATACAGAGTCACTTAATAAATTAGTGATTTGAGTAGAAATGTCAACAAAGTAAAATCTGCAGATGTGTTAATAGCAAATGTACATTACTGGATTGAAGGAATGTATATATCCACTCATATATATATATATCCATAGTCATCTAGTAATCATGATATTCATCAGTCATAGTCTTAGTTCTTTCCTTAAATTTTTAATGTGAAAAACTGATGGAGAAAATACTGGAATCATAGCATGCTGATCACATAATGCAGAGCTGTCCTTTTTAACACATGTGACTATGCTTTTAAACTCTCAGCTTGAAATCAAATCTTCTGCACTGTCAGAGACCAATTACTAAGTTTCATTTTCCTTAATTTTAAACAGAGCTGAACATAATGGGTTATAATCACATTTACTCATAAGTATAGACTCGTGACCTCTGAGATCTTCATTTAAAACAGTATAGCAACAAAACATTTGTTTTTGTTATAGGAGGTGGTCATGGCATTTTGCCTAGACTTGTGACTTCACTGAGGTAAGGAACGCCATATGAAGAAATTCACTCTACCAATTAATTTCTAATTAGCATTGATGGGAGAATATTTATTCTGAAGAAGGTACAAAGAGGGAATGTCTAGCATTTCTTAGCATCACAGATTCATAGATTTAGAGTTGGAAGAGAACTTAGAAACCATTGAGTCTGGTTGCTCATGTTACAAAGGAGGAACTGAGGCTCAGGAAAGTTACCTGACTTACCCAAAGTTCCACAGATAGTAAGTACAAATATGATACTCAAACATAAATCCTGTCTCTCTAAATCTACTGTGATCTTATGTTTTTTTCTGGGTACATCAGTGGCCTAAGTTATAATTCTGTGATGAGTCATAGGATGACTGATTGAACCTATGAGACTGTAAGGTCTTAGGGAGCTTACTTCTGCCTTTCATTGGGGACATTGATTAACACAGTGGCTCACACATTGTAGGTACTTAATTAATGCTTATTTATGGAGTGACTAATAAATCATTTTGAAGTATGGTGGATGAAAAATTTCAATCTGTAAAGAACAGTTCAAGGTGATTGATCCCTTGTCCATCCAAACTCAGGATTTCATGAGAACATATTAACTCTCAGACTGGCATGCCTAGAAGCATAGTAGTGATATGTATATTTGAATATACAAGTGAGTATTTAGGTGACAGTGTGACTGAACCTACTGAAGACAGCATTCCCTAGATTAAGTTGCTGCAAATGTTGAAGGAGTTTAGGATTTTGTGGTCTATGAAGTCACTGGGATATGACACTCCCAGTAAATAATATCTCCATGTCTAACATGTTGTTTTGACTATGCAATAGTCACATTAGTCTATAAAATAGTCTCCTAAATTGACAAGAGTCAGTTTGAAGGACAATTAGATGTATAGTGAGGCTGATTCTTCAAGGAATGAGCTTGGTGACTTATGAATTACTTTTCTAGACTAAGATCCTCTTAAACTGTGTTGATGTGATCCTGTCATCCACACACCAGACCTCAGCACAATTTAAGAGAATCTGAACATAACTAGATGTGTTTTTCTTTTACACAATAATGATACATACATACATACATATATATATATATATATATATATATATATATATATATATATATATATATGTTAAGTACATGACTTAAAATTTGATCATAGATCTAGACCTGGAAATGATCTTAGAAGCTGCTTGGTATAATACTTCTCCTTTACTTTGAAAGTGAGGAAATTGGGGACAAAGAAGATTAGATGAGCTACCTTTAGTCTCCCTATTTTCAAAGGCTGAATAATAACACAAAACCCCAATGAGATACAATTTTTAACGCACTTAATATAGTATAATACATACTTATTCTCTCCCCACTTTCTCCAGAACTGGACTCTTTCCACTCTACACAGCACCTACTGAAACATTTTTTTTCTAATTACCACAGGGTCTGCGACATGGTAAACAACTATTAAATGCTTAGCATATCTAATAACAACATTATAAATTTACACTATCGAAGGCTATTGTAGAAGATGCCAATGAATTAGCTATTCTGTTAATGGGTTTGCTTTTGCTTTATCTCTGAGGAATAATTTTCTCTTGGCAGTAAGATATCTTTCACATTATTCACCTCACGAGGATGGTCAATATTTTATAGCAACTAAAGAAACAAGTCAACTTGTTGAGCAACTAATGATTTCCTCTTGCTACTTAATGTATCAGAAAAGAATAAATTTACAGGAAATAGTGACTCACTTTCAGCAGGGTTTATATTGAATAGGCGGGGAGATTGAATGATCTTTCAAAATCATAGAGCAGTGAAGCTAATAATCTAATATTAAACTATTATGAAAGCAGGTTTAATATATTGAAGTGCTATGAGTAAACATTTAAGGTAAAAATGTTGATGAGAAAAATATTTTTCATGTGTTTCAAATTTCTTTAGAAAATAAGAATTAAAGTGAAAAAATCAATGACATAAATCTAGAGTCTAATGTACCTGGATTTACAAAGTACATTGTGTGTGTGTGTGTGTATGTGTGTGTGTGTGTGTGTGCGTGTCCATGCTATGCAGCCTTTAAATCTTTAAATTAATGCTCAACTTTCTCTAAAAAAATAGTTCTTGGAAATAGTAGGAACTAGAGTAAAAACTGCATAATTCAGAAAAAAACTAATCTCTAATTATTAACCTTTGCTGGATCCTCATTTTTTATTTTTGTCCATCAGTTTAGGAGTTACTGGCTAACCCCTTTTCTCTGAGGATCTCTCTTCCCTAGGCTCCCAAGATATTACATGATTTTTTTATAACCTTCTACCTCTAGAGATGTTCTTTTCTGATTCCTCTGTCTCTTTTCTCCTTACCTTCCCAAATATCCATAATCATAAGATCCATCCTTTTCTCTGTCTTATATGCTTTTCTTTGGCTATCATATCAAATTTCCTAGTTTCTAAATGAATACCCCTCCATATAAATACATTGAAAAATAACTCCCAAGTTCATAAATCTCTCTCTCTCTCTCTCTCCCTCCCTCCCTCCCTCTCTTTCTCTCTCTCTCTCTCTCTCTCTCTCTCTCTCTCTCCCTCTCCCTCTCCCTCTCCCTCTCTCTCTCCCTCTCCCTCTCCCTCTCATTATTCATTTTTAAAATTCCAAAAATTATATTTTGGAACATTCAGAAAAAACTCATTAGGTCTCAGGCAAAAATTTCTATAGGAAAAATTGACATTCAATTAACTCTTCAACTCTCTATATAAATCTTCCCTTACTTCTTTGAATTCTTTATATTCATTATTCCTTTGCATGAACAGAATGTGTTTAGCTATTCTCAACTGATTTGCATCTACTTTAATTAACTATCTAATACACAGTTAAGGAATTTTTCTATATATCTAACTTAAGGTTTAATAATTTATAATTTGCATGTTCTATCCCTGCTTAAAACTAAAAAAATAATTTTGATCTTTTCCCATTCTAAAGAGTCTCTCCTATTTTCTGGGAAATCTGGTGAATGCATAGCTATTCTCTTATGGAACATTTTAATAAGATTTTCAAATTTTGGTTGTAGTGGATAGCAAAATAAATTAAAGTGAAATATAATATCTAGTTTATATCTTGAGAATTATCACAAATTTAGGATTTAGGAAGGACATGAAAATGACATTAAAAAGTAACAGTATAAATATTTTCCCTTTCTTTATACCTATCTTGTGATTTTTTTTCCCTCTTGATTATTTTTACATATTTTTACATATTATTTTGTAGGTCAATAATAACCTGTAGTATTGAGGAGGAAGCAGATTATTTACATATGTTATGACACAAATGATAATGGCATGTTTTATAAATAGTAATTTATTCTTTTCTACTTTGAGCGTCTAAAGATTTCAGTGGGAAAAAATAAATAATATTTTCCTTTAACTTTCATTATAAAAATCTGTAAATGTCCTTTTCTTGTGAGTATTGTTGAATGGGGAGTACTCAAAGCTAAAACTATCAAACTGATTTTTTTTCTTTAAAATCCAGAGCCCATTGGAGAGAACTGGCACTGCAGGCTGCCATTCTTCTTTTCTCAAAGCTGTGGGGAAAGAAATGCCTTTTTTTCGGTATACTTCAAAGTTATAGTCCTTTTATGGGATTCTAGAGAGTACTTAGACCTATGAAGTGCTATTCAACTTATTTCCCCTTTTTCAGTGGAATGAAACTCTATTGAGGAATGTGCTCATTTATTCCTCTTTTGAATTACATGAACCACAGAGAAGAGTGGTACATTTATGCTATTTATTTTTTGACCATCTTCAGTAAGTAGCATAAATTTGATATTAAAATAGAAGTTTGTATTGCTCTCCTTAAAAAAATGAAAGTTGTGAAGACTGGTGAAATAGTGTGTGCAAATCTCTGCACCAATTTGAAAAAAAAAAACACTTTTAGATATAGAATATTATCATGCACCACTGAACATTGCTTGGGATAGTTTGGCTGTTTACAATTAAATGAATGTGAAATACATTAAAAAAATTTTAAAAAATCTCCAATAGAAAAAGACAATGATCGAATGATTTTTAGACTCCAAATGGTGGTTGAGAACTCACCCACCTAATTTTTGTACCTGTAGATGATGCCACTATTAAGTCATTGCTTGTGGTTTGTTCTTATTAAATGATTGAGATTATAGAATTTCACTGACTAATTTATTCTGATATCTAAGAAATAAAGAAATTGTATCTACTTAGGTTATTCACAAGTTCTGATTAGAGAAACATGTAATAGAGTTGGTAGATTTGTTTTTTTATAGGTCCAAGGGCATTAAAAATTCACCAGAAGATAATTGCAGCTTCTATGTCTTTAGTTATGTATGGACTTTAATGTCTGCCCTGAAATACCTGTGACTTCCAATATGATGAAACAATGAATCTATGTGAAACAGGGGATGCAAATATACATAGATATGTAGGTCAGACTAGCTCTCTTTCCACACACAGGTGTGTATATACACATGTACCTACGTATGCATATATTGCTTAATGGCTTAAACTAAGTCTTAGGATATATTGTATCTTTCAAACACATAAACACACATATATAGAGATGAATTTCATTAATTAATTCTAGGGTCATGATGATGAAAGGAGGGAAATGATTCCAGAGTAATGTTTAAATATAAATGTATATGTATATATATGTGTGTGTGTACAAAATATAACCAAATCAAAACACTAACAGTGAAATTGTAAATGTTCTCTTCCCCCACCTCACACACACACACACACACACACTCACACATACACACACACACAAAAGGACCAAGTACATTCACATATATATTGTTATTGACATTCAAGTAACAAATGATTTCAGTACAACATAAACTAATTTTTGAAGAGAAAGATTGCAATTATTTCTATGAGACAAAATTCTGACCTCAAAACAAAATAAGTATGACACAATAAAGATATGCTATTTGTGCCAGATTGATGTACTGACAATAGCCAATAGAATGATTCCAAATGAATAGTTCCTTGAAAGATATAACCATATTAAATTATACTGTCTAATGATCTTTTGATATAAAATATTATATATGGTGTAAAGCAGAAAAAAATATCACCACTGAGGGTGAGGATACATGGCATAAAATCTAGAATCTAGATTACAGTGGGAATTTCTATTGACCTCCAGTTGATCTGGTGGTGATATTTTCATGATTTCATCAAGCTCTGAAAATATGCAGATGTTGTTAGAAGTCCATAACAACTCAACAGACCAGAGAGAGAGAGAGAGACAGAGATAGAGATAGAGACAGAGAGAGGGAAGGAAGGAAGGAAGGAAGGAAGGAAGGAAGGAAGGAAGGGATGGAGGAAAAAAGGGAATAAGAATGAGAATTAAGGAGAGGACTATTGGACATCAGTGCTTTATATAATTATTCAAAGATTATTCTTCTTTTTTCTTTTAGGGAACAAATTCCATTCAGAGGTTGATTATTTTTTCATTATTCAGATTTCTTGTATTAGAGGAGATTTTTCTGTTGAGGCATTTTTGATCACATGTGATCAGTGGCTGGTGGCAGTCAGAGTCATTCAAAAGTGTGCTGGGAAAGTGTTACAGCATAAAAATATATTGCATGAACACTTCCTCACACTTTATGCTTCTAACAATTTTTGATTTGAGGGTTCCAGAAATATACTTATTTCATCCAACTTTGGAGATATAGACATGCCTATATACATGCATATACACATTTGTGTGTTTACATGTAAATACATATTCTTTAAAGCACACACACATAATACACACAAACATACAAATTTAGCATCTTTATGTGTATGTGTACCTAAGCATGCACATGCTGACACACACATACACACACATACAAAATCTAAATGTATGATATAAACATTTAGATGCAAAAGTGAGTCTATTGACCAATGGTTGCAAGTATATGTGTACCTTCTGTTGTTTTCCAGTTGTGGGAACAGATTTGTACAATGCCGTTCACACTCCATTAAAAGGTTCCCCTTGGGCTAATAGTTTGCATTTCCCAATTTCTTTACCAAGATTAGGAGATATCCTGTTAATATAGAAAAGAGAAATGCTAATTGGCCCACATGGGGAATCAGATCTATGACTCTAGCATTTCTAAAACTGAACTCTAACAAGTGCAGCTAACAGAAGGTCTAGATGGAGGCAGGGTAGTGGTGGGGTTTCTGATAGAGAAATAGTATGGTTAAAAGAACCATTAGACTTAAAAATAGGAGCCCTGGATTCAAAGGACCAGTCTGACACTTGTAACCTGTGTATCCTCAGATATCACAGCAGCCCTAGCTATTCCCTAATTTATAAATAAGAAAACAATACTATACTACAAAACTGTTGCTGTTTCTAAAAAGAATGTACTTTGGTAAACCATGCCATTTTATATAAATGTTATTGGTATTGATGCTATTTTTAGTATAGAATCTAAAAATAAAAATTCAAGACAAGAAATGGGGTGAACACTTTGGAAGAAATGAGGTAGTGGGAGTTCATTATCTAATCTTTCCTCTCTATTTATCTAAGCTGACTGGTATACTTAAGCCAGGAGACCATGACTGTAACTCTTACCTACTTATCGTGTCATGTGGCATAGTAGTTTTTTTTTCCGTATTTTATTATTAGTTCAGATCTCAAGATAGCCACAATTTTAGCAAAATTATATTCACTCAAATGTAATTTATCTGTGCTAAATTGAATTCATGGACACCTGGATGGTCTTCAATGACAGTGAGTCACTGATCTACTTGATTAACTTGAATTACTCTAAGAGTACTCAAACTGTAGTTGTTACAATGATGAAAAATAACTTCTAAACAGTATTTTAAACAAAATTTGATAGAATGATCTACTTAATCTTTTACACCAAAGCACTTTTAATAATATAATCATTGATTATGAACTCGTTAACTAAAAATAAATACATTTTACCTTCTTTTAGACAGATTTGAACATTTATTTTAAAGAATTTTTATTGTCAATAAAAGACATACATGTGTATATGACAGGGGTTAGATTATCTGAAAGATATAATAAAAATCTGTCATGAATTTAGAAATACTTCAAAATGAGTTCATCTTTATTAGTTATGGTAGAATTTGCATACATAAGAAAAATAATAAACATGCATGAGATGGTCTCTACCCGGTCTATAGAATTTATCGTATTTTGTGAAACATGATGTTAATGATAAAAACATTAAATTTCTTTACACATACTAACTCATTTTATCTTCAAAAAAACCATATGAAGAAGGTACTATTAATATTATTTTCGTTTTACAGAGGCAGAAACTGAAAAGCGAGGTGGTTTATCTAAGATCACTCAGATAAACAAGCATCTGAGAGAGGATGTTAACTTGTATCTTCCTGTCTCCGAAATTAAAGTAACCTTGGTTATCCTGACAACTTGAAGGAGCCTCTAGGTGTTCACAACACAACTATTATTTTGGGAAGAAATTTTTACAATGAAAAAACATAGTGGGGCATTCTGCCTTCATTCCTTTCACACATTCATTCCACACACATGTATCAAACACCTATTATAGAAATTCACTGCACTAGCATCTGGGGAGACAAAAGATAATAAGATGTGGTTTCAGCTCTTACAGAGCTCAGCAAGTTGTATTAAAATAAATATTACTTAAGTAACATATACAAATTTCAGCTAAATTTATTATTGAAAAATGTTATTTTCAGCTTATCACACATAGATTCCCTTAGCTTCCCAAAATATATCTGTATGAAGCATGTGAGAAAAGATAATTAGGAAAAACAAACAAAAAACTAGAGATGTAGTCCTTTGGACCAACACTTAGACCTGATTTTTTGAAGCAGAATGGAACCAAGCTTCCAGTGATTTTACCTATTGAAATAGGTCTACATCATCCATTCCTTCCAGTCCCAAGCCTGTCTTCACAAACTTTGGGGAATTGCAACAGCAGAACCTTTCAGTCATGTCCAGTTCAGATGCACTTGGATGATTTCACTAATAGGATAAACAAACCATTTTATACATGCAAAAGTGGTAGAAGCTGTTTTCCTTCCCATCACTCCTGCTGTGAAGGTTGTTGAAACTGAAGCTGATCATGATGCACATATTTTAAGGGGAAAATGTATGCTTCCCAGAGAGCAGGAGAATTGTGGAGGCCAAGAGGCCCTTAGGTGGTTACAGCCTGATTGTTAAGTACTCATAGAAAGTGATTTTTTTTTAACAGAATAAATGATGACAAACCTAATACACCAATTTAAGGCTTAAGAAAAAGACAACAAACAGAAATGTATAAATCTATTAAGTTAAAGCCAGACCTTGGCATTTCTTTTCTCTTGAGCTCAAAATAAACAGAAAAATTTTCTTTAAAAAGTTCAGGTTTTCTGGATGCCACAAAGTGCTGTGTTCAGTATTGGCTGGTTGTTGTCCTTTGTCTTTGAAGAGGACCAAAATGACATCACATGATAAACTCATGATTCAGTGTGTACGACTGTGGCTGATCAGACCAGTACGAGCTCGGAATGCTCTACCACAGATCGGGTACAAAGAGTCCACATGAGTATTTGGGGTGGATATCCCAAATTTGTGCATCCTGCATTTACCTTGTGCTGTCTCAGTTCTGCTTTGCTCAAAGAGCACTGAACCCTTTCTGATGTGGGCATTCCATGCTGAGTGGTCCTGTGCCAGTGTCTCCCATGTTGCACAGCCAAATCCAAAGTTCTTGAGAGAGATCATAAGAGTGTCCCTGTATCGTTTCCTCTGGCCACCATGTGATCACCTGCCCCATGTGAGTTTTCCAGAAGACAGTCTTTTTGGCAAATGTACATTTTGCATTCAAACAGCATGGCTTGCCCATCGAAGTTGAGCTCTCTGAAGCATAGTTTGAATTGTGTTTAGTAAGCATAAACATAAGTCAAGTATATTTATTATGATGACATATATAACATTTAAATGAGAGAATGCCGCTAGAATATATGCATGCAATAAAGACTAATTTACGTTAAAATCTTATATTACAGATGTGTATATTATATATAAGCTTTAATTGATGACAGGTGTGACATATGTAGTATAAATATATATACACACTTACACATACACATATGTATAAAACCACCATATATATGAAGTTATATACATTATAACACACGTAGCACAAGTATCACTGTGTATGTATCAGACACTAGCCATGTGAACATATACAAGTAATGTATGCCACAAGTTAATCTACATATATAAAGGAACTTTCCACACTGGGATTTCCCTTAGCCAATAAAATAAAAATGGATAATTTGATTTATGCAAATAATATTTTAATATTAATGATTATTTCCATATTATCATACTTAGTATTATATGCTTATAGCATAATAAATAGAAGTGTCATATATTTTCATATGTAATTTATATATGTTACCATATAATAACAATAGAATATAAAGCTAATCAGGATACCATCAAAATACTTACATAAAAGATTAAAAAGGCACACATTTCTTGACTGAAAGAAGAAACATTTATGTCCTGCTCTTAGACATAGTTAAAGATATTCATAAATATTCTTTCTCTGTGTATATGAATATATACATATACACACACTAATACATATGTTTAGTATATATACACACACACACACATATATATACAAATATATATCTATATGTAAATAACAATGTAGTACATTTTTATATTCTCTGTGATTTCATGAGAGTAACTTCCTCAATCCAGTTCAAAAACTTTGTATCTTAAGAGTTTTGAAGAGTTACTGAAAGCATTGGGAGGTATAATGTCTTGCAGATGGTTACATAGCTAGTGTATGTCAGAGGCAAGTAAACCTTTCTGACTCCAAAGTTGGCTCCCTAACAATTGCACAATGCTCCCTCTTATTGCATCCTTTAAGGATCTCTTAAATTCACAGAATGTAACATTGAGGGCCTCAGGTTTGGGAAATGTTCTATTAATATCATTGTTATAAAATAATAATTATAAATATTAATTATAGTGTTAGTTATATCAATGACAATAATTGAAATTTAACATTTTAAAGTTTGAAATGATTTTAATACATGTTTTCATTTGATCTGTATAATAACTACAAAAAATAGGTTAGTTTTTCTTAAAAAGCTAAATTAATAGAAGAGGGGAAAAAAACAAAAAGAGACTCAGAGAGTTTAAGTAATTTGTTCTTGGCCAAGAGCTAGGGAATGAGAAAAGTGGAATATGATCATCCTGACCCCAAACCTTGCATAGTAATTAACAAATATCTATGAAATCAACTAGTAACATGAGGATTTCAAGGAGGCAAATGATATAGTTTAAATATTTTATCTCCAAAGTGGGGGGAACAATAAATGTAAGGACAAAATAAACAAACTTTTAAAAGGTAGAAATTTTAGATTTTGAAGACAGATGTTTACATATTTATGTAATTAGTTTTGCTCTCTGAAATCTGAAAACTAATCTCTTAATGTTTACACAATAAAATAAGATAGATTAAGCAGTAAAAAGCAAGACCAATCCATTCTAAAATAGTTTACATGAATGAGCTAGAAGATAAGATTAATCTAAATTCACTTGAGGGGGAAAGTAGTACTGAAATTGTATCAGAATCAGACCCAGACCAGATCTGTAGATAACTAAAGAAAGAATCATAGCAACTCTAATTAAATTGACAATGACCTTCTGGAAGCATAAACACTACATCTGTGAACATGTACCAGATGCACTCTTAACCTTTTATAACCTTCCCTAATAATTAAAGCTAGAACTAAATGTAAGATCAGCATGAGAGGGTGTGAAAATTATGATTAGAAGAGAACACATTACAATGATTGATGTTATGAATATGAAGAATCATTTCTGTGGTATCAGGCCATAAAATGAAAGTTTGTTTTCTGTAATAGTCTCCACATAAGTGAGTAATTGCAAATTCCTCAAATACATCGAATAAAATGGAGAAGGTTTCATGCTATTCTCACTAGTTTAGTAGATGAGATGTAGTAAAGATGAAAAGAAAAAGATCTTACTTTGGTATATTAATGAGTAGAGATAAATGTTGGTGATAAAGACATTCTAATGAAAAAAGGAAGAACTTCCACTGCAAATTCTGAAGACTCCCCAAACTTTTGAAAACATCTGTTTTCAACAAGCAACTTGACAAGTTAGATTGGGAGAAAAGATGAAATGATAAGAAGACCTGGGCATATCAAAACAAGAGAGAGCATGGTTAGGTAAAATGAATCCAATCCAACCTAATTCAATTAAAGAAGAATATATTAGTCACCTATAAAGGAAAAGGAACTGCCCTACGTGCTGAGGATACAAAGATAAAAAGAAAAATAGAACCTGTCCTCATTTGTCCTCATGGCAACAAGGAAAGAAGGCATGGCTCTGTCTTGGAATCACATCACTTAGGTTGAAATCATAGTTCTACAATTGTCATGCTTTGGGAATTTATCAGGCTTAATATATTTCCCCTGGGTTCCTTAGTTTCCCCATTTGAATTATGTAGAAAACTATGTTTGCATTGGCTACTTTCATAGAATTTTTATGAAGAACAAATGAAATAATGTGCATGAAGTTTATTTTAAAACCTAAAATTCTCTCTCTATTATAAGCTGCTATTATAATCAGGCTTCTTCAGCTTATGACTCTTATGTTTACCTCCTAATTCATTAATTAATATCATGATGAAATTCTTTATATAGTGTTAAAAATTTTTGTAATGAGGTTTTTGTTTCATGGTTTGCCAGAGCCTCAGAAAAGCAAAGAGTAACCAGTGACAATCTGATTCCTGCATTGCTTTCCATACCATACGAAGAAAATGTAGGAAAGGTCCCAGAGAGCAATGACACATAGCACTTTAAGACTGGTAACATGCTTTACAAATATTACCTCATTTAATCATCAGAACAATCCCACTAAGTGGATGGTATATCACCCCTATTTTACAGATTAGAAACTGAGGGAGAGAGTGATTAAATCTATTCCCCACTGTCATATAGAGAGTAAGTATTTGAGATGGGATTTGAATGTAGATTTCCTGATTTAGTTCCAGCACTCTGTACTTTGTATCATGATGGATCTGTGAAATTATATTAATGAGTCACATATAACATAAGTATGGATGGTAGTTATCTGCATTTTGAAGGGAGACCCAAATAAATGAGATCACATATTCATTGGAGTGATAGTGGGTGATGATGCCAGTATATATTAATCATAATACCAAACCTATGCAAATATTATCCTTGTGGTCAACAGTACTATTGAACACTTTGGGATTTTTAGAGGATTGTAAAATGAGGGCATTTAAAAATTCCAGCTGAGAGTTATTTTAGAACAGTTACATGTTAATGGACTTTGGTTTCTATCCCTAGAGGTAATGAATTATGTGGTATTTGCAGAGGTCTCACTGGCAGCAATCATATTTATTTGTCAGTTTTGAATAGCAATAGCATTTAGTTCAGAATTTGGTCCCACAACAAGGAGTTTGTGCTCTTGTTTTCTTTATAAAATCCGCATTCTTGTTTTCTTTTCTTTTCCTTTCCTTTTCTTTTTTTTTTTTAATATAAATGTATTTATTTAACTTTTTACATTAATTTTCACAAAATTTTGGGTTCCAAAATTTTCTCCCCATTTGTCCCCTCCCCCCAACCCAGTACACTGAACATTCTAATTTCCCCTATCAACAATCTGCCCTCTCTTCTATCATCCTTCCCTTCTCTTGTCCTGTAGGGCCAGATAACTTTATATTCCCCATTACCTGTATTTCTTATTTCCTAGTAGCAAGAATAATACTCAACAGTTTTTCCTGAAACTTTGAGTTCCAACTTCTCCCCATCCCTCCCTCCCCAGCCATTCCCTTTGGGAAGGCAGGCAATTCAATATAGGCCATATCTGTGTAGTTTTGCAAGTGACTTCCATAATAGTCATGTTGTGTAAGACTATATTTCCCTCCATCCTATCC
>CM053770.1:611960627-611984177 GCA_028658325.1 Potorous gilbertii
CAGAAAGTCATTAGCCTCCATCTGTTCCATTCTAATTTTGAGAGAACTATTTTTTCAATGAGCTTTTGCACCTCTTTTTCCACTTGGCTAATTCTGCTTTTGAAAGCATTCTTCTCCTCATTGGCTTTTTGAACCTCTTCTGCCAATTGAGTTAGCCTATTTTTCAAGGTGTTATTTTCTTCAGCATTTTTTTGGGTCTCCTTTATTAAGGTATTGACCCATATTTCATGCTTTTCTTGCATCTCTCTCAATTCTCTTCCTAGTTTTTCCTCCACCTGTCTAACTTGATTTTCAAAATCCTTTTTGAGCTCTTCCATGGCCTGAGCCCATGGGATAGCTATTTCAGATGTTTGGGATACAGAGGCCTTGATTCTTATGTCTTTACCTGATGGTAAGCTGCTTTCTTCCTCGTCAGAGAGGAAGGTTGGAATTATTTTTTCACCAAGAAAATATCCTTCTATGGTCTTATTTTTTTTTCCCCTTTCTGGGCATTTTTCCAGCTAGTTACTTGACTTCTGAGAGTCCTCTCCACCCCAGGCCCAGGTCCGCCCAGCTAGTGCCTGGTGTCTGAGATTCAAATGCTGCTCCCCAGTCTCAGGGCTTTTGGCAGCAGACCTGGCTGCTATTCAATGGGAACTTAATTTCTAGTGCTCAGGTGAGGGCAGGGCCGCCTCCCAGGCTCAGTTCCCTCAGGGGGTTTGTGCAGAGACTTCTGTAATGGAGCTGCTGCTGAGCTCCTGCCTGCTCTGGGAGCCTCTGGCTGTCCGCCGCCTCTGCTGCTAACTCCCGAGGGGACCGAGTTGCAGAGACACCCCGCTCCCCTCTCAGCCCATCCAGATATCTCTCTGACTGACCTGTGTGTCTGTGGGTGGAGGGACCTTCGTGGTCACTGGAGATTCCATCCCTGAAGCCTGCTCAGATCTGCTGGATCTGTTCTTCTCCATGTTGTGTGGCCAGGGCAGGGCTGGGTGCCACTCCCGTCCAGTGCGCGATGGACCTTTGGGATCAGTTTTTCAGGGCTCTCTGGAATGGAAATCTCATTCACTGTATTGCTGCGTGGCTTCCTCTGTTCCAGAATTTGTTGGGAGTTCTTTTTAGACGAAATCCATGGGCTGTGGGTTCAGAGCTAGCATATGTAAGTTTTTCTACTCCGTCATCTTGGCTCCGCCCTTCTTTTCCTTTTTTTAAAGATTAGCATATGCTTATCATTTCCAGTTTCACTTGTCTTCCTCTAAAATATGTTTGATAAATAAAATATAGCCCTTCCTAGAGCAGATACACCAGTTTTAGTATAATGTTTGTTAAAATTTGAGATTAAGTCCAGGTAAGGATATGACTCTTTCAACCCAAAACAATAACCCTAAAAATTATAAATATGATTATGAGATTCTCTGTTTAGTGTTTAGACGGATTACTTCAGTAGTGACTATTTCAGAACATTTCTGTTACACCTTTGTGTTGGTAATTTGCATTGATATCTATATTCAGTTCCAACTTTATAATTGTAATTGGTACATCCTCGTTCTTAGATGTTTGCATAAAACACTTGATTATTTTGAAGATGAATACATTTTATTTAACCCATGAATTCAAAGGTATCAGTAGAAAAGATGTCTTCTGTCTTATAGACCAACACATAACCAGCAGACTTCCAGAGCATAAAACCTCTACTGAAGTCATAAGTTGTTGTTGTGGTTATTGTTGGTGGTGGTGGTAGCTGTGGTTCTCTGTTCTCAAAGAAGCTGACGTCTTGTGTATGAATTTGGATTTAAATGAAGTGGACAAAACTGTCAGCCTTATTCTCTCCTCCAGAGTTATTGAATTCCAGGGGCAAAAGTTAAGTCAAGGTGACTGGCGGTGGCCCACTCCAAGATGCAATGAGTGACCTGGGACTTCCTAAACTAACATCTTTCTCAGTCCTCCATTTTTCTACAATCACCCTCTTTCAGTGACTAGAAGCTAATGAAAAACTGAGAAAACGATGGGCTAATTTACTCTAAAGAAAGTATCATTGTGGGAGGGGAAGATCCTCAGTGTCAGACTAACATAATAAGGAACTGGAGAATTATACTATATTGTAATGTTAATGTAATTTAAGACCTTTCTGGTCCATTTAATAGGCCCCATTAACAGAACCTTGCTTAGGGGAATCTTGCTTGCTTGAAGGCTTTCACACTTTTGATAGTTAGACACTGATACACTTGGGCTGTGATGCCTTCTGGTCCTGTGTACATTCTGAGGTGAGGCTTTTCTTTGGGGCTCACTCACTGGAAGAGTGTTACTGTGACTGGGCCAGACAAGACTCTGGGTAGCCATTTAAGAACCCCCCACACACTTTGAAAACACAGATGTTGGTGCTTCTCTCTATGGTAACTATATATGTATGTATGTAATGTAATGTATGTACTTAATGGTGAGATAGGTGGATGTGTCTGTTGTTCTGTGATGTGTGTATTATTTATGGTCAGAAGTTAGAAGCCCTATCTGTTACCCTTTATGACATTTTCTCTGTAATTTCTGTTTGTATTTTCTCTGAGGTTCAGGATGCTGACTTTTTCTTCTGAACTAAATGAATGATACATGTGTTTGATTAAAGTAAGACAGTTGACCTCTTAAAAGTTGCTCTCCTTTAAGAAAAGAAGATCCAAGAACTTGTACTAGCAAATCATCCTGAGTATGATAGGAGCCTTGCATGTACTCATTTGAAAATATCACTAATATTGTTTCTAAGTATTTAGGTTAAATGCTTTAATATTATAAAAAATTGTATGTGATTCTTTAGCATTGATTTTTATTGATAGACATAAAGTCTCCAATTTATATAAAAATTCCCAAAACAAAGAAAAAGATTATTTTTACTTTATTCCCTGGCTATTTTCATAGTATCAGAAGCTATTCTTAAACAGGGAAGAAAACAATGGTAGATACTGTTCAATAATGAAATTGACTTGGGAGTAAGTGAAGTCATAGTCGCAGCAGGAAGCCTGAAACAACACAGAACAATAAATAGTTTTTCTCAAAGAAATATCTGTGTAAAAAAAGAAAGTACAAGTTATATTAGCTTGATAAGCCCACATAAATAAACCACAATTGTATGCCTGATTTCATTACTCACCTGAAACTGTTCTCTCCAAGGGCACCTTTAAGTGTCAAATCTGATAGGGTTTAATTTTGTTTTACTTTTTCTCACTTCTTTTACTTCCTGACCTTTCTGCAGCATTTGACTCTGTTGTCTGCTTTTATCATCTGGACACTCTCTCTTTTCAAGAAGTTGTGGAACCTGTTTTCTCCAAGTTCTTTTACATGGCTGAATATCCTTTATGATCTCCTTTGTTATATTATCCACATTTCATAACTGGTTTGTAGGTGGTCCTCAGACTTCTACTCTGAATGATCATGTTCTTTGACATATTCTCTGTTGTTCAGGTTATCGGTACCTATATTTTAAATTTTTTTTTGGAGATATCTTTCAGATATTTTGATACCACCTCTCAATAAATTCCAGTCTCAAATTATCAAGAGTTTATGAACAACTTGAATGATATATCCAGTAGGCATTTCAAAATTCTCATATTTAAAATGGAACTAATTTTCTCCCCCTCTCAACCCATATCTTTTGCAAAATTTCCTATTTTTGATAAGGTCATGCTTCTAACACTCCATTTCTCTCTATATATATAAGCCCTGTGCTAATTCAGGATTTCATCACTGTTTATTTTGAATATTGCCATAATACACTAAATGGATTCCCAGTTCATCTTTTCCTTCTATACCAGATCTTCCACACAGTTCTCAAAATAATTTTTCTAGGAGTATTATGGGGTTTCCCTGCATGTGAGGTATCAATTTCTTCCTATTGTCTCTAGGATAAAATACAACTCCCTCTATTTGGCAATCATACTCCTTCACAGTCAAATAACTAGCCTACAGATCTAGTATTATTTCCCATTGCTACATTTTCCTGTGTCCTACTTTCCAAGGTGACCTGTTTGCTGTTCCTCACACAAAACATTTTATCTCAAATCTCCATGATTTTTCAGAGGTCTCTTCCTATGCTTTGATGACATCCCTCTTTATCTGGTTCATAGGATCTTTAGCTTCCTTAAAATTCAATCCAGCTGCCAAGTCCTTCTCAAAGTTTTTGCCCATCTCACTATATTATCATACTCTCTTCCTCAAATGTTCACTGTTTTTTTTCCTCCCCCTTGGTTCCTAGTATGCATCTTTTTTTTTAAAGCCAAAGAAAACAAAGTTTATTAAAGATTCACCATCTTGGGTTGCCTCTTAAGGAACCTAAGCATTTGTAATGCTTGTATTCACAAGCAGGCCAGATAGAATCCCAGCTACACAGAGTCTGAGCTGGATTGCATCTGAGCCCCTAGTATACATTGTAAGTAAAAAGCTAGTAATTCCTATATGTTCAGTGGATTGTGTTGGATTTCAATGCTATAATTTTTTTTTAAATTTTAGTGCATCCCATCTGTTGGCATAATAGGGGTGTGGGGGGGGGAATAGATACAAGAAAGAAGTTAATTTGATATCTTTCCAGTTGTTGTTGTTTTAAATGTATGAGGGCAATCAAGTAGAGACATGTAAGTTATCATTAAAAAAATTCTCAAATTTTAAAATGTATTTGAGAATTCAGAGGGGCAACTGTCTACATACAAATTGATTTTTTTAAAAAAATATGATCAAGAACGAGCAACCTTCAAGGAGCAAAGATGGCAGAGTAAACTCTAAATTGCTGTAACTCTTTCATGTTCATTTCCAAACAAGCATAAAATAGCAACTCTGAACAAATCCTAGAACCAGCACAAAGGTAGGGTGAAACAATCTTTGAGAGCAAGAAATTTTAAAGAATTGTCAAGAAAGTTTTGCCTCACTTCAGTAAAAGTGCACTTCAGCCCAGGAGAGGAAGAATCCTTGGCAAGCCCTACCTCAACAAATCAATGGGAGATTTTAAGCCCCAATGTGATAGTGCAGGCAAATGTCAATATTAGGACCCCCTATGTGCCTCGGCAGAGTCAGGAGAATGGGTGGACTCCATCCTTGAGAATCTCCATGTGCTTCAGCATAGACCTGGACAAACAGGCTACCTCCAGCAGCCAGACCTCTACTTTCTCGAATGTAACCCCAAGAAAACATGGAAACGTCCCACTGGTTTTTATTTCATGCCAGATACCTCCACTAAGGCCTGGTTTAGCACCAGCGAAGCTGCCAGACTGTTAAGTCCTTCAGCAGCATCAGTCATCACCCGATATATTCCCTTAGTGCAGCCCCAGAAAGAAAGGTTTCTCTGGGCCTCAAGGCAACATCACTGCCACCATATAAACAGTCAAGGCCTATAATCTCTAGCATAGGAAGCCCAGGACCATGCCCCTTCCACCTGTGGAGCAAAGTTAAAACTTAAAAGGGAAAAGAGCCCCCAAATGATCAAAAACAACAAAAAAAAGAACGTGTCTATAGAAAGTTATTTGGTGACAGAGAAGATCAAGACACAAACTCAGAAGACGATACCAATGTTAGACCTAAGGACAAAATTCCAAAGAAAAAGAGGAAGTAGTCTTAAGTTCCAAAAGAACTCATGGAAGAACTGAAAAAAGGAACTTTAAAATCATATAAGAGAGATGGAAGGAAAAATGGAAAAAGAAACATAAGTGATGCAAGAGAATGGTTAAAAAATAAAGTCAACAGCTTGGAAAAAGAAAACAACTACTTAAAAAGTAGAATTGGCCAAATGGAGAAGAAAGTATAAAAGTACAAAACAACTTCTTAAAAGTTAGAATTGTGCAAGTGGAAGCTAACAACTCTATGAGATGTCAAAACTCAAACAAACTCAAAAGAATGAAAAATAGAAGAAAATGTTAAATACCTCATGGAAAAAATTAACTTGGAAAATAGATCCAGGAGAGACAATGTCAGAATCAGTGGAGTCCTTGAAAGCCATAATCAAAAGGAAGACCTGGAGAGCATCTTTCAAAGAATTATCAAGGAAAAGTTCCCTGAAATCTTAGAACCAGGGGGAAACAATAATCATTAAGAGGATCCACTATGCATCTCAGGAAAGGGATCCCAAAATAAAAATTCAAAGGAACATTACAGATAAATTTCAGAACCATCAGATCAAGGGGGAAAAATACTGAAAGAGGCCAGAAGGTTGGGCAACAGTCATCACTTAAATCATACTTTCATCAATATTGATTCAAAGGGGTGATCATATTCCAGTTGAATATAATTACTTAACATGGAAGTGTAAGGGAAGGAGATTAAGTAAAGAACAGAGTTCAGAAAATAAGAGTAAGAAGGGTTAAGTCTTGGGACATCATTGCCCATATATTCACTCTACCTCTAGGCTATGGCCAGGGTCCCCACCACTCTGACTCACAAACTCTTGCTCTCTGTGGTCTCTCCTTCTTGGCTGTAAAGGAGGGCTGCTCTCTCTGCCCTGGAAATGAAACCAGGGACACTACACCCCTGCAAGTATATGCAGTAGGTTCCTTCCCCCTCTGTTAGAATAATTACCATGAATGTGCTAACTCCTTCCCCACAGGTGAAACTTAAGACCTTGTTAGGTCACCAAAGCTGTGCTTGGTATGCCTCAACAGTGGAAGGTCCTTCAATCATCTCCTACTCAAACCCTGGACCTCCATGATGTCTGAGTCTCCTGAGGCTGAGGTTTTCTCCCAACCCAGCTGCCCCCAGGGCTTGTTTCTTGATTTGGCAGAGTTGATCTGTAAGTGTTTGTACTTCCCTCAAGCCAAACCTCTAACTGTCTACATCTTTCCCGGGTCTTCTCAATTTGTCTTAGGAGGACAAGTGTTTTACCCCAATCTTTGTTTATTTCTGCTGCTCTACCATCACTATGAGGCAATGATCTGTATTTTTTATGTGTAGGAAATTTGCAAAGTTGAAAGTTTTCTGTTCTACTCTGCCATCTTCTCAGAATCTTCTGCCCTCAGTTTTCTTTAAAGCTCATGTCATTATTTTATGATTCTCTTATAAAATACCAATTTCATATGAATCCGTATTTGTTTCCTGTACCTAAAAATCTAGCATTGGCAAGGATTTAAACTGATAAATGTTGAATGAAAAAATATTAATTATCTGATATTATATGTAAAAGTGGATGTTAGAACATTAACTTCTATCAGTCTCTCCAACAGGAAAATATATTTTAGAGGACTAACATATTTTCTCACTGGCTTAGTTGGAATAAGAAATGCTCTCTAAAGAACACATGATGGTGTATTTCATATTGAAGTATAAAAATGCACCCAAATCTTATTACTAAAGTGTGAAAGATAATGAATATTAGAACCCAATTTTTCCTTCGAAAAGAGTAAAACTTTGTAATTTTGAGCTAATTGTTGTATCTTTGGACATTTAAATTATGGAATGTAATTTCATAAAGAAATACATTTACATATATTTAATAGAAATATTACTATTTTATTAGGTATAAATGCTGTTTAAAAGTACATGTAAAGTGTGGCATATTGAGAAAAAAAAGGAAAAGGAAGTCTTATCTAGTATGCAGCAATTGAATAAATGAATCAATACACTAAAGATATATGCTCACTCTCTGGAAAAGTTGCATGATTGACTAGACTAAGAGAGATATAACAAGAGTAGATAAAATTCCAGTGATTGAGGAATCATCAATCAAAAGGTCTCATATGATTATCTTATGCTGAAATATAAGCAGTGATGCTAGTAAATAAGAATGGAAGGAAAGAGATTAAATTATCTAGAGTTAAAAGTTTAAGCCCAGTAGGAATTTGAGTGAAGCAGTGAGAATTCTGAGAGTACAAACACAGTGACTAAGTAGGTTTGTCTATTTCTTAGATTCCATGGATTGGAAGAAAAGGGGTATATTTTTCAAGGGGACTTAGTGAAGTTGTAGCCACAACAGTGGGACTTAAAACACATAGAGTGATATATCATTTTTCATTGGTGAAGTTTGTCCAAACAAAGAAATGTAAAGATGAGTGAGTCCACATTTGACAAAGTTTTAACCTATTTATTAGTACAATGAGAATGTTGAAGAATGAAGGTTTTGGGACAGAAAGGGAAATAAAGATAAATAAATGTCTTCCAGCATGAAAGAAGCTGAAAAAAATAAAAGAAAAAAAACTTTCAAAGCAATAAAACTGAGATAAAAGGTAATGTTTATGTCATACTTATGAAATATGATAATATTAGAAGCTATTTATCTTTGAATCCAAATTTATACAGTATGTTCTACAATATAATTAATTGAATTAATTTTTAATTACTGAAAACTGAATTAAGATTTTTAGAACACTCTGTAATTGAGCTTATTCTCTCTAGAATATATATACACACACATACACACATGTGTATATATACATAAGAGTTGGCACATATGTACACATATATGCATGCATATACATATATGTACATGCTTACACATGCATGTGTATGTATTCTAACAGAATCCAATAACATAAATCAAAGGAATGCTGCCCGTATAAAGGCATTCAATAAAGAGCTAAGCACTTGTTAAATGCTTGCTATGTGCCAGGACCTTGGAGTTATGAGGGAAAAAAAACAAGAGGTAAGAATGAAATACTTTACATAAAATTGTCCATTAAAGAACTTCTAAACTTCTAAAATGTAACTTAGATGATGTGGTTGAATTGTAAACCCAGAAGTGTAATTTTATCTCTTTTTCTCTTTAGGTTTAACCCCTCATCACCAACTATCTATAGAATATTGTGAATTAGATATCCTGTGGCAGCTAGGTTGTACAGTGGATAAAGTGTTGAAACTGGAGTCAGGAAGACTTAATCTTCCTGAGTACAAATCTGGTTTCAGGCACTTGCTAGCTGTGTGACCCTGGACAAGTCATTTACCATTGCTTGCCTCAGTTCTTACCTCTGTAAAATGGCCTGGAGTGGTTGGCAAAATATTCCAGTATCTTTGCTAAGAACCAAATGGGGCCATGAAGATACACAATTATAACACAGCTGAAGTGAAATGTGTCTTAAACTCAACATTTCCAAAACAAAAGTCATGTCTCCTACAAAACATGACCAATAATCATTTTCTGAACGTCATTATTTTCTCTTAAGTACTTCACAATCTTTCCACTTATCCAGACTCACAACTTTGGATTTATTCTTAGTTTTTCCCTCAACTCTGACATCTAGTCTGTTATTAAATCTTATCAAGACTACCTCTAAACTGTCTGTTATACGTTTCTTCATTCATATATCCATCATCTTAGTCCAGGCCATTGTCAGCCCTTACGTTGATTTCTACAAGTCGTCTAATTGATCTCTCTGCCTCCCCCCTGCCTTTTTTCAACTTATCATGCACATATGCCTATGTCATATTCCTAAAACACAAGATTGACACTGTCATTCCCTCAGTCTACATTGTGAGAAAAGAAGACAAGAGTTGAATTTAAGTAGATTGTGCTAAGCAAATAAGTCATACACAGGCACCAACAAGAAAACATCATCATAATCAATATCATTTTACAATAATGTCATCAACACCCTAAATAACATATTGAGATTATAAGCATCCTTTGTGAGATCATTAGACTAATCACTCAAGACAAAAATCAAAAGATCAGGATGATCTAACAGAATTTTACATCCACATTTCATTCTTTTGCTTGAGCCTTTCATAGCATAATTTCACCCAGTATCTTATCCTTGTATAAGCAATTTGTTCTCACATAAAATGTAAAGATCAGTAAAAGTCTTTCATGAGTTTCCCCAAAACAAGCCAATTCACTCTCTACTCCCTTTTCAACTCTGGATCAAGTTCTTTTTATTATATCTTCATCTGTATTGATTATCCTAGATATACATTCTGTTGGAAAAGTTTTGTAAATTATCTACTCAGAAGCAAATTCTTCATTTTCTCTATCTTTCCTGAGTGGCTGGACAAACCAAACTCATTTGATTGAATACACATGTCTTCTGAAAGTCCCAGCAGTGTCTTCAATATTAATGTCATCAATAAAATGTCATCTGTAAACAGGAGCATCTGGAAGACTTCGCCATCTACAAGTAATTCCTCATTGACCATCTCCTCCATCAATGTAGTGAATATGTTTAGTGAGTATGCATCTCCCTACTTTATGACCTTGCCAAAAGTTTATAATCAAGATATTATTCAATAAGATTGTTTCTATTGTTATATCTTCCAAGAAATCTTGAATGTCCTTAGTATATTGATGAGTGACATTTTGTTATAAAAGAAGCTCTAAGCTGACCTTTTACTTAAATGAGTCAAGGGTTTTGTTTTTGTAATCAACGAAAAAATAAGCCCAATAGAATATTATATACTTTACATGTTTAAGTAATATTTGAGATGATAAAAGCATGTGATTCCATTTTAATATAATTCATTAAAGCCTTCTTATTTCCTATTAAGTCTATCAACAAGAATGCTCTCATTTCCATATATGTCATTTGTGAACATTTTGTATAGATGGGGATAGAGACATATAGGGTTATAGTTGTATTTTATTGGTTATATTTCTGAATTCAGTAAGGCACTAGATTTTTTCCCACATCTTAGTGTCTTCTATTCCTTCATAAAAATATTATAAATCATTCTTTCATTGTCTTAACAATTATATTACTTCCCTCATGAATTTCCACCATATTGATTTCATCCATTCCATATGTTTTTCCAAACTTTATTCTTTTTTTGTACCATCCCTACTTCTCAGAATATTTAGGTAGTGTGATTTTAGCATCCAAATTATGTTAGTTCCAATATCATTGATGGAGAAAACAGTTTATAGTAATTATTTTTTGTAAATATTTTTCTGTTTTTCTTTCACTTGTCATTCTTTTTCCGTTATCATCTTTGAGTGTCCTTGGGATAACTTTTTTTAGTTGGATACTTTGTCAAGCTTGCTTTGGATTTTTTTTTACCCTCTGCCAACTGTTTCTGCTTTGTGAACTAATGCTTATACCTGTCCATGATCTTTCCTTGTCAAATTATACAGATGGATTCTTATCCTAATCCATTTTTTTTCTTTTTCAAGCCATATCAAACCATTTGGCAAATAAGTCAAATATGTCCTCACTAAGACACTTTGGGGACTCTTCATTTCCTTGTTGAACTATATAATTTATATTGATGGAGTTTCCAGATGACATTTCTATCATTCATTTCCCATTTTAAAAAATAACCCATTTAAGTAATTCAGATTCGGATCTTTTTTACATGCCATATATTTGTCTGAGTATTATTTTCTTCTCATTTCTTATAAATTCTTAATTAGGTATGATGATCATTGGTTTAAGTGTGCACAAACAGCTGACTAAGGAATAACTTACATATCTATTATAAATGTTTTCATGCAAATTGAAGCATGGTCCACTTCATTCATGTGCTGTTGTATTGTGCTCAGTATCTCTAATACCACACAATTCTTTTTTTTTTATTTTTCTGGGATGTGTTCATGTTGCAGAAGTCTGAGTTTTCTGTAAAATATCTAATTATTTCACCTCTCCCACCTTTTCTACTAAACTATACTTTCCCATATATTTCTCCCTATCCTTATTTTTTTCTCACATTTATATTAACATTGCCATTGCAAACATTCATTTTATGAATTTGAGTGCTCTTTGAGTCAACATACATGGTCGTTCTTCTTTGTCCCAGTAGATGGTCTTTGTGAGGTGATGTAGCTGAAAAGTCATCATATGTTGTCCCAGCTTCCGACAGAGAATCACTGTCAACTTAGACTTGTCTTCCAAGTACAGTCAGAGTTCATTGCTAGGCTTATATTAAGTCTTTCAACCTTGTCAGAACCTAACAGGTCTTGGATGTTACTGTCATAGCCTTATAATAACTAATGATAATGATACAATTACAGATACTATGTAACAAGCTTTACAAGCGTTGTCTCATTTAATGCTTATAACAGCTCTGGAAGGTAGATTATTCTTCCTATTTTTCTGATGAGGAAATTGAAGAAAAAGGTAAAATGACTTACAATCTATCACACAATTAGAAGTGTCTGAGGCTAAATTTGAACTCATGTCTTTCTGACATCAATTCTTGATCTCTCTCCAGTGTACCACTTCACTGACAAGTTTACTTTCATTTCTTAATGGAATATCAATGTATCAATTTAATGGAGATAGTCATGTTATATTTGGAAGTATCCAACTATAGTTTTAAATGTAAATATATATCTCATATGAATAGTATGTATCTTCTTATTTCCTATTAAGTCAATAAACAATGCTCTCATTTGCATATGTAAGACATTTGTGAATATTTTGTATAGATGGGAGTAGAGGCACATAGAATTATAGTTGTATTTTATTGGTATCCTTTTCTTCATTTTTAATTCTCTTGGAATGGGAATTAACTTTTTGAGAATGATACACAAAATGGTGATGCCTGATTCGAGAGTATTATAGTTTATTTTTGTAACTCTTCAATTCATGATTTCAATGAATATGAAGTTCCTATAATGTGAAGGAGACTGGGAATACCTGAGTTTACATTCTAATTGCTATATATAGAAAACAGAAAAAATAGAAAAACCTGTATAGAAGAAGCAATGAGGGAAAATAGAAGAATTTACCTTAAAAAGCTACTCATCATTTTTCCATCATCATAGACTTAGTTCCCATTTTCAATGCATTACTTTGCCCCCAGACTTCTGAATCCTTTTTTATCTTTGCCCAGATCTGTGGTTTCATTAATGAAATTTGCTCTTGCCAGGGACCTTCTTTTATTAACAAAAAAAGGTAACTTCTCTACAGCATAGGGCTTCACTGAGATTTTAGTTGACTTGCTGAAAATTATATAGCTTGTATATATGAGAGTTAGGATTTATCTTCCTGATGTGACTCCTGATGTGACTGAAAGGCCTGCTCTCTATCCTCCCTACTACAATGACATTTTTGCCTTTAAAACTTCTTTTTCAGTATGGTTTGTGGAACTTTACATTTTTAATAGAGATTGTCAATAGGTCCATTCTGGGACATACTCACTGACATCCATGGGGTAAAATTAACTAAATTTAACTAGAAGGGCCTAGGTTGCAGTTATTTTAAACAGATTTCAAAAGATGGTATCAAAATTACTTCTCAGTAACATTTTAATATTGTATTGACTAACATTTTTTGTATATTGCACAGCTATAATTTATTCTATAAAATGACCTATGCTTAGAAGAAAAACAATGAGAAAATTACATCCATTAGTATATTATTTTAGATATACATTGAATAAAACAATCACATTATAAATTTGATATAAGCAAAACTTCCCAAAGTCAATGTCTCATAAAATACATAGCTCTCATAGTATTATAAAACAGTGTCATAACTGTGAAACAGAAAGATTAATTCTTAAATTATTTTGAAGGAGCTGTTGTAGGTAGATTTTTAAGATGCTCTCTAAAAACAACAGAAAAGATCAATATTTTCTTCTGTTAAAAAAAATACTGTGAACAAGGAGTCGTCTATATTTAAATATAGATCAAATTCAGAATTCTAATTGAGAGACTATTAACATCTCTGGTCACCCTGAGACAATTGTGAATTTTCTTTAAAAAAATCATTTTCTGTCAAAAAAATGTTTGGAGGGGGGAGTGACTTTTAAATTTAATTTCAAATTAAATATAGTTTTTTTTAGTTGAACTTATTTTAAATTGCCTGGTCTTTTCTAATACAATTATATAATTCTAAACACAAAACAAAGCAAAAATAAACCACACTTTGGTTATGTTTATATGACTACTACATATTACCTTGCTAAAGTAAAAATTTCACTTTTAGTTCTACTTATGTTTATTTTCATAAATATATCATTTTAATTCTGATTCTGAATCATGCTTCTTTATCTATTGTCTGTTTTAATAGTTGTTCACATCATATGCTTAGCCTTTAATACATATTGTTATTCATGAAGATTGTTTTAGGGTGGGTAATTTATTTTTTCTATATTCCTCAAATACTTTTAATGTTTTCTCTTGCAATTTGGCTTCCCCATCATCAAGATTATGGAATAACTACTCTTCTCATTCCTTCTATCTTCCCTCCCCCCCCCCTTTTACATCATTGCACAACAGGACATCATGGTGGAATAGAAAGAGGCTTGGATTTAGATTCACAAAATCACTAGTGGTGGAGGCCTTAAGCAAATAAAGAGTCCTACAAGAATCATCTCAAAATCACAGCCAACAGAATCTGAACTTTGTTTCATTTATCTGTAAATTTAAGTAAGACTCTTCTTCCTCCTCTCCTGGCCTTGGTTTTCTCACCAATAAAATGAGAGGGCAGGAATATTTGATTGAATTCAATTACTTAAGCTTCTATAATATATCAGGCAGAAGAATGGACTAGGAATACTAAAATAAAATTAAACAAAATGTGTCTTCAAGAGCTTACATCCTGTTGGGTTTGGAGGAGATACTATGTACAAAAAAAAATGAAAAGTAAACTCAGTGTTATTTTGAGAAGCATTAGTAAGTTGGCATAAGGAAAGGGAATAAGCATCTATGTAGCCCCTCCCATGAGCAATAAATTATATTCTGCATATTTGCTAATATTATCTGATTTGATCCTTAGAACAGCAATGTTCAGTAGTTCAATCATGTCCAATTCTTCACAAAAAAAGCCAAATTAAAATTTCCCAACTAAACATCTAGTTGGAAATCCCTGAAAACCAAAGGAAAGATTACTACAATTAAACTAAATTTTATTAGTTTAATTAAAACTAAGAGCTTGTGAAAACAACAACAATAAAACAAACAATTGTTTAAAACCAAAAATGGCCACTATCAAAAATGAAAAGGATGAATTCACTACAAATGAAAAGGAAATCAAAGCAATAATTAGCAGCCATTTTGTCAACTGCATGCCAATAAATCTGATAATTGTGGTGAAATATTTGAATATTTGCAAAAATGTAAATTGCAGAGTTTAATACAAGAGGAAATAGGATATTTAAGTAATTCTACCTTAGAAAAAATAAATTGAACAAGCCATTAATGAACCTCCTAAGAAAAAGATCACATGGGTTCACAAGTGAATTCTACCAAACAATTAAAGAACAATTCATTTCAATACTATATAAACTTTTCTAAAAATAGGTGAATAAGGAATCCAAGCAAATTCCTTTTATAAAACAAATATGGTGCTGATAACTAAACCAGGAAGAGCTAAAACAGAGAAAGAAAGCTACAGACTAATTTCACTAATGAATAATCATGTAAAAATTTAAATAAAACACTAGCAAAGAGATTATAGCAATATATCAAAAAATATCATACCTTATAATCAGTTGGAATTTATACCAGCAGCCAGTGCTAGTTGAATATTAGGAAAACTATCAGCATATTTGACTATATCAATATCAAACACCAGAATTCATATGTTCCTTGAGAACTGATCCAAACTTATACTGCCTTTATTATCTGACTATTGTTAGTCATGTATTTTTAGGATATCCCAACCTTCCTATTATGAGGACTTACCCCTAATAAAGGCTGATGCAGCTCAAGTTTTTCTTTTCATATGTTTTCATTTTCTAAATATATCCACACACACAGATCACTCCCATGAATGAGGTTAGGCACTATGTGGTCAATGAAGTCCAAAATTCTAGTCCTAGTTCCTTCTTGAGTCTTCAATAGACAATAGATGTATAGAAAACCAATGATTCTGTTTCCTATAGGAGTGATAGCCTGGAATCTCTTGAAAAGATTTTATACTTATCAAAGAGCCATATCAGAGCACCTCAGTACTAAATGTTATTTGTCTTATCCTAATCATGAAGATATGCTCTGTTGCTGCTTGTTTTCTAGATAGTATTTGGCAACAGCACCAGCTACCTCTCTGTCCAATGACAGAATGTTCCTTCACCACACAAGGCATGTTCATAACTTTAGAGTCAATATTCTTAATCTAGCCTGTATCTGGAGTTTTGTCATGATTACTAATCCTATTTCCTCTAGAAATAGAAATAAAGACAACACCCAAGATGGATAATGTTGCTTCTTCCTTCCTGGGCCTCCCATCTCTGACAAAGCTTCAGTATCTCATATAAATCTATATAGGAGATTTTGTTCCCCCACATGGGCATATCTAGTCATGATGATTCTGAGTAGAACAAAAACAACATACCCTGGTATAGTCATACAATGCCGCATTCACATATCCCTCAAAAACCTTGATTAGTTATGAGTTCAGCTCTTTTTCCAACTCTTCTATTTGTTCTGGGTACTCCTTGAAGACCTGTTGGGGTTAATCCAAGATGTTAAGAATTATTGCTTTTGTCAGTTGGAATTCTTGGGGTTCACATATATCTTGCAGTAATAAAGAAGTCAGTTTACTCTAGTGGTTAACCCTGAGTTATCATGAAAACCCTCAGAAAGTAGAGGTCTTCCACAGTCAAGTCTTTCTTCCTTCTATGAACTCTCCCAAACAAGAGGGGAAATTGAGCTTCAAACATCAACTAAGTCTTAGAAGGCAGAACTAGAGTTTACATCTAGAGCTTATGTTGGCTGCAACAGAAGAGTGGAGAATGTCAGTGAATTTTACCCAGGGGGTGGAAAAAACAACCAATTTCTCTTTTCTGGAAAATTCCCACAGTTGTACCAACTGTTCCAAAGGGAGCAATTTCTTTTGGAAGTGACAGCTGTCTATGATTTTAGAGATATTCAGGACTAGTTGCTGTCTCCCTCTCTTTCCTCTTTACCCTATTACAAAGTAAATGCTACATCCTAAATCAAGGCAGGATATATTATAATTGCAGGAAAGCTTCAGAGTCTCATCAAAGGTCTTGCTGAAAACTAGTCCAATTCTTTATCTGCAAAACCAATTATATTTTTATTTGTCAAAATCCAGTTGAGAAACCTAAGCATCATTTATCATCCCCTTAAGGAATAGTCTTTCCCCCACTGAGATTCCACATCCAACTTGATTTTAATAAAAGGGGAAAAATATAAATAAAATTTTGTAGAGCAACAATTAGTATACATTTAAAGTAGAATGTAAATATTTCTTATAATAAGCCTGAAAAATTTTCAGTATCTTAAATTTGAGAAATCTTTTACCCACTGGACTATCAGGGAACTGGTTACTGGGACTGTCATGATGGGAATAATTTTAGTAATTAGGTACCACCAAATGAACTCATTTACAGAAGATATATGAAAAGCACAAGTGGCATTCCAAATTCCACTGCAGTCTACTACAAGCCCACATTTCTAAAACGATAAAACCAAGGCTGAGGTAATCTAGCTAAAGTCCCAGTCAAGATCTATTGCCATTCCTTCACTTTGCAAGTTGGAATGACTATTGCAAATTTTAAAATAAACATATCATTCTTTGCAACTTCCTCTTTCTTTAAACTCTGGAATTCCCTGATATACCTGGTTCTCACCCAGATGACACTACATATTTGACTCTTTCTAGTATTTATTGCAATTTTATTCATAGCCCTCAAGTTCACAGTTTAAGGAGAGTCAGCAAAATATTTTCCATTCATGGTCACTTCTAGATTCTCTCTCTATCATTATCACACATCAATTTTGCTTTGTTGGAAGTTCATGCAATCCAAATATATCACCTAATCTATATTCTGATGACTTTTATCTAGAAACTTCAGATAATATTCTCTATTTTTCTAATGAGTTCATGGCTTGACTCACAATCTTTTTTGTGCTATATAACTACAGCATATGTGCTGATAGTTTCACCTACACCCTAACTTCCAAGATTGACAGAGTGTTCAGTCTCTATCATTTATTCCTCTACTCTATCTCTAGTACATAAAGGAATGATCACTGATGTCATTTACTGAGACTTCCCCATCCCTTCTTTTAAAAATCTCATATCCCACTGATATCATCCTCCAATATCTTCTTCTTCCCTCCATTCTCTAATGATGATGAGCACCTTTCAGCCTTCTGAAGCAAACCCCTCCACGTTTTAACTTTATCCTGTCCCATTTTATCTTCCTGTCATTTCCAGTAGATTTCCACCCACAATTATCACCCTTCCATTTCTAATCTTGAATTTTTCCCTACCTAAATCAGTGTTTTTTAACTATATAATCCCTCAAGTCTCCATAGGCAAACTAAATAAATAAAAATGAAATTCTCAGTTCCTATCCTATCTGTAAATTATCTTCCTATATTCTCATCACCTTAGCTAAACTCCTTGAAAAAAATCCAGTCACACTCAATACTTCCTTCTACTCTTCTCACTCTCTTCCAAACCTTTCACATTCTGGCTTTCTACCTCCATCACTCAAATACAAATTGTGTCTCCAAAATCCCAATGATCTCTTTTTTGCAAAAAATAACGATTTTTTTTTTGGTCTTCCTTGTTCTGTCTATCATTTTTCACTGTAAACTACTTTCTCCAGGAAATCTTCCTCTCTACAATATTTACATAGATATATAAGGACAGATTGAAATATAGAGACATATGTGCCTATAATTCTTAAACCTTTGTAAATATGACAAATACGTTAATTTTCTCTTCAGTAATTGAAATGCTATGAATAATAGTCTTTGAAAAATATATTATGTGGGGGCAGAGCCAAGATGACAGAGTAGAAAGATGGACCTACTCTTGCTCTCCCTCAAAAACCCATAAAATACCTGTAAAAAATGACACTAAACAAATTCTAGAGCAGCAGAAGCCACAAAGCAGCAGAGTGAAAGAGATTTCCAGCCCAAGACAGCCTAGAAGGCCAATAGGAAAGGTCTATTGCACCCACCCTTGGCTGCATGGACAGGACTGGAACAGCCTTCAGGGTGTGGAATCCTGGGGAGCAGTTGCAGTTGCCAGATTATTCAACCCACAAATGCCAAAGACAGCTTCAAAGGTCAGTGAGATAGTTCTTTCACTTGGGAGAAAAGGGAATGCAGTCTGATTCTGGCCCCAGGGCTGTGGTGGTGGCTGCAGTAGCAGCCCATTTTAGGAGCTCTTAACCTAAAGCCCCTGGGAGAATCAAGTGGTTGATCTGGATCTCAGCCCTGAGTGGCAGTTGGATGGAGTGAGGAGGAGCACTGATCTGGTGGAGCTGGTGGAGGCTCTGGACAGGGAATTTTACTCACTGATCCTGGGCAGAAAAGTTTGTGGTTGCTCCCAGAGCAGAGTGTAGACCATGAGAGGTGAAAACTCCTCTCCCTTGATTGTGCCACCTTTCAGAAGGTCCCTGTAATATACCCTCCACTTGACAAAGGAGTCAAATGTCAAGTAACAGATGGAAAAAAACACCCAAGAAAGGGAAAAAAAATATGACTGTAGAAGGTTACATTATGGTGAAAAAGTATTTTTTCCATCCTTTCAAATGAGGAAAAACAATGTATACCATCAGAGGAAGACATAAAAGTCAAGGCTTCTGCATCAACAACCTCCAAAATAAATATGCCATAGTCTCAGGTCAGGGAAGAGTTCAAAAAGGATTTTGCAAAATCAAACAAGAGAGATAGAGGAAAAATTGGAAAGAGAAATGAGAGTGATACAGGAAAACTATGAAAAGCAAGTCAACAGCTTGCTAAAAGAGACTCCAAAAAATGCTGAAGAAAATAACACCTTTAAAAATAGACTAATGCAAATAGCAAAAGAGATCCAAAAAGCCAGTGAGGAGAAGGATGCTTTAAAAAGCAGAATTAGTCAAATGAAAAAGGAGGTTCACTGAAGAAAATAGTTCTTTAAAAATTAGAATGGAACAGATGGAACAATGACTTTATGAGAAACCAAGAAATTACAAAACCAAACCAAAGAATGAACAAAATTGAAGACAATGTGAAATATCTCATTAAAAAACAACTGTCCTGGAAAAGAGATCCAGGAAAAGACAATTTAAAAATTATGGGGTTACCTGAAAACCATGATGAAAAAGGAATCTAGACATCATCTTTCATGAAATTATCAGGGAAAACTGCCCTGATATTCTAGAACCAGAGGGTAAAATAAATTTGAAAGAATCCATGGATCACCTCCTGAAAGAGATCCAAAAAGAAAAACTTCTAGGAATATTGTAGTCAAAATCCAGAGTTCCTAGATCAAGGAGAAAATATTGCAAGTAGAATTGTAAGAAACAGTTTCAGTATTGTGAAAATACAATCAGGATAACAAAAGATCTAGCAGCTTCTACACTAAGGGATGGAAGGGCTTCAAATATGATATTCCAGAAGTCAAAAGAGCTGATTAAAACCTAGAATCACCTACCCAGCAAAACACAGTATAATACTTCAGGGGAAAAAATGTCATTCAGTGAAATAGAGAACTTTCAAGCATTTTCTATGAAAAGATCAGAGCTGAATAGAAAATTTGAGTTTCAAACGTTAGATTCAAGAGAAGTATGAAAAAGTAAACATCACTGACAAAAAGTAAAAATCATAAATGACTTAGTAAAGGTGAACTCTTTACATTCCTACATGGAAAGATAACATTTGTAACTCTGGAAACTTTTCTTGGTATTTGGGTAGTTGGATGGATTATACAGAGGGCACAGGGTGAGTTGAATAGAAAGGGATGGTATCTAAAAGAAATAAAATTAAGGGTGAGCATGGAATATATTGGGGGGAGAAAGGAAGAGACTGAATGAGGCAAATTATCTCTCAAAAAGAAGTAAGAAAAAACTTTTACAATGGAGGAAAGAAATGGGGAGGTGAGAGGGAAAAAGTGAAGCTTACTCATATCACATTTAGCTTAAGGAGGAATAACATGCACAACCAATTTGGTATGAAAATCTGTCTTACACTACAGGAAAATTAGGGGAGAATGGAGTAAGTGGGGTGTAAAAGGAGGGCAAATTGGAGGAGGGCATAATTAGAAGTAAACATTTTTTCTTGAGGAACAAGGTCCAAAGGGAAAATAGAATAAATGGGAGGCAGGATAGGATGAAGGGAAATATAGTTAGTCTTTCACAACATGATTATTGTGGAAGTCTTTTACATAACAACGCATATATAGCCTATATTGAATTGCTTGCCTTCTCAGTGGTGATGGATAAGGAGGGAGAAAGGGAGAGAAGTTGGAACTCAAAGTTTTAGGAACAAAGGTTGAGGACTATTTTTGCATGCAACAGAAAAATAAGAAATACAAGGTAATGGGGTATAGAAATCTATCTTGACCTACAAGAAAAGAAAGAAGGTGGGAATAATGGAAAGGAGGGGTGTGATAGAAAGTAGGACAGATTGGGGAAGGGGTAATCAGAATGCATGGTGTCTTGGGGTGGGGGCAGGAGAGAGATGGGGACAAAATTTGCAACTCAAAATTTTGTGGAAATGAATGTTGAAAATTAAAAATAAATAGATAATTTTTAATTAAAGAAAAATGTTATATAATCCTTCATCAGGCTACCAAATAGTAAGTCTACCAAATAGTAAGTATTTTCATCATTGAACATCCAGATGTAATTGTATTAAAAAATTCTTTTAAATGTAAAAGATTTAAACAAATGTTGGATGATTATCTGTCTAGAATGTTGCAAACAGAAATTCTACTTTTGGTGGGAGGTTATGTTAGGTAGCTTCCACTTGCTCAGTGTCAACATTTAATATTCCATCAGATACTATCTAAATCAGTTTGAATTATTGGAGGATACTCTGGGGCATCCCTGTAAGTAATGGAGTGATAGAGAAAATAGCAACTGGAATATCAAGAATATTATTTAATAAGCTTGCTAATTAATGGGAGGTGAGCTGAGGAAGAATTAGAAGCTAGGCATTTATATTTAGTATTGTCATATATTTGCTATAAAGGATGGTCCTCTAAGTAGGTTTTGATTGGAAATACAATGATGTTGGGAGCCCTGCCCTAAGCAGAAGTTCTCTCCCCATGAGAAAGCCACACCCGAGCACCATCATCCGAGAATCAGCCGAGCTCATCACGGGACATCTCAGCACCCGCCCCTGGAAATTCTCTCGCTACCCCTCCCATCTTCCTGCTCTCTCTTTTCTCTTGAATATAAGCATGGCATGCAGTAAAATAAATCAGACCTTGCTTAACTCTCACTTGGTCTCACTCTTCTCCTCGGTCCATTCCTCTCAGGCTGGGTCCCTCCCAACACCCACTAATTAACTAACCCCGCTGGACAGGGCACAATGAAAATGAGGGGAGGAGCCAAGATGGTGGGGTAGAAAGATTCACATACGCTAGCTATGAACCCACAGCCCATGAATTTCCTGTAAAAAGAACTCCCAACAATTTCTGGAGCAGTGGAAGCTGCGCAGCAACGGAGTGAAGGAGATTTTTGTTCCAGAGAGCCCTGAAAAACCGACCCCAAGGTTCTGTCAGGCACTGGACGGGAGCAGAGCCCAGCCCTTCCCTGGCTGTGTGGCACCAAGAGGAGCAGATCCAAGCAGGCTTCAGGGACAGATTCTCTAGTGGTCGCGAAGGTCCCTCCACTCACAGGCACACAAGTCAGTGAGAGCGACTGTTTGGTGGGCCAAGAGGGGAGCGGGATGTCTCCATAACTCAGGCCCCCTTGGGAAGCAGTGGCAGAGGCAGTGGGCAGCCAGAGGCTCCCAGAGCAGGCAGGAGCTCGGCAGGAGCTCCATTACTGAAGGTCTCTGCATAAACCCCCTGAAGGAAGTAAACCTGGGAGGCGGCCCTGCCCCCACCTGAGCACCAGAACTTAAGCTCCCATTGAATAGCAGCCAGGTCTGCCACTGAAAGCCCTGAGGCTGGGGAGCAGAATTTGAATCTCAGACCCCAAGCACTAGCTTGGTGGATCTAGGCAGAGGTGGAGAGGAATCTCAGAAGTCAAGTAACTAGCTGGAAAAATGCCCAGAAAAGGGAAAAAAAATAAGACCATAGAAGTTTACTTTCTTGATGACCAGATGTTTCCGCCTTTCCTTTCTGATGAGGAAGAACAATGCTTACCATCAGGGAAAGACATAGAAGTCAAGGCCTCTGTATCCCAAACATCTTAAGTAGATATCCAATGGGCTCAGGCCATGGAAGAGCTCAAGAGGGATTTTGAAAATCAAGTTAGACAGGTGGAGGAAATACAATGAAAATAACAAACAGAAAGATCAAAAACTTAGACAAAGCTCTTATTCTCTTCTTTAAATAGCCTAGTAAATGATATTTACAAATGATCTATTTCACATAGTGATAGCAGACAAATTATTTTGGGGGTATATGAGTCTCTCAGTGAAAGGATGAAATATATACACATTTGGGACATGTTGTAGTATATATATGAAATATTTTTAATATATATATTTCCAGTAGAGTGGAATAGGCTTAGTGAAGACTTCTCAGATTGTAATGCTTCTCCCAGGGGTGAGGTAAGACCGAGAGGCTCAAGGTTACATTATTTTTAGACTGAAATAATTCCATATAAGGATATAAAACTGTAGTACATTAGGGTCTCAATAATTCTTCGATGTCTTCATTTCAAAAGGGATTGGCTAGATTTCACATCTAGAATATAAGATCATATTCTCAGCTAAAGAGGATAATGGTCAGTGGGGAGGGAAGAACTTGTGTTAGAGTCTATATATATCTATAGATATCTATATCTATGTGTATATATATATATATATATATATATATATAG
>CM053770.1:611984677-612003863 GCA_028658325.1 Potorous gilbertii
TGTGCATAACCCTAAATATATATCATTGCTTCTCCTTTGTCTTTGACTTTTCCTGCTCCAGGTGAACTGGTACAGAAACTGCCCCACTTCTCGAGAATCAAATAAACTTTCTGTCATCACTTTGAGAGGCCTCTGAGTAATTAATTAAGTAGGGATCTGAGCCATCCCATACACAGTCATCACAGATTTTGACTTAGATATGATTCATCATCTTGGTGAATCCGAGTGAGACAAAAACATGCGTCTTGTTGATCATAAGCACAGGACTGCTTGGATAATGTATGAAGATAAAATGTGCATGCACCTATTCAACCCTTTGAGTATAAAAATTTGAACCAATTCCTTTTGAATTCCCTGAAGTTTTCAGACTCTGCTACTGTAATGACCTCTTTTTTAACATTGAAAAATAGAAGGCCTCTACATAATAGTGTTGGTATTTGTGATGTATATTTCGTTAAAGGCAAATAAATGCCAAAATAACAGTACTTGGATCACAAATTATTTCATAGACCTTAGTATAACTCCTTTTCCATTACATGGAATTTGAATTGGCAAACTGGAATTTTTCAATGACTACTATTAGCTCCCTTGTTGAACTTCATTGTGAAATTTGGATGCTGATTTTGTGTTATTTGTGGTACTGCCTCATACTTAGGTCTCTTTCTCACTCAATAGTATCTCTGCCTATTTTCTATTACTGGTTTCTTTTGCTCTCTTTCTGATCTCCACCTGGATTGGAATTCCCATGTTACCCTTCTTCCCTGTTTTCCTCCCTGGAGTGGTGGTGGTAAGTTTAGAGGATTTATTTAGAATTATAGAGCCTGTCTATTGAGAGTGTGGAGAGACTCAAATAGAGAACTTGCCAAGGGATGGAGTGAACAAATCACTAGAATAAGCAGGAGCTTTTTTTTCCTAAAAAAAGGAAAAATGTCCTTTTTATGACATTAAAAAGTTAATTTGAAAGCTATTTTAATAATCAAATGATATTCAACATTGTAACAGTGCTTATTTATAATTTTCTATGAAAATATATTCCTGAATTTCACTGATGACATTTTTCATAATGCAATTGTGAAATAAGCAGAGATGTAGAATGGATGATAAAACAGTTAGGCGGGTTGAGAAATGATTGAATGACTAGACCTAAAAAGTATCAGTTAATGGGTAAATGTTATCCTGGAGGGAGGTTTTAGAGTAAAATCTTATCAACTTCTTTGTCCTTAGGAGCACTCACTCCTAAGAGTTTAATGATTGACTTGGATGATGCAAAGTGGAGGGAGTAGGAAATTATGACCAGTTCCAAAAAACAAACAAAAATCAAGGTGTTGAGAAGAGAATTTGTTTATTAACTTAGCAGTTCTAATGTCTCATTCTTACTTTTAAATCAGTGGCCCTTGTTGGTTTGTATAGTATAATATAGCATAATATGCCAAGTTTAGCCACAAACATAGGTTAAATGGCTAAATCTAAGGGTTAGTTGTGTTCAGACAAATATAAAGAAGAACCTCCTCACAAATACCTTTGTCTGATGAGATCAGGACTGTTACAGTTTGTAAGGCTTTAGATTACCTAGGGCTATCTGAAAAGGTTAAAGGTTACCTAGTATAATAGTTCATAATGACTGAAAGTGTTCAAGCACATGCTGGGTGAATACTTCGCGAGGATATTGTAGAAAGAATTAAAAATTCTGAGCAGGGGCTAGATGACAGGCAAGGCTCCTTCCATTTCTATGATTTTGCCATTTCATAATTCTTAATCTTTTGCTATAATTTCAGAATATTACCTGAAAAAAAGTAGAAAAGGAGCATTTTATCTACTCTATAATTCAATCTTTTTTTTTTCCTCCCTTGCTGAGATAAGATAAACCTAAGTATCTTATCAAGACAGTTAAGCTACTTATCTTCAAGTTTTGGTTTAGACCTCAAAGATCCCTTAAGCCCTGACTTTCCTGATAATTCACTCCGCAGCTCAGTACTACTCTGGCATATAAGGTACCTGGACTTAATGATTTGTCACCTTTATTCAGTATCTCCCTTGGATGGAGAGAAAGTCCTTGAGATTATTCTCTATTTTTATACCCCCAAAATGCTAATTTAAAAATATTTTCTTATAATGTGTACTGGTTAAAAAATAATATCAACAATCAAACTCCATATGTTAATCTGTATTTGTATCCTGTTTAATAAATAAATTCCAATTACTCATTGAATGATCAAACTTTATTCTTGTTTTGCTTATACTTACAGAATCTTTATACTTGCCGTATAACAACAAAAATAGCTAACATTTATATAGGCCTTACTATTTTCCAGTCACTGTGCTAAGAGCTTTACAATTTTATTTCATATAATCCTCACTTCACAACTCTGGCAGGTAGGTGCTGTTGTTATTTTCATTTTATAGATAAGGAAGCTAGGGCAAATAGAAGTTGAGTGACTTATTCTGGGTCGCTCAGGTAGTTACTGTCTGAGACTAGATGTGAACTCAGATGCTCCTAACTGCAAGCCAGAAACTCTATCTACTAGAACACCAATTTTTCCATCATTGTAAAATTGTATCCTTCTCCTTAAAATATGTTCACTGTAACATTTTCGGGAAAGTTCAACTCTTTACAAATATACTAAAGCTATTGCAATTCTATATTAATATACTACACAACTAAAATTTGCGAATCCCTCCTCCTAATTCACCTTTTAATCCTACTTCCAGTTTTCCACAGTCAGTCACTCCTCCTCAGTTATTCTTTACCACAATATTTCCATTTTTACCCATGTGTTTAAACCTAGCTTTTAAATTTATCATTGTCTTATATGTGCTTTTCATGTCTTAATATGTCTATGTGTATGTAATCAATATGTATATATATATATATATATATGTATAATCCATTCTTCATACAAGTATCAAATTCATATTCCTAAAATGAAGATCTAATCATCTCATATCCTTTCTCAAAAATCTTTAGTGGCTCCCTATTGCCTATAGCATAGTATACAAAAATCTGCTGCGTGGTAGTTATAGACTGTAAAACTTGGTGCCTTCCAACATGTTCAGTCTTATTTCATATCCCTCCCATGCCTGCCCTCTCTTCTCTAGTCAAAGTGGACTGCTATTATTTAAACATTTTAGACAATGTTCTATCTTCTCCATAACTTTGTCATGGTTTTCACCCACATCTGGACTACTCTTCCTCTACCCTTCTATCTCTTGACATCCTACTTTTCTATGTAAGACTTTCCATGATCATCTCAATTTTTATACCATTTTCTTGCTAAAATTGTTTGTTATTTTTGTATATATCCTATATTCCTTATCTCTGTACATTCAGTATCTCTTTCCTTCTCAGTTGAATGTCTTCATTTCTTATCCCAGTGTATTGCAATAATGTTTAGTCAATCAATAAGCATTTATTACTATGTGACAGAAACTATATTGAGTGATGAAAAATATAAAGAAAGAGAAAAATATTCCTTTTATTTGAGAATGTTACATTCTTTTTGAGGAGACAGTAAAAATATTCAATATATGAAAGATCCATACAAAATAAAAAGAATTGTTTACCTTTAGAGAGGAAAGCATTAGAGGTTATGGAGGAGGAGTGGGAAAGGTATTTTCTGGAAGCTGAATCTTCAGTAAAACCAGTGATACTAAAAGGAAATTTAGGAAAGAAAGCATTGTGGGCATGAAGGACAGCCATCGCAAAGTCATGGAGATGAACTACAGTTTGGGAGAAACAGTAAGAAGACCAGTGTGGTTGGATTGTAAAGTGAACAGAAAGGAGTAATGTGTAATCAGACACATAAGAAGAAACTAAGGTATCAACAGTTTTAAGTGTCAAACAGAGGGATTAATGTGTGATCCTAAAGGTAATACGGAGCCACTTGAGTTAATTAAGGGAGTAACATAGGCAGGTGTATGCTTTAGAAAAATTAATTTGAAAATTGAGTAAAGAATTGCTTAGGAGAAATGAGTCAGAGAGTCCAGTTAGAAAGATATTTCAATAGTCCAGGTGAGAAGTGGGGAGAGACTGAGCTAGGGTAGTAGCTGTGTGAGCAGAGAAAAAGGGATATGAGGGAAAAGTGTTGAGGAGAAAAGAATTGCAAAATTTGACTACTGATTAAATACGTAGAATGAAAAAGAGTGAGGAATTGAAGATGACACCAAGGTAAATAATGAGTGACTGAAATCCTAATAGTGTCCTAGAAAATTATGGGGAAATTTATAAGAGAAATGGATTTTAGGGGGAGAAAGATGATAAATTTAATTTTGGATTTGAAGATATAAGAAATATGTGAACATATGATAAATATATGTAAATCAATATAATATAAATATAATAAATATAAAATATATAAAATATAAGAGTTCAGAGGAGAGACTGGGGGTTTGATAAATTGATCTAGTAATTATCTGCAGAGATATGATAGTTGATGCTACAGTTAATAAAGATTTAGTAAAGGAAACTTTACTAAATAGCCAAATAGGAAGAGAACTATGAGAGAACAGTCATGAAAATCTATAAAAGAGAGAGTAATTAGAAAGAGAATTATCAAATGATGCAGAAAGGTTGAGAAGGAATGAGAAAAGGCCATGATACTCAGCAATTAAGAAATTATTGGTCATCTTTGGCAATAATAAGTTTCAATTTAACATTAGAGTCAGAAGCCCTATCACAGAAAGAGAAGAGAGAAGAAACAGTCATTGAATGTAGATGACTTTTTTCAAAGAGTTGAGGAGAGAGAGGGAGAGAGGGAGAGAGAGAAAGAGAGAGAGAGAGAGAGAGAGAGAGAGAGAGAGAGAGAGAGAGAGAGAGAGAGAGAGAGAGAATAATAGCTAGCAGGAATAGTAGGATCTACTGAGAGGTTTTTGTTTTCTTTTTCTTTTTTGTAAAGATAAGGATGTAATAGGCTGGTTCTGACTCAGTCTGGTCCCCTGCTAGTTGAGTTCTGAAATTGAAATGAAAGGAGATATGCATAATCCATCTAACAATTAACACAATGAGTTTTAATTAGCCACAGTAGGGGAAGGTCATTCAGAGCAGAATAGAGATATTTGTCCAACATCTGAGCACAGCCTTCTTGTTTTGTTTTTGCTGTTTCCATCTGTTTATTTTGTTTTTGTTTTTACTCTCACTCTTGAAATAGGGTATTTTCCTTCCCTCTACCCATTAAACTACATGGTCACATCCCCATTTTAATATTTCTATAATCTCACAATTATATTTATATAAATTTTGAAATTCAATCCACAAGTATTTATTAAAAGCTTACCTTATCTTTAGCACTATCCTAGGCACTGGAGATATAAGTACAAAGATTAAAACATTTCCTACTTAGAAGAAGCTCTCATTGTAATGGGGGATACATACGTACGTACATTTATGTGTGTGTTTGCGTGTAGGTATATATATATACATATATAGTTAATAAATAAAAATATGTACAAAGTAGTTAAATATAAGTTAGTTGGGGATAGAAAGTACTATCATTAGAAGTCATGAGGAAAGGCTTCATGAGGTTGACAATGATTAAGCTACAATCTAAAGGAAGAGAGAGAGAATATGAGACAAAGTAAGGAGGGAATACAACACAGACATGGGGAATGATGTGTACTGAGGCACAGAAGTAAGAGTGGGGCAGTAATATCCATAAATACTGGAAAGGTATGATGGATGCAGGTTGTGTAAGACTTTAAACAGAGAGCTATATATTTTATCATAGATGCATTAGGAAGTCAGTGGGTTTGAGTAGGAGAATCTTAGGGTCAGCAGTGTGTAGGACAGACTGCAGTGGGACATGGTTGAGGGAGAAATACCAATTAAGAAACTATTATAATCATCTAGATGAGAAGGAGTGAGGGTTTGAACTGGAGTAACAAGCTGTAGAATGGAGAGAAAAGATAGTACGAGATATTTTGACTTTATGAAAAGCAAGAGAATATGATGGCTGAAGAATAATGCTGAGGTTTTGAACCTGGTGATCTGGAAGAAAAATAGTACTTTTGACAGAAATGGGGAAGTATACAAGAGGGAAGATTTCTGGAGAAAGATAATGTGTTCAATTTTAGATGTATTGAAAGTACGATATTTTCATAACATCTGGTCTGCAAGGTTCACTAGGAGAGATTGAGGCTACATAGAAATATACAAATATATGTACATACATGGGTGTATTTCTATGTAGCCTCAATCTCTCCTAGTACAGATACATATGTGTATTCATATATATGTGTATATGACATTGGTGTGCTCATATTTTTGTGCATATGAGTATTAAGAATAAAGTAATACTCATGAAAACTGATGAGGTTACCAACAGAGAGAATGAAAAGAGAGAAGTACTCTGGTTTGGAGGTTGGAGAACATCGTAGAGGACAAGGTAGACATAATAAATCTGCAAAAGAAATGGAGGAGTAATTTACTAGAAAGAGGAGTCAAAGGAGAATAGTGTCACAAAAGCCCAGAGGGGAAAAGAAAACCTCAAAAAGAAGAGGGTGTTCAGCAATGTAAAATGCTACCGATATATTCCTATATATTAAGACTGAAAAACGATTAGAATAGTTGGCATTTAAAGGTTCATGGTAATTTTGGAAGAAGCAGTTTCCAATGAATGATGAAGATGAAAGTCAGACTATGAAGAATTGAGGAGCAAGTTAAGTGAGGGATGGAGAAGAGAAGTGAAGGATATAACTATAGACGAATTTTTAAGGAGTTTAGTTCAGAAAGGGAGAAGAGATGTAATATGATAGCTTGAAATCCTTTTGAAGTCTTTTAAATGACAGCAGAGATGGGGACAGTTGCAGGCATTGGGAAAGGCACCAGTTAAAATGGAGAAGCTGAATATTCAAGAGTATTTGATAAGAAGGCAATCTGCTGGTGAAGATGGGATGGGATGACCTACAACTCACATTTCAAAGCTTGTATTAAAATATTTTTAAAATTTTCTGCTAATACATGAAGTATCCTTTGCAAAGGATGTGTTTCTCATCATGGTGTGAAATTGACTTGAGGTTCTGGAAGACCATGGAACTGAATAATACGCTCTGGTGAACTTGACCAAGTTGGAAAGTTTTCAGTATTTCCCACAGATAAGTTGAATCTGACATCCAGGAGTCAGGCTAGCTAAAGAAGTATCAAGAACTTCACCTACAATAATTTGACAGTAGATGGCAACAGCAAATAAAAATATTATTGCCTCTAGAGGCAGTGCAGTGGATCAAGCACTGAACCTTCAAGATAGATAAAGGAAAGACGTCACCTCCAATTATCATTACTTATTTAAAATGCATTAAATACCGTTAATTAACTGAATATGTGATCTAGATGAGCAGATAGAGAGATGACAGTTTAGGGGAAATTTTATGGAGAATAGTGTTAGATAATGACCCAAGAGCAAAAAAAAGGTATCGAAAGAATGAGAGCCTTGAGAAACCTTGGCATGAAACTCAATTATGTCAAACTATAAGAACATCACTATAGTGAAACTGAGTGGGGTGGAGGGGAATTGACAAATGAAGGCAAAATGGAAAATAGTTTGTAGAGATCCTAACGACCTATTCTGATAATATATGAGAATACAGTCACCAAGTTCAGGCTCATTATCCTCAGCACATGAAATAGAAGCATGCTTTCAATAGATGAGGATATATAAATGACACTTAGGCAAGGAAGTCCGGGAAATTGTCTGGATCAACTGAAATACACAAAGATGAAAGTTTTCCTAATGATGACAGAAATCCCAGATTACATAGGAATCTATCCAGCTCAGAGAAATAAAGGTGCCAATCACAAGAATTCAGGGGAAAATAGATGTTAATAAAAACATCTAGGAAGCCCCAGTAAAATCCAAGACAGTATCAATAAGTATTGACCCAGATCCATTCTCAACTACATAAAATGATTTGGAAATAACTTGCACATGTAACATGAGTACTTTTGAATTAAAAAAAAGAAGAGGACAAATAGATTTTCAGATCATTGAACAAAAATATTGAGAATACGAAGTATATTAATAGTTTCTTGAGGAAAGGTGTTCATCTCCACATAGATTTAGAATTAAAGGCCATATTCTTCTATATCTATGAATGAACAAGCAATTTTCCCTCATAATGCTAACTAAAGAGATATCTTTAAAAAATAGTGATCTTGTGATAAGTAGAATAGGTGAGTGACATAATTAATGGAATATAGCACCTGGTATTAGGAAGACCACAGTTCACATCTAGCCTCAAATACTAAATATGAGATCATGGGCAAGTCACTTAACCTTTGTCTATCTCAGTTTCTCCTTGTGTAAAATTGAGATAATAATTTTGCCTACTTCTCAGAGTTGTAAAAAAAGATTAAACAAGATATTTTTGGATATTTTACAAACCTTTAAGTATAATTTAAATGTTAGTCATATTTATTATTCATACATCTGCCTCAATTTCCTCAATGGTAAAATAGAGACAATAGTAGCATCTACTCTATCTAGAATTGTTATGAGCATAAAATAATATTTGAAAAAGACTGCAAATCTTAAGACACAATTGAAATTAGTTATTTTATTATTGTAGTATTGTGAATTTCCTCTTTGGGTAAGGAGTCTTGGCCAGCAAGACTCTATGCTGTTTTCAGGACGCAATGAATGAGGCGAGAGGCAGGATGTAAGGCAACTCCATTTACTAGCAGTGAAGTAGCATAATAGCCTCGTAAATTATATCCTTCAGCCAACCTCTTTGAAGGTCAAATCTACTCCTTCAACCGCATTCTCCTCATGTCCAGTTCATGATTACCCACTTTCCCCAGGAGAAAAACAAGGGTGGTGGTCCTGCCTCAGATGCCATTAGTTCCAGGCACCTTAAGTGTGGTCCTACAATGGCACTGGAGAGCTCCTAGTCCCCTTATATATTATGTTATAATTATTGTATATATTAGAGTTATTATCAATATCAAGAATGACATACACATTGAGGTGTATAGAGCAAATAAATCCTATACTCATTATGGAGAATGTCTCATGTAAAGTCCAAGAAACATTCCTTATAGAAGGCCAGACTTTCCATTATCTCCTACTTGAAAGTACTTTTTTTTTTGCTGCATTAAACTTAGTACATGGCCACTTTCATGAGTTTTATAGACACTCAAAATATGTGGTCTTAACAATCCACAAAAGAAGTAAAAGAAGTAGACGATGAATTTTAATTACATATTTTTCAATGATAATATCCATTGAGTAGTTTCCTAATTGACAGATCTGCCAATATAAAATTGATATAGTCCTTTCTCAGTCTTTCTCTGCTATTTTTTTTGACATTGTACAATATTTTGTACTATTGACCCAACTCTTACTAAGGGGCATTATATACTGTTAGTGATTTTCTTTCTGTATATACATCTTAAATCTATATACTTAACTTAAATTTCATTCCTAGGCATCAGTGCTGCATTACCTAATGAATATCTCCACATGTATGTCTCAAAGGTACCTTCAACTCAACAAGCCTTTAAAAAAAAGGACTTGGGGTAACATAGAAAGAAATGTAAAATACATCATAAAGAAAACATATAAATGGAGAAAGGTATAGATCTGTAAGCATGAGGGAAAATGTGGTAGATGTACAATAATAATGTTGCTCTGTCACATTTAGTTGAATCAATCTTTTTTGAAGTTTTATGGGAAACATGGGCAAGATGTTGATGCATGAATGCATTACAATCTGCACTATTAGAGAGACTAACACATTGATGAAATTACCAAATATGAAGTCCATTTTACTTAAAATAGCAAGTTCTACATGACATCTATTGTTATTATCAAAGTTACTAAGAAACCAAATTCATCAAAGATGTTCATTAATGTTAAACCAACCAATATAGTCTTTGTTAATTATCCTATTATTTGGAAATAGAATCATGGTGATAATTAAGAAATCAACAGCTTAACAACTGAGTAAAACAAGCAACCATACACATAGACTTAATTTTCAAACAAATTTGAAATTCCTCTGCAGGAAGAACATTATAACAATTATGTAACTTTTGTTCTTAGAAATTCCTTCCAAGGCCACAAGTAACCTTCCTAACCTTCTCCATCATCCTACAACGTCACTATAATTCTTCATGGTCTTCAGTAAAAGTCATTGTCTGCTACTTTCTCCATCCCAGAAGAAAAGAAAGGAATGGTGCTTTCTGCCCCAGAAGAATTCCACACTAACTTGGGATTTGTCCACCTCTTGAAATGAAATTCATTTTCATGCTCTAAATTATGAAAAAAACATTTTTAGCCAACCAGGATTTTGTCAAGTAATTATTGGGAAAATTTTGATGTTTAACTCCCATTAATACTTAATCATTTAATAAGCAGATATTATCCTTCCTATACCCAATCAACATTAGAGGTGTGAAGCACCAATGCAATATTCACAATGCCAACTGTGGCCATGAATATTCTGGCACAATTCTGAATCATAAAATAGAACAGACTCTCCACTTGGAAGACAGAACCAAAACATTTATTTAGACACCAGCAAGTCGAATCCAACATAGCAACAAAGACATCTATATGCAATTACAATTCATACAGCGTCACTAACCCCAAGCTTTCTCCCTGTTAGACTTCTCATAAACCAGCTCTCTTAAACAAATCTCAAGCAGAATCCCCTAAACAAAATTCCCTTCTCTTGCACACAACCAGTTATGGGCTTGCCTGCATCCTTCAGTTCTGACCAGTCTCTGACCAAATTTTCTCTCAGCTCTGCTCTAGCTCTGCCCCTTCCTGCTCTACCGCTTCAGCAAATTTCTCCCACCACAGACTTCATGTGACTTGGACTTCCCATGTGACTTAAGCAGGGCACATGGGCATGTTAATGAATGGGAAATTTAAATCATCATTACAAGATGAGAATAAAATCTATCATATGCAACTAAAGGGGCTGTGTGTGTGTGTGTGTGTGTGTGTGTGTGTGTGTACTTTAATCCTGTTCCCAAATAAATAGTATTATAATTGAACTGGACACTCTATTCTGCCACAAAATTTATAAAATAAAATTCCTCTCAAAAGACATGTATAAGCAACTATACTATAGTGCTGTTGTTGTTTGTTAAAAATAGCTGAGTCTATGTTTTTGTCTTGCTTTAAATCAAAGCCCACAGACATATTAGCCTACAGTCTGGTTCACTGAACAGTTTATATTTCATTCAAGTACTTGTTTCCCTTACTCAGCCCTTAACATGTCATCACAGTATGTCTGAAAACTTTCTCCTTAGAGCTTCATAGGAAGTCTTCCTCTAAATGTTTAAAACACAATTTCATGGTTATTTTTTGTAAGATTAGTATGGAATGGGCCCAAATGGGCATTATTTCCATTTGTATAGCAATTGAGACATTCTAAGGGATCCTCAAGGATATTAAATAATGCGAAGCAAATATTAATACGAATGGTACAGTATTGTTGTCTTTTTTTGTATACTTAGTATTTAGGATCATGCCAGGCATAAGTTAATAGATGCTTACTGAATAACTGAGACTCAGATCCAGGTATGATGAAATAAATTCCACTAGACTTCATTTATTGTCTTGAATAGATTTAGTCTGTCTTCTTAAGTGCTATTCTATGTACATCTGATAATTTAAACATGTATTATATACATATATGTGTATATATACATATATATGCACATATATATATGTGTGTGTGTGTGTGTATATTCTCCATAGTGTCAAACTGTAGAGGAAATAGCCATATTAAACTGGCTGTCAATATTTCAATGAAAATAAAAGCATTTATGACATTCAGCAATAATGTGTGTCTGTGGTATCTGAATATCTGATTTGAGTTATTTTTAATTTTCTTTGTTTTCTACTTTATTGAATTTTTGTGCAGCTTTGGTTTCAATAGTTTTAATAATAGCATTGACATTAATATTAAATAATATTTATATTACATATAATGAAAGGGACAAATATAGGATCTTAGAATTCACAGCTGGAAGGTGAGATCATTTTAATACAATCTCCTCATTTTTATAAATTAGAAAATAAGACGCAGAGAATTTAAGTCATTTGTCCATGGTTACTCTATTATAAGTAAAAGGGTTGAAACCTGAACTAGTTGCTTTAACTCAAAATACAGGACTTTCTATCTATACAAAGTGCACCAAAAATCTTAGCACTATTTTAAGCTTTAAAAGTTTAATAGCTTAAAGTGGCACAAAGACTTCTGGGATATCCTATACCTATAGAGAGAATGGTCAAAATCTTTGACAGAATCCTGTTCTCAGGGACTAAATAAAGTTATGCCACTTAAGTTAACTCAAAAATTTATAAAGATCTTGCACTTGACTGTGCTATATGGATACAAAGATTAACAAAAATATTTTTTTCTCAGTGAATTTACTGCTTAATACAAGAAAAAGTACAAGATTAAGTCATGGACACATGTTGTTTTTAATACTTACTGGGTATATTATCCTGGAAAATTGACTTAACTTCCCTGCCTTAGCTTTATCATCTGCAAAATGTAGATTTTGGACAAATTGAGTTTTAAGGTCCCTTAAAACCTGTTATTCATTGCATTACTCATGGTCACAGCCTGTCAGTGTCATAACTGGGAGGGGGAATTTAGGGTTTTTTTGTCTTTTGATTTCAATTTCATTACATTTTTTTTAGTGATTCCCAAAAAATCCAAATTCCCTTATTTTATTGTATGTTTTGTTTTCACTTCTTTCAACCTCAACTCCACACCACTCCCAATTAGAATGGTAAAAAATATTAAAACATTAAAAGGAAGAAAATGTAGCTGTAAAATATACTCAGGACCTGAAATCAGAGTACCAAGGTTAGAATCATGACCACCACTTAACTGCTCTTGAAGCATTAAGCAAGTTACTTCACATTTGGGTGTTTTTGACCTTGTCTGTAAAAGAGTCATTTAGATTCAACGACCACTAAGGTTCCTTACCACTCTAAATCTGTGATCCTATAGTCCCATGTTATACCTCTCAGCATAGAGAAGCAATTATACATAACCACAAATAACCCAATTAAAATATCTGATATTTCAAATTTGTATTATTTCTTTCACAAAAAGATCAGAAAAGCTGATAATGAGGCTCATGTTTATAATATGCACTCATGTGTAATTAAAATAGGACCGCAGGCAATTAAATAAATGGTAGACATTGTTGAAGGGGCATATTGTTAATTCCCCAGGAGGCAATTTTCTCTATGAAGGTAAGAAACAACTGATTCTACTATAGATTTCATATTCTTTGAAATGCCTGGGGCACTGACAGGTTAAGCAGATAAATGAATGAATGAAAGTAGATGAAGATATGTTTATTAAGTGTTTTCTGTATAATGAACAGTATATGAAATGAAGCCAAGATGCCATGAGAAAGCTGAAGATGACATAACAAATATTTATCCCAAACCCTGTATTCAAACTTAGAAAGAAAGATGGATTAGATTATATGTGCAATAGCATGATTTGGAGAGAGTTTCATTATGGTCTGCTTCAGTGCAAAATAAAATGTCAATCTCATCCATTTGATCCCAAGGTTTCAAGGAGAGGAGCCAGAGTTCTAGTGATGGGAGGAAGTCAGAGTTCAGGTGGTGGAGTTGAAAAATGACCCAAAATTCATGTGGTGGCTTGGACAAGGTTATGTAAATGTCAGAATCAGGTCTTGAACTCAGGTCTCCCTGCCCATCAAGTGAGCTATCTCCTATGTAAAAGTATCTTCATAGAATCCTAAAGTACTTTAAAATAAACAAGAGCTATTTTTAAAAATTCTATTAAAATTCTAAAATCAAATAACAGTCCCTCTATTAGGCTCCTAAAGTTCTTTAGAAGCTGAATCTTTTCCTGTGTTCAAGGAACATAAGCATTAAGGGTCTATAATTTGGCAGAAACAATGCTGAGTAATAGGCTTGTGAAGAAAGGTCATAAACAGGCTACTTATTCCTTGAATGTTATCTATGGTCCCACTTTTTTTTGCCTTGGCATAGCCTGCCTGATCATACTGGGAAAGTTCTCCTACTTTACATCTATATATAAGAATCTGCTGTCCTTCAAAATTCAGCTCAAGTTCCCCCTTCTGCAAGAAACTTGAATAAATTCTAGTATTTTCTATTCTCTTTCCCTTCAAGGTTATTTTGAATTTATATGTACATATAAGTACACATCTACATGCAAAAATATACACATTTGTGTATATTCTTATATATAAATATACTGTATGCATAGGTAGATAGATAGTCTCCTCCATTTGAATGTGATATCTGAATATAGACTGAATATAGATGCTCTCCGAATTTTCTCGCACAAAATGAAAATATGGATGCACATATATAACTTATATCAGACTCCTTACCATCTCAGGGAATGGGTACGGGGGAAAGGACAGAATTTGGAATTCAATTTTTTTATAAATGTTAAAATTTGCTTTTACATGTAACTGAGAAAATATTATTTGGAAAAGAAAGAATGTTATATATATATTTTTCAAATAGGCACTATTCTACTTTTGTCTTTGTATCCTTAGAGTTTAGCACAGTCAGTGCCTGGCATCAAAAATTCCATAATAAATGACTAAAGTTTGATATTTGCTTCGATTGAAAGTATATGTAATGCCATTTACTCTTTGGTTGTTTTACTTTTTCTTTCTCATGGTTTTTCCTTTGTGTTCTAATTCTTCTTTCACAACCAGGCTAATATGAAAATATGTTTAATATGATCATACATGTGTAGCCTATATCAGACTGCTTGCTGTCTTGGGGAGGAAGGAGGGAAGGGAGAGAAAGAAGGAGGAAAAATTGGAACTCAAAATCTTACAAAAGTGAATGTTGAAAACTATCAAATTGGGAAAATATACTATTAAGTGTGAAAAAAATAAAGTATGTGTCCCACTTTGAGAAATGTATTAGACACTAAGTAGGGGCTTAGATGTGTGCAGATATGAAACAAGAACTTTCAGGTTCTATAAGAGGTTAAATCATTTTATGTGTCAAAGAACACTTTGACAATCTGTCAAGGCCAGTGGGCCCCTTCTCAGAATAATGTTTTTTTTAAATAACTGAATAATTAAATATTAAAATGTAAAATTAAGTAATTGAAAATGCTAAATAATAGTCAGAGATTAGTGAAAATAAAGATTTACTTTTTTCCCATCCAGTTTCCCAAACATCCTGAAGTCCATACATGAATTGTAGGTTAAGAACACTTGCTTTATGTAGTTCTTAGTAGAACTGTGTAATTTGGGGAAATCTAATCTCTTAGACTAGGTTGTAATAGTAATTTAAATGAGAAAATCTTTCTCATTCATTAATAGACCCATATGATTTGCTTAAATCACCTGGAAACCTAAGTCACATGTGGTAGAAAGAGCTTACTGAACAGGTGGAACAGGAAGGGTGGAGAATCAGGAGGAAGAGAGTGAACATGGTCGGGCAGAGAGAGGAAGAGGACATGGGCAGATGCCCATAGCAAGGCTCATGCTCCAGAGTGTTTGCTTGTGAGAAGGCCCTGACTGGGCAGGGGAGGCTTGGGAATGGCTTTGCTCTCTGTGATGATCATGTTTATTGACTTCTTGGTCACCATGACAGATTTTGCTTTCTGGTTCTGGGATTTGGGATTTGACTTTCTACCTTCTATATAGTGAATCTTTTATATTTTGCAATTGAGAGCTACACTGACTAATTCATAGTCACTACCAGTCTTGTGAATATGTCCTTGATGATACAGAGGTCTGAAAGCATGTTTGTCTAGTTTAGTATATTCAGTTTTTAGCAAATGTTAATGCATATTCTGCCACACTTTTCTTCCCCAGGGGACCAATTGAACCCCTCAATTGAATATTACATAGGTGATAGTTTGAAGAGTTCCAGTGGGATATTTTATGATGTTTCCCTTTCCAACACATTCAGAATATTTTCATAGTAATAGTGATAAACTTATTGATTGATTAATTTAAAAATAAACTTTAGTACTCATTCTGGTCAGTGACACTAACAACAAAGAAAAGTGTGCATAGGCCATCTGTGGCATTGAATGTGGTATAACCAAATGGTCCATGGGGTAATCCAATAGATGAATATAGTATCATTTATACCAGCTCTAATCAACTCAGCCAAAGGCTCAGATTTACAAAAACTGTCTCAATTTATGGAATCCTCTCCCTTCTTGCCACAATTTCTTAGAATCTCTACTTATATTCAAGATTTGTATTAAGTTGTGCCTTTAAAATGCCTTTCCTGATTTTTCCCTTCTTTCCATTCACACTATTGTCATCAGTTATTCCCAAAATATTATTGACTGTGGATATTTAATATTTAATTATTTGTATAAATATTATTTTCCCACAGTAGGACATAAGCTTCTTGAGGAAAGAGACTATTGTATGTTTGTGTTTGTATCTCTAGTGCCTAGGATAGTGCCTCATATACAATTAATCCCTAAATGTTTTTTGAATTGAAGTGAACTGAACATAGTGGATTATACCACTGACCCTTACTCCATGTATGTCATTGACTTAACTGAACTCCTAGCTGCTATCATTCTACTAAGAAGATTCATCCTAGAATGCTTCAACTTTATCTCTCCAAAAATTGGTGTTAGCTCTTTTTTGAGCAGTATATAAAATGGTAGCGCATATGAAGGGAGATCAGAGATATGTCTAAAAGGTCCATCTTTCTGGAGACTTCCATTTTTTAACCCCTAATTTTGATATTCAAGATGCACAGTATTTCTTATTAGTTTATTATAACTTTATTTTTAAGCTTGAAATAATGTTTAGAGAACTGAGACAAAAAAACAAGAGGATTTGGGTTAAAATCTCACTTCTGAAGCTCTGTGACCTTGGGTAAGGCTCTTAACTTCTCAGTGTTCTAGGTAACTCTCCAAGATTTTAAATTGCAGATTTGCTAGCCTGCCTTGATAAAGGAAGTTTCCCCCCGAAATTCCTTATTCTAATGAGATGACAGGTGTAACATTTATCCTCATTATTATTTAGAAATAATCTCTTAATATAAATCAAGAGACATAAAATTCTGGGAGTGCCTTTCTGAACATACTAAAAATTAAAACATTATCCAAAAATAATTTTAAAAAAATATTGTGATTAATAAACAAATGTTCTTGAAATTGTATTCTACATAGTCTTCTTTGTCAATCTCAGAGTCTCTTTGGGGGTCAACTGTCAATAGCGATTTCTATTCCATTCATCATCCTGACTTGGAGAAAAGACCAGTTGGGCCTATAATGTCTGTCAGCTTTTACTCATTATTGACTGCACTATTTATATCTAGAATATCATCATTTTTTTTCAAATTAAGATACAGTTCCCAAAGGGCAAAGTGTTACTCTGTTCAATAATTACTGAAGTCCTTTTTGCTGACCTTTGTCTTTACAGACTTCTACAGGCAGGCTCTTCCCAAATTGAGCCAGAGAGGATTAAAGGGGTTTAATCTTTGGAAAATGAATGTGGCTAACAGTCTATAGGGTCAATCAAACTCAGATATGTGCTGTCTTTTTTTTTCTTCCATGTACTTTTATGGAGAAACCAATTATCCTAAAATCAGTTTTACTGTTTTCTCACAGAGAAAGTAGAGAATTTGATGGAGCTTTCTATTTTTGATAAATTTATTATCAGGAAAAAAGTTCCAATTGGATGGCCATTTAAATCTTACAAATTCCTTGTCAACAGTCTTAAAGAACAGTGTCTTTTCAGGCTTTTAAGAAACTTACACTAATTAATCCTTGATTTAAAAAAATAGAAAAGAGGAAAAAACTTTACTTTTATACTGAAATATGAATAGTGTGGATTAGGTATTTATTCAAAAGAAGTTTCATTTGTCATCTACATTTCTCTCTCAATTTTCATGGTTTCCTATACATTTGAAATTCTACATTATTTTTAAACAAAAAATACACTTTTCAAGCTTTGATGATTTTGCTGCTATGGGTTTTGCTGCTAAAATATGCCTTTTTTCTTAAATCATTTAAAATAAATAAAAACAAAGCTGGCATGAAATTAGTATCTACAGTATGAATTTATTTACAGCAGCAGCCAACCAAATTCTTCTTGGAGAAAGGCATTGAAATATATGTGTCAGAAAAGATGGGAATTTATGCAGCTTGACTGTATTACATCTGGAGGTCGACAGCTGGTTATTATGTACACCTAATTTACCAGAGCAGTAAATACCACAAGTGAAGAGATCTATTCACCTAAGGCTTATGGTTCAGTAGATTTAATACTTCATGTTGAAAATAAAATGTGGAATAAATTAGAACAAAACCTTTCTCACACAGCCTCAACAATGAAGAAATCCCCACAGTCAAAAATGCACTGAATTAAAATATCTTTGATGTAATTATGAAACTGCCAATAAACTGAATCCCTTAACTCTTTTATAAAACAATTATACTAATATTAATTTTGCTTATACCATATTCACAACCTTAGGACAAATGGCAAATTCATTTTCAACATCTAAATTACCCCTTTGTGGTATGAAGTAAATGGCTTTAGTATTTGAAGCTCAGTTCAGCCCACAAATATACTTTAGGTATGTGCATTTGGGCAGCAAGGTGATACAGTGGATAGAGTGCCAGGGCTGAAATCAGGCATAATTATATTCCTGAGTTCAAATCTGGCCTCAGACACTTACTAACTAAATGACTCTGGGCATTTCCTTCTCTATAAATGAGCTAGAGAAGGACATAGCAAACCACTTTGGTATATGTACCAAGAAAATCCAAAGTGTGGTCATGAAGAGCTAGAGACAACTGAAAAATGACTGAAATATTCATAGAATACTGAACTGGTAACTTAGTTTTGGAAATAATCCCATATATACATGACAAAGGAAACATTATAAGTGTCAAGCAAAATGCCCTATGAGGTTCAATGAGGGAAAAAAAATACGTTGTTGCTTGGGAACAACAAACAAGACATCATGGAGGAGGTGACATTTGAATGGGTTTTTTTTTTTTGAATATTTCTTTTTTTTTAATTTTTTTTATTTTTTTTATTTTTTAAATAAATTTATTTAACATTTTCACAAGATTTTGGGTTCCAAAATTTTCTCCCCAGTTGTCCCCTCCCCCCTCCCCAATACACTGGACATTCTAATTACCCATATCAACAATCTGCCCTCTCTTCTGTCATCCCTCCCTTCCCTTACCCCATCTTCTCTTTTGTCCT